>OZ010635.1:4048198-4275925 GCA_963932165.1 Pimpla rufipes
TAACACTACCATTCCTCAACGGCTGACAAAAACATTCTGATTCACCCTGTATAATTAATGTCTTCCAAGTTTTGGCTTGTGCTTCAGTCTGCTGACGTCTCGGTGAAGTTCTTTGGCTACTATTCAGTGTGCTTTGATTGCTTCTTGTTGCGTAAAATCTGGGTTGTGGTGTGGCCGTTGGATGTGGATGTGACAACGATAGATTTTCATACAGCAAACTATGATTACCAACGAATTCGCAAGGAACACCAAAACGTCGGAGTTCGGCACCAAACTGAGCGCGTCCAATAGCTCTCACTATTTTTCTAGATCGCATAGCGTCGTTCACAAGGTCTATAATATTAGCGTCTTTGACAAGCTCACCATTTATGGTAACAGCGCCAATTTTATCCCACTTTATTTGGCTTCGGACAGACGAACTTTTCAGAAATTGCAATAATTGCTCAGCTTGTTTTCTGTATTTTGATGGCACACTAGCTATTATAGTCTGGTCGTCGATGCGCTCCTCTGCTTCCGCTTCTGCTGCTGCTTCCTCTGGCTCGTTTACTTTACTATCTCTCACGCTCGTATTGTGACGATTTTCATCCGTGAAAAACTGATAGCGTTGTAAGACTGTTGCTAGAGTTTCCACTTTTCACATTCGTTAGCAGGATTCACTGAACGAAGTATTTCATCCATTTCCGCGTCGAGACGACTAAGTATATCACCAGGCGTTTGAACCGTTTGTGATTGTTCGAAAGGAATGCTTGCGGTACGTTGAAGTTTTTCAACAACATTTTGAGGCATTAAAATCATTTTCTTGGCGTGATGCATTTTTTACTTTTTATTTGCTGGTGAAATAGTTGGAAAAGACGGTGCTAATAATGGATAAAACAAGTGGTAATAAAAACCCACCTCCCTTTTGCACAATTACACGCGTCTTGCTTTTCCAGCAGCCTCTGTTATTTTCAAGACGTCGTAGAATATTTTTGTATTTCGCCAAGCGTAGTCTTTCGTTCTTTTTTAATGGCACAACACCGTGGAGTGTGTCTAAAGCACATTCACAAATACACTTTACACTATTTTTATCGATGGTGCGTAGTAACGACGTTCGCTGCTGTTTGTCCAAGTGACACAAGGCGTGTAAAAAATTATATTTTTCGTCCCAATAGAAGCTTTAGCGGATGTTGACGGTGCCATAGTACGATGACAAATGATAGGATTGTGACTTGCAGGCAATTATTTAGACTTAAATTTTTTAACGAGCTCCACTACCGCGATTGGGGATGTACACATCATTGTGAGGATCGTCCGAAAATATGCATGTTCGGAAACGACAATTATCCGGTGTCGATTGTTTAAGAGTAAATCGCCGTGGGACTTTGAAGTTGCGTCACAATAAGCTTCTTGCAGAAACTTTGGATCTTCTGGATACATCTGACGTGCGAGATGAGAAATCTGTGTGCGGTCTCGCGGATTCTTGAATGCTACGACGTAGTTTGTGTTTAGAGAAATATCGCGTTGACCGTGTCCTTGGTGGAATATATTTTGAGAAGTAAATATAACACTTAAATTTTTGTGGTGACTACCCTTTGTAAACAAATCGACTATTGTATTATTAGACGATTAGCGTATTAAGTCGTCGATAATTAAAAGTTTTGGTCGCGGATCACTAGCGAAATCAGAATGTTGTGGCAAACCTTCTAAAAATTCCACTTTATCACCGTACTCTTTGTAGCCATCTTGCCACTCTGAATAATAAAATGGTATTCGCGCAAACTCTACATCGGCCATCTGTGCAATATATTTAAAAAATAATTTTAAAATACCAAGGTTGCCGTGGCAACAATTTCAATGGTAACCATTGTCATGGCAACCATTGTCATGGCAACCATTGTCATGGCAACCATTATCATAACGACAATTTCTATGACAACCATTGCCTTAGCAACAATTTCCACGGCAACCATGGCCATGGCAACGATTCTATTGCATTTTCAACGAGTGGTATCAAGTTGGCCATGGAATTTTCAGCGAGTGGTACCAAGTTGGCCATGGAATTTTCAGCGAGTGGTATCAATTTGGCCATGGAATTTTCAGCGAGTCGTATCAAGTTGGCCATGGAATTTTCAGCGAGTGGTATCAAGTTGGCCATGACATTTTGGGCGAGTAGTATCAAGTAGCCATGACATTTTGGGCGAGTGGTATCAAGTTGGCCATGGAATTTTGTTAAGTTTGTCATGAATTTTTGGTAGGGTTAAGTTAGGCAGGGTTAAGTTAGATGGAATTAAGTTAGGTACTGTTAAGTTAGGTAGTGTTTAGTTAAGTAGGGTTCAGTTAGGAAGGGTTAAGTTAGGTAGGGTTAAGTTAGGTAGGGTTAAGTTAGGTAGGGTTAAGTTAGGTAGGGTTAAGTTAGGTAGGGTTATGTTAGAAGGAATTAAGTTAGGTACTGTTCAGTTAGGTAGTGTTTAGTTAAGTAGGGTTCAGTTAGGTAGGGTTAAGTTAGGTTGGGTTAAGTTAGATTTGGTTAAGTTAGGTAGGGTTAAGTTAATCAGGGTTAGGTTAGGTAGGTTTAAGGCATCGAGAGGGGGGGGGGGGGGAGCGCGCGAAGCGCGCGGGGCGGGGCGAAACCCCTGAGGGATAGGGGTTCGGAGTATGAGAGTTCCCGAGTATGGAGGTTCCCGGGAGATGGGAGATCCCGAGGGATAAGTTAACCCTACCTAACTTAACCCTACCTAACTTAACCCTCCCTAACTTAACCCTACCTAACTCAACCCTACCTAACTTAACCCTTCCGCGTAACGGGGTTCCCGAGGTATAGGGGTTCCGTGTATGGAGGTCCCGAGGGATATGTATTTCAAGTATGGGAGTCCCGAGGGATAGGGGTTTTGAGAGATGGGGGGTCCCGACGGATATGGATTCTGAGAGATGGGAGGGATGTCCCGAGGTATAGGGGTTCTGAGGGATGGAGGTCCCGAGGGATATGTATTTCAAGGATGGGAGTTCCGAGGGATAGGGTTTTCGAGAGATGGGGGGTCCCGAGGGATATGGATTCTGAGGGATGGGTGGGACGTCCCGAGGGATAAGGGTTCTCAGGGATGAGAGGGACGTCCCGACGGATAAGGGTTCTGAGGGATGGGGGTCCCGAGTTAGGTAGAATTAAATTAAGTACGGTTAAGTTAGGTAGGGTTAAGTTAATCAGGGTTAGGTTAGATAGGTTTAAGGCGCTGAGGGGGGGGGTTGGCGCGCGAAGCACGCAGGGGGCGCAGCCCCCTAGTATACATGTATGTATATTGACATGATTTCGTTGACGGTATCAATGTCCTGCTAGAATGATTTATAGTTTCTAAAAATTAAAGTTGCTTCCTTTTTCGGAATGGTGAAGACGCCACAAAAACTTTGAAGCCCTTTTTTAATAAACATGTCCCTGCACTAATATTGGTAAGTTATATTATCCGGTAGATTCTTTCAAGTTCACGGTGTTCTCTTTGTTTGAGTCCCTACAACTACCGCTCTGCGAAATAAATATACACAATATGTGAAAGGGCAGTTTTGGGGCTTTTATGATGAAAAACGAACGATCAAAGCAGAATAAACGTAGAACAACTGTAAGTTCACTCAAAAACAGGTTCCAAAGCAATTTTCAGCATGTGTTTACTTTAAAATTCTTAGATTTTCTTTTATCGCAGCTGTCCGCTGTTAATAAAAACGACAATTACCCCATTCAGTGCCAATCAGCTGATCGATGCGGTTCTCTGTGTTGCGAATGCCACTGAAAACGTTACATGGTTTTATAATGATGTTCAATAATTGCCGCGTTGGTGGATGATGGTGGGGCGGGTGGAAAAATAAATGTTGAAGGCGTGCGAATAGTTGACTCGTAGAAAATAACTCATTTATTACACTAGATAACACTTAAAATACACAGGAAAAGAGCGGAAATACTGCGCCAGACGGTCGATTCGATCTCGAGAATTCCCCTCGACCGTGGGCTAGAGCGTGACTACTAGAAAAAATGTCCGACGCGTCGCTGTATCGCCGCGTGGCAGGCGCGAAGAATTGTTGCGCGCGGAACATACACGTTGCCGCGTCGCCGAAACAATTCCCCCTTGAGCTGAACTAGTGAGCGGACCGAACGAGTAGAACTAATTAGCCGGATGAGCGGACCGGATGAGCGGCGCGAATACGCGAGAGCGAAAAAACACTTGTTGCTGCGCGAGTACCGGACGAAAGAAGAACGGAAAGCCCCGACCGGCGGCTGCCCGTGCGGTCTCGAGGCGACGCAACGAGCGGGAGACAAAGCGCGCAGGCGCGGCGTCGCTGTGACGCGATCGCCCCGCGAGGTGCTGCCACCCAGCCCGAGCTGCACGCCCGATAACCCTCACCTCAGCAGCGGCCAGTATCTAAGTCCGCGGACTTTTCAACATTCCCGCCCGCCATCGGTGATGATCGCCGATGTGTCCGCTCCTGGTGATCTGGTTGAGGTGTCGGGAGCAGCGAGAGCTTGGTGAGCGGTCTGATGAGCGTGGTGGTGGCTGTCTTGAGGGTCACTGCCTGGGTGTGTCCATCCTTCCCTGGGTGAAGCTCCAGGACCCGTGCGAGCGGCCACTTACACGGCGGAAATCGCTCGTCTGTGATCAGAACAAGGGACCCCACCTGGATCTCATTGGTGGCATGGTGCCACTTGGAGATGGACTGTTGCCTCTGCAGGTAGTGAGCTGACCACTGAGCCCAGAAAGACTGGACTCTCTGCTGGATGAGCCGCCAATGAGTGAGCCTGGAGACCTGTGGGTCTGGAAGAGATGGCTCCGGCAGTGTCGTGAGCGCACCGCCTACTAGAAAATGGCCGGGTGTTAGTGCCGAGACGTCCTGCGGGTCATCTGTGAGCGGTTCGAGCGGCCTTGAATTCAGAACGGCCTCGATCTGAGCAAGCAGGGTTGTGAGCTCCTCGTACGTGAGCAGTGCCTCTCCTACGACCCTCCGAAGATGAAATTTGGTGGACTTCACCAGCGCTTCCCATTTGCCACCCATATGAGGCGCCGCCGGCGGGTTGAACCGCCATTGACAGCTATCCTCAGGGATGACCTTCGCAATGGCCTTGTGCTCCTGCGAGCACTGGGAAAACAGCCGCTGGAGAGCTTTATCTGCACCGACGAAGTTGGTTCCGCAGTCCGAATATACTGTATCAACGATCCCTCTGCGAGCAGTGAACCGCCGATAAGCTGCGATGAACCCCTCCGCGGTGTAATCACTCACCGCCTCCAAATGAGCAGCCGATGTCGCAAAGCACACGAACACGCAGATCTATCCCTTGTTCGTTTTTGCTCCTCTCCCCTTCCAGGCCTTGAGCGTGAGCGGCCCTGCGTAGTCCACACCGGTATGAGTGAACGGACGCGATGGCGTCACTCGGGAGAGAGGTAGTTGGCCCATCAGCTGATGAGCACGGATCCCCCTCTGCCGAGCACATACCACGCACCGCAGAATGTGGGACTTCACAGGAGCCCGTCCTCCGAGAATCCAGTAATTCTGGCGAAGATGAGCGAGAGTGAGCTGCGTGCCTCCATGGAGCGTCCTACGATGAGCGTCTTCGATGAGCAGGAGCGACAGCCGCGCGTCGCGCGGAAGAATCGCTGGATGCTACCCCTCGTGGCTAAACGCGGACTGCATGAGCCGTCCTCCAACCCGAAGAATCCCCTGACCGCAAATGAACGCAGTCAACCGGGTGACTTGTCGGAAGAGCGGTACCTTTCCTGAGTGCTGTGAGCTCCGATGAGAAGAAAGCCGCCTGTGTAGCCATGACCCAGAACCTCTTGGCCGTCGCCATGTCCTCGGATGGTACAATCATGACCGGCGTACGTAGCTTCCCTCGGAGCCGTGAGATGAGCCTCGTGCACAAGGCCGTGAGCCGGAAAAGCTTGTGAGCTGTCGAGACCTGGTAGATGAGATCCCAGTGATAATCCATCGCGGGCGCTGCCACGGTGAGTGAGATGCCGGGACGCACTTCCTCTGCAGCGGGTGCGGTTGTCCCTGCGGGTTGAGCAGGCCATGAGCTTTGCGGTTGAGTAATCCACGGTGGTCCCGTCCACCATAGCGAGTGATACTTGAGCTGCGCCGTGGCTACGCCCCGCGAGGCGCAGTCAGCTGGGTTGCTAGTGCCCGGAACGTGCCTCCATTGAGCGTTCGCAGTGAGCTCCTGAATTTGAGCAACGCGGTTCCGGACGTAGTCCTTCCAGCGCGACGCATGAGATCGGATCCACATGAGCGTGACTTGTGAGTCGGTCCACAGATGTATGCCCCCTACGTCCATGCCCAACGTGGTCTGGACGTACCTCACCAACTTGGCCAACAGCAGCGCTGCTGTGAGCTCAAGCCTCGGGATGGTGAGACGTTTGAGTGGCGCCACCTTCATCCGGGAGCACACGAGCGACGCCTGAGCGTCAGTGGACAGCGAGCCGACAGTGATGTACACCACTGCAGACATCGCGAGCTGTGATGCGTCAGAGAAGCCATGAAACTCGATGCGGGATCCTTCCCAGGTGTTGAGCCATCGAGGTAGTGAGAGCCTGGCCAGGCGTGTGAGATCTTTTCTGAGCGCGAGCCATCTGGTAGTGAGCGAAGCTGGGAGCGAGTCGTGCCGGCCGATGTTGTGCAGCCACAATTCTTGCAAAAGCATCTTTGCTCGAATCGTGACTGGTGAGATGAACCCGAGCGGATCGAATATCTGAGCCACCTCAGACAAAATAAGTCTTTTCGTGATCCTGCCGGCTTGAGCGGGAAACTGAGCAGAAAAGACAAACTTATCCTCATGCGGTACCCAGTTGAGCCCGAGTATTTTGGTCGCACAGTCGTCGAGCGTTATCGATGAGCTGCCAGTACCCGTCGATGATACAGCCTTGAGCAGCTCGTAGTGGGTAGAATGCCACTTGGCTAGCGGGAACCCGCCCGCGTCGCACAAGCCCTTGAGCTGATGAGCAATCCTGATGAGCTGTGGGAGAGAATCCGCGCCGCCGAACATGTCATCGACATATCTCCCGAGTCTGACTGATGGAACAGCAAGCGGAAAGCGATGCCCTTCGTCCTCCGCCAGTTGCAGAAGCACCCGGACCGCAAGATATGGCGCCGATTTCGTCCCGTAGGTCACTGTAGTGAGCTGATACGGCACGGCGTTGAGCTGATCGTCGACCCAAAGAATCCTCTGGAGATCCCAGTCTTCGCGATGCACGTTGATCTGACGGAACATTTTCGTGATGTCCGTGGCGAAGAGAAAACGGTGTCGACGGATCCAAAGGAGCACGTCTGGGATGCCGAGCTGAAGATTCGGACCAGTATGCTGAAGGTCGTTGAGCGATTTCCCAGATGTCGTGGCACTCGAGCCGTTGAACACAACACGCAGCTTTGTTGACTCGCTGCTGGGCCGAAGCACCCCATGATGTGGCAGGTAATAGGGCGTCACTGATGGCCGGACCGCCCGGTCAACCCGAACCATGTGTCCGAGCTGCTGGTATTCCTCCATGAACTTCGAGTATAGCCCTCGATACTCCGGATCTCGGGTGAGCCGTCTGAGTGTTTGAGTTGCCGAGATATGAGCTGGACATCTTGAGCGGGATCCGGACGACGTACCGCCCGGTTGAGTCCCTCGCATGAGTGGTCTTGAAGTGAGCCTCGCACTCCTCCTCCTCAGCGGTGAACTGCGTCCCCGTTACCACCGGTGGTTCTTCCTGAACCCAGAATCTCTCGAGCAGGTCTTGTAGCGCTCTGTCAGAGTGCACGACTGAAGCTCCGCACACCTGGCGAGCGGGACCGGATGAGCTGGTCACTGGTCCGAGGACAAGCCACCCGAAGACGGACAGCTGCGCCACCGGCATGGAGGGCGAGCCCCTCGCCAGGTTGGCCTTGATAATCTGGCCGTAGTAGTCGGCTCCGATGATGATGTCAATGGGTCTCGGTGTGAGGAAGTCCGGATCTGCGAGCGTGAGCTGGTCCAGATGCGGCCAGTGCTGCCGCGCCGTTGTGAACGACGGAAGAACTGCCGATACTGACCTCAGGATATGAGCGGTGACTATGAGTGCGAAACCGGAAGTTGATGAGCGGAGCTTGAGCTGGACAACCCCGCGCGTGGTCGCGGATCTTACTCCCCCAATCCCGAAAATTGGAATGGAAGAGCGCTGCCTTGGCAGGTTCAGCTGTCCGATGAGCTGTTCTGATATGAACGTCAGTTCCGACCCGGGGTCCACCAGCAGGCGTACCTGATGCGTCGTCCCGGGCGTTACGATGTGAGCGATTGCTGTGGCTAGCAGCGTTGAGTGCGACGAGTTGAGCGGAACCTGAGCTGAGCTGACGACTGCACCGACTCCTCAGCAGGGAGCTGACGAAGGACCCGCGGTTGGATCAGCGGGTGGCGCTGGACCTGGGTTGCTGGGCGGTGGCTTCGATGCCGATGCGGCGCGGCCGTGCAGCATCGAATGGTGCTGCTCCCCGCACTCCTTGCACCCCTGCCGCGACCGACACGCCCGCACGTTGTGCCGTCCCAGGCAGTTGTAGCACAACCGCTGGTCCTCCACACACCTCCACCTAGTGGCCAAGTTGAAGCCCCGGAACCGCGCGCAGCTGGCCACGAAGTGATCTCCGTTGCAGCAGTCGCAGCGGAAACGCCGCGACGGATCCACAGCACTGGTGTTCCGCGAGGTCAACGCTGCCGCTGGTGCCGGAGGCCGCGCCTTTGGAGTCGCTGAGCTGGCCTGATGAGCGGAAGATGAGCTGGCCTGGTGAGCGGACGATGAGCTGGCCTGATGAGCTGACTTCCGGGAACCTGCCTTAGACGGCGGGAAAGCACTGGCAGCCGGCGCAGTGACCTCGATCCGCTCGAGAGCCCGCGCTCGACCCGTGAGGAACACCTCGAGCTGGTCAAATGTCGGGTACTCCTGGGAGGAGCCGAGCGACGTTTCCCAGAACTCCCGGGTAGAGCGGTCCAAGAGTCTCATGATCATGTTCACAAGGATGTACTCCCCGATGTTCTCACCTGCCCCGAGGCTGCGGAACGCCACCCGTGCGTTCACCACCGTCGAGACGAGATGCTGCAGGCCGGCAGAACTCCTCTGGTTGAGCGGGGAAAGTGCAAACAGCGCGTCCAAATACGACTGAATATGCAGCCGTTTGTTCTCGTAGCGCGCCACCAGAGCTCGCCATGACTCCCGGAAAGACTCCCCAATGAGCGGAAAACGATTAATGAGCTGGGCAGGTTCTTCGCCGAGACACGACCACAGATAATGATGCCGCTCCAGGTCGTTGAGCTTCTCGCTGTCTGTCACGATGCTGGTGAACATCGCAGCGAATTCCGGCCACTCCGAGTAAGACCCGTTAAAACGAGTGAGCGGCATGTCCGGCAACCGTGAGCCGTGTGAGCTGCCCTGCTGAGCGGCCTGAGCTGACGGCACGTCCTCGCTACGGGGGGTGAGCGCGGACCTCAGCTTCGCTGCGCGCCGCTTATACGTGGAGTACGCCCGAGATCCTCGCATACGCGCCTTTGAGCGAAAATATTCGTGCTCACCAATCAGCGCGCTCGGCCACGGCACCTCGAAATACCGGTGCATCTCTTGGAATTCCCGATGCAGCTCCTCCATGGCCGAGTCGCTGGCGTCGAGCTCGGCGAGCGAGAACTCGGTCGCATCCTCCGGAAGAGCGCCGAGCGTCTCCTCAATGAGCGTCATCCGCTCGAGTTGAGTCGCGGCTTTCATAGCCAGCTCACTCGGAAGCAGCGCCGGCGAAGATGTCCTCGACGAGGTGCGGACGGCGCCCTCATCCCTGTCCTTGCTAGGAACCTCCAGCCTCGGCGACGTCTTCCCGCTCGGACCTGCTGGGTCGGCCATCTTGTGCACCCGGAATCAGCGCGGCGAGCGAACGACACAACGAGCGGCACGAATCACGCGCGAACCGTTCACCGCACTCGCGGACCGCACTGGGAAACGCGGGCAAAAAGGTCAACCGCGAGTCACCACGCGCGAGAGAGCGGACGAAATAATGAGCGACGTAATCACGCGAAAAACTGTTCACCGCACCCGCGAGCTGCACAGGGAAAACGCGGGCAAAAATGTCAACCGCGAGTCACCACGCGCGAGAGAGCGGACGAAACAATGAGCAGCGTAATCACGCGAAAAACTGTTCACCGCACCCGCGAGCTGCACAGGGAAAACGCGGGCAAAAATGTCAACCGCGAGTCACAACGCGCGAGAGAGCGGACGAAACAATGAGCCGCGTAATCACGCGAAAAACTGTTCACTGCACCCGCGAGCTGCACAGGGAAAACGCGGGCAAAATGTCAACCGCTAGTCACCACGCGCGAGAGAGCGGACGAAACAATAAGCAGCGTAATCACGCGAAAAACTGTTCACCGCACCCGCGAGCTGCACAGGGAAAACGCGGGCAAAAATGTCAACCGCGAGTCACAACGCGCGAGAGAGCGGACGAAACAATGAGCAGCGTAATCACGCGAAAAAACTGTTCACCGCACCCGCGAGCTGCACTGGGAAAACGCGGGCAAAAATGTCAACCGCGAGTCACCACGCGCGAAAGAGCGGACGAAATAATGAGCGGCGCGAATAACGAGCGAAAGACGTGCACTGCACCCGCGAGACACACTCGAGAACGTGAAAAAAATCGTCTGAGCGCCGACGCCCCTGCCCGCGTGCTTGAGCTACACACGAGATGAGCGTGGTCGAAGGAACGCCGAGAAAACCGCGTGAAAATCTCGCCGAAAAACGTTAGAGTCACTCGCGCGCAAGATGGCGGACACCGGGCGCTCGAGCGCGCGAACAATGCCGGCCGGCGTGTCGACCACGAGGCGAGCACGACGTTGACCACGAAACTCGCGCACACTGGTCTCGAGGAACCGCACTGAGTAACCGCGGAAAAACGCAGTGAACTGTTCCACGCCTCACTGCTCCACCATCCGGCTCGAAGGACCAAATGTTCAATAATTGCCGCGTTGGTGGATAATGGTGGGGCGGGTGGAAAAATAAATGTTGAAGGCGTGCGAATAGTTGACTCGTAGAAAATAACTGTGATTTATTACACTAGATAACACTTAAAATACACAGGAAAAGAGCGGAAATACTGCGCCAGACGGTCGATTCGATCTCGAGAATTCCCCTCGACCGTGGGCTAGAGCGTGACTACTAGAAAAAATGTCCGACGCGTCGCTGTATCGCCACGTGGCAGGCGCGAAGAATTGTTGCGCGCGGAACATACACGTTGCCGCGTCGCCGAAACAATTCCCCCTTGAGCTGAACTAGTGAGCGGACCGAACGAGTAGAACTAATTAGCCCGTAACTGTAATTAGTCGGATGAGCGGACCGGATGAGCGGCACGAATACGCGAGAGCGAAAAAACACTTGTTGCTGCGCGAGTACCGGACGAAAGAAGAACGGAAAGCCCCGACCGGCGGCTGCCCGTGCGGTCTCGAGGCGACGCAACGAGCGGGAGACACAGCGCGCAGGCGCGGCGTCGCTGTGACGCGATCGCCCCGCAAGGTGCTGCCACCCAGCCCGAGCGGCACGCCCGATAACCCTCACCTCAGCAGCGGCCGGTATCTAAGTCCGCGGACTTTTCAACAAATGATCATATATAGACGTGATGTTGCAGACGGTATCAATGTCCTGATAGAATGATATATATTTTCTAAAAATTAAAGTTGCATCCTTTTTCGGAATGGTGAAGACGCCACAAAAACCTTGAAGCTCTTTTTTAATAACATTCGGATCATATAACTTAAAAATATTAGTGCAGGGACATGTTTATTAAAAATGGGCTTTAAGGTTTTCGTGGCGTCTTCACTATTCCGAAAAATTAAGCAACTTTAATTTTTAGAAAATATAAATCATTCTATCAGGACATTGATACCGTCTACGACATCATGTCAATAAATAATCATTATAAAACCTTGTACCATTTTCAGTGGCATTCGCAACACAGAGAACGGCATCGATCAGCTGATTGGCACTGAATAGCGTAATTGTTGTTTTTATTAACAGCGGACAGCTGCGAGAAAAGAAAATCCAAGTATTTTAAAGTGAACGCATGCTAAAAATTGCTTTGGAACCTGTTTTTGAGTGAACTTACAGTTGTTTTGCGTTTATTCTGCTTTGCTCGTTCATTTTTCATCATAAAGGCCCCAAATCTGCCCTCACATATGTTGTATATATGTATTTCGCAGAGCGGTAGTTTTAGGGATTCAAACAAAGAGAACACTCTGAACTTGAAAGAATCTACTGTCCAGAATTTGGTACGTTCTCAAATCTATCTACTACGATTGCAGTTTCACTTGTGATTCTGTACCTCTGGTGTTAATATATTATTATGTTGCGTTCACGCATTGTGTTATTATTGATCCTGTAATATTAAAATTAAGGTCATTTTGCTCGACATTATAGACCATTTTCCGTATCCTAATACAATAAATTATATTTTCTAAAAATAAAAGATGCTTTCTCTGGTAGAACGGTGATGACGATATTATTATATAACTTACCAATATTACCGCGTGAACATGTTTATTCAAAAATCGTTTTAATAGGTATTTCTGTACGGTAATATAAGAATGTTATATCATTTAGTAAGTTATCATCTACCGGTGTTAATAGAATTCGCGACACAGAGAAAGGCAATTATCAGCCGGTCGCTGATAATTGCCTTTCGTTAAACCAATTTAACGTAAAAGAACTCTCAAAATCGCTTGAGCACCTGTTTTTAGAAACCTTTAGTTTCTTTTAGGTTTATTCTGCTGTGTTTGATCGTTTTTTGTCATGAAGTCCTCGAAACTGCCTTTACACATAGGAAAGCAGATTTGGGGACAATCCTCAAAAGAACCGATACATTGTAACGCCCATTTTTGATGAGCGTTACAAACAGGCTCGGATAGCCGCTTTGTTTTCGGCGCTGTGGCCGCCGGCCTCGCTCCACCTTTTTTTTTGGAGCGATTCCGTGGGGCACTCTCGTAATTTTGTAACGCGAAGACGACTAATTAGTCTTTTATTTTTGTTTTTTTATGTAATTCGTCGCCGAGCCCGAGATCTTGCAGGGAGCGCGGCGTTGCCGAATAATTCTGTCTCCGCTTGCCGAATTCTCGCTTCCAGGGAGCCAGTGAGGCAGAGCACACGCACGAGAGAGACGGACGATGTCGCCGAGACGAAGAGAGAGACAGAGCGACAACAGCGGGCGAGCGAGCATCGACTCGTCATCGCGCGTATCCGAGCGCCTCGGCGTGCATCGCGACCGAGCGCTATGATTTTCGCTAATGTTTCTCACGTCGATTATTCTGGGTTCCTCATCTTGACTTTTTCGCCTGTTTCGCGCCATACTCGTTTCAGCCGGAAAATAATACCCGTCACGCCGATGTTAGAGCCGCCGGAATTATTCGATTTCCCGGTCCGTTTTCCTTCGCCGGCCGTCACGGAAATTGTATCGTTCGCAATGGTAATATCGAAGAGCGGGCGGGCGCGTTCCTGGGACATTCAAATCCGCGGTCCCTTCTTGCCGCCCACGCGTCGCGCGAAACGATAGTCCACGGGGGGGGGGGGGGGGGCGGGCCAATTACCTGTCCGCGCCCTGCCGATTTCGGCAGTTGGAGGGAAAGTAGGAGAAAGGACCGGTGGACGAGAAGCGCGTAATCTTAACGCCTTCTCGTCATTGTTCGTTGGCGCGGTGTCGCGTGAGGTTGGTGGCTGCTGTCGTGGGGAACAGAGGCGGCGCATTTCCCGGCCTTTGAGGAATTTCGAGATGCGCGGAGAAAGGTAGGATCTCTCCGGTGGGTTTTTTTGGTGACAAGTGTCCGGGTGAGCTCGTGCGTCCGTTTTTTTGCGATTGTTCCACGGCCGTGTTGGTGTCCTCCCGGAGTGCCGACGGTATCGGATTCCCGTTGTTCGTGGACTCGTGCGGGAGTCCAACCTCCGAGATCGCGTTGAGAGTACCCGCGGTCCAGGCGCGATCGGTTCCCGACGTCGCCGCGAACCACCGTTTTGGTTTAGGAACGCCGTTGCCAACACAATCCCCGGGAAATAACGTGCGCGTGACCGCTCTCCGGTACGTTGGAAAGTTCGCGGGTGGCCTTCAGCCGACCCGCCTTGTGATACGACCGGTGATCGGTCCCGCGTGCTCGGTCGTCGATTTTCGATGGGCCATTTCCCTGGTGCGCGCGTTAGTTTTAGTTTCGTCTGTTTTTGTTGTGCTGCGTATTTGTTTTTTTTTATTATAGTCGTCTTGCGTGCGCTTTGTCGGTCGCGGCGTGCGACTGCTAGTAGGGTCTCCACAGCGCGGGATTTATTCCCGGTTATATCTTGTAGTTCGCGGTCGCGAGTAATTTGTTTTTTTATTGTAATCATTTTTGTGAACCGACGCGTTTAGGAAATCGGAGGCGGCGAACTGAGTAACCGCTTCCCGATTTTAGTAGGGTAAATGGTTGTGAGATCGCGCGGATAAATTAAAGTTTTTGTTGGATGACCTCAACTTTTGTTTTGTTTTTTATTCGGTAAATCGAGCCGTATCCGAAGCATCGTCCAAGGTCCCCCGAACCGCCCCTCTACCCGTGTGGTGGCTGCAGCTAGCCGGTTAACACCCCCTCCCACCTTTTTCGCTTAACATCTTTTCAGAGCTGGGTCACGCTTTGCGCCTGGCTGGAGCCCCGGATAATTTTTAAGAATTTAAGCCAGCTGAGGGTGGGATTTTGGAACCCCCCGGGTATGGCTCGTAACCCGGGTCGCGGTAACAACATATAATTCATGAATATATGTATGGGAAGGTTTCGGGACACGTCTCCAAAACTGCCTTCATACATACGAAAATATTGAAAAAAAATGTATATTTTTGGTATTTTTCACATGTGGATGGGTAGATTTGGGGACAGTCCTCAAAACTACCCATACACATAAGAAGGCAGATTTGGGGACTGTCGTCAAATGAACCGATACATATAATTCATGAATATATGTATCGGAAGCTTTCGGGACAGGTCCCCAAAACTGCCTTTATACATACGAAAATATTGAAAAAAAAAGTTGCAAAGTAGAACTTTGCACATTGCTTCCTCATTAATTTTCGTTTTTCACAAAGCCCCGTCTATGAAGAAGCTTGTTTATTTAACATTTTGGCTTCCTCATAGAGGAAGCTTTGTGAAAAACGAAAATTAATGTGGAAGCAATGTGAAAAGTTCTACTTTGCAACTTTTTTTTTATTTGAACAAAAGAAAACTCCGTCACAAACACCGTTACATCTAATTTCCATTAGCTACAAAGTTTTGCCTTACTTTCTTAACTTTTGCAGAAGTTATCGCGAAAATCTAAATTTTTAAAAAAATTCAAAATGCAGAAAAATCCGAACGACTTTACCGATCATCACCAAATTTCGTACATAGCAGGGCTGTATGTTGTTTTTCGACTGTGGAACATTTCGGTTCCTTTGTTAAGGTTCGGTGTGATTTAGAGCAAAATTTATTTTTTTCGAAAAATTCAAAATTCAGTAAAATCCGAACCGCTTTACCGATTTCGTCGAAATTCAATACCATACAACATTGAACGTATCTTTAGTTATAAAGAACTATTTAGCCAAATCGTCGAATTTTTACGAAAGTTAGAGCGACCACGCCTTTTTTTCAACAAATTAAAAACAACATAAAATCTTAATGACTATATATGTTTTGTCAAAAATCATGCCATTCAAAGAGGGGCGACTACTCTACTTATGTGCCAAATTTGAGCCCTATCGCTCGAATGGTTACTGAGTGAGAGGCGATTGAATTTTCGAAGCCCAGACGCACGCACGCACACACGCACACACGCACACACACATACATACGGACATCTTTTCTAAACCATTTTTCTCGACGTTTTAGGCGATTCTAAGCATACTGGCATGAAAATCTCGAAAAAAAAAATTTCATGAAAATAAAGCTTCCTCTATGAGGAAGCAAAATGTATATTTTTGGTATTTTTCACATGTGTATGGGTAGTTTTGGGGACAGTCCTCAAAACTACCCACACACATAGGAAGGCAGATTTGGGGACAGTCCTCGAATGGACCAATACGTATACGAAATCGATGTACGTAAGGATAGTTTTGGGGACTGTTGCCGAAAATGCCGTTACACAAATGGAATTTTGGAAAAAATGTATATTTTTTGCATTTTGCTTCCTCATAGAGGAAGCTTTGTTTTCATGAAAAAAATTTTTTTCGAGATTTTCATGCCAGTATGCTTAGAATCACCTAAAACGTCGAGAAAAATGGTTTAGAAAAAATGTCCGTATGCATGTATGTGTGCGTGCGTGCGTGCGCGCGTGCGTGTGCGCTTGCGCGTGCGCGTGTGTGAGTGTGTCTGTGTGTGTGTTCTGGGCTTCGAAAATTCAATCGCCTCTCACTCAGTAACCGTTCGAGCGATCGGGCTCAAATTTGGTACATAAGTAGAGTAGTCGTCCCCCTTTGAATGGCGCGATTTTTGACAAAATGTATATAGTAATTAAGATTTTATGTAGTTTTGAATTTGTTGAAAAAAGGGCGTGGTCGCTCTAACTTCCGTAAAACTTCGCCGATTTAGCTACGTAGTTCTTCATAAATGAAGATACGTTTAATGCTGTATGCTATTGAATTTCGACAAAATCGGTAAAGCGGTTCAGATTTGATAGAATTTCGAATATTTCGAAAGAAAAAATATTTTGCTCTAAATCACGTCGAATTTGAAAACATGAACCGAATTGTTGTATAGTGGAAAAACAACATACAGGCCTGCTACGTACGAAATTTGGTGATGATCGGTAAAGTCGTTCGGATTTTACACCATTTTGAATTTTTCAAAAAATGTAGATTTTCGCTGTTACTTCCGCAAAAGTTAAGAAAGTAGGACAAAACTTTGTATTTAATCAAAATTTGATGTGACGGTGTTTGTAACAGAGTTTTCTTTATTACAAATAGAAAAAAGTTGCAAAGTCGAACTTAGCACTTTGCTTCCTCATTAATTTTCGTTTTTCACAAAGCTTCCTCTATGAGGAAGCCAAAAATGATAAACAAGCTTCCTCATAGAGGTGGCTTTGTGAAAAACGAAAATGAATGAGGAAGCGATGTGCAAAGTTCGACTTTGCAACTTTGTTTTTGTTATAAAAAATAGAAAAATTTATTTACTTCTTGCTGATTTTATTGTGCTTTTTTTCAATTTCTCTCTTTCTTGTTGTGTTTTTATTACTTTTTTATTATAAAAAAAATTGAAACGTAAAAAATTATATATATAGACAAATTTATTTACTTTTTGCAGTTTTTGTTGCTTTTTTGTTATCAATTTTTCTCTTTCTTGTTGTTTTTTTATTACTTTTTTATTATAAATTCTCTTTTTTGTTGCTATTTTTAATACTTTTTTGTTATAAAAAATAGAAAGATTTATTTACTTTTTGCTGATTTTAATGTGCTTTTTTATTTTCAATTTCTCTCTTTTTTGTTATTGTTCTTATATAAAATATATATTGTTATTTATTTATGATATAATTTTATGAATATTATATGATTAAATTGAAAAAAGAAAGAGTACTCACTGATCGTGCCAGTAGCTTCGGCAACATTTTCCCATCCGACAAATCGAGGCTGGTTTTCTTCATCGCCTGACCCGTAGTCGCCAACAATGACTACCTCTGTATTGGAATTCAGCGACAACTCAAATGTTGCATTCCCTGAGTTAAATGCGGCCTTTTCTATATTTTTTTGAGGATGCCCCATTGACATAGGATTAGTGCAAAGAAATGCAATAGTAAATTCAGTAAATATTATAGCGGTTAAAAATTCTGTAATTTATATTAGTTCAAATTTGTAAAATATAATTTTTATTATTTAAAATTTTGTAAATATTTTGATCACTTATTATACTGTAAATATTTGTTTATTAGTCGAAAATTCTGTAAATATTTATTTATTAGTCGAAAATTCTGTAAATATTTATTTATTAGTCAGATAGATAGATAGATATTTTTATTTTGCATATGCTTGAATACAAAGATTCATAATGCAGGGGGATCCGTAATAACATCCGCATTTACATTTGTTTGAACGAATGAATGAATAATATAATACGACTAAAACTAAATATAATGGTAAACTCTTAAATTAACTGCTTAACAGCGAGGCCCTAAGCTTAAAACAGTTTGACACAAAATAGTATAGGGTCTTAACGATGCCCAGGTCGTTACGAACTAACAGACTTTCGAATGCTTCCTCAAGGCTTAAATTATTGTTGCGGTTATTCAACAAAAAATGCTGCCTAAGCGGTTGGTAAATAGGGCAACGCAGTAAGAGGTGGTCCAGGGTATCGGGATCATTGGTTAGACAGAGAGAGCAAGCCTGCGTAGGATCGTATTTGTGGATTGTCTTATTTATAATGAATCTGCGCGCGTGTTTTGTGGCTAATCTGACTTGGATTTTGACTTTAGTAAAGGTGATAGTGCAGCGCGTCGGGTAAAAACTAGTAAAGTCATCTTCCAGGGCTCTAGGCAATTGGAACTGGTAAGATCTCGACTCTAAGTAGTTACGAAGATCGGTGTACGTTAAATCTTGCTCCGCCGCACGGAGAATATCCGGTTTTTGGGACTGCCGGTGTTCTGCCGTAAGATTAGTCCATAAGCTCGCCCGCTTTGCGGTCCCTAACAAGTTTTTCAACTGCGTTACCCAATTATAGAGCGGGGACGGGTTG
Organism: Pimpla rufipes; assembly: GCA_963932165.1. Lineage (NCBI taxonomy): Eukaryota > Metazoa > Arthropoda > Insecta > Hymenoptera > Ichneumonidae > Pimpla > Pimpla rufipes. Next base: position 4,066,887 of record OZ010635.1, read on the forward strand.
ACCTCGTCCAGTTGTATTAGCCTTAAGAAGCATATTTTAGCTAGACGCGTCTCTTCCATCTTCAACATTTTAATCACCCAGCCAAATGCCAGGTTGATAACTCCCACGGCCGCATTTCTAATACCCAGCTCCAATTTAATAGCGTTACCGGGGGTGCACTTGGGAAGCTGGAGCAGACGCTTGAAAAATTCTAGCGGTGCTTTATCTAGTACAGAACAATAACTAAGGCCCCAAATAGGGGCGGTGTAGAGTAACGTAGAGGCTACTATGCTTCTGAATAACTTCATTATAGCGTCCGACGAATCACATTTCGAGGTGGCTAGTATAGTTAAGACCGACATCGAGGCTATTCTGGCCTTATTGACCGCTGCGTTCACCGGAAGGAGACCCAGTGACGAGCAGGACAGCTTGACCCCGAGGTACTGGTATTTGTTTACCATTTCCACTTTAACGCCCTTGTACGAAAAGTCCTGGTCGTCCCTGCTTAGCCTTCCGCCCATTCTGAATATCACAATCTGGGTCTTCGAGGTATTTACGGAGAGACCGTTACCGTCGCAGTAATCAACTAGACCGTGTAGTTTGCGCTTGAGATCAACCCGTGAATAAGCCAAAATAGCCAGGTCGTCCGCGTACAAGAGCATGAGTAGATCGCGCATATTATTAATCTCGATTCCTCTCAGGTTCTGGGACCAAAAATATGTAATCATGTCGGAAATATAGATTATGAATAGTAGTGGGCTTAGAACCTCGCCCTGCAGCACGCCCTCGCTGACCTCCGCGGAGTTAGATAAGCCGGAATTTGTTTTAGTTTGTAGTGTCGCCTGATTGTATAATTTGATTAGTATCCGAATGGTCTTCCGACTGATACCAAGACTGAGCATTTTTTCCCACAGCTTGTTTTGCGGTACAGAATCAAGGGCTCTTCTGAAATCTACAAAGAGCGCGTATGTTTTACCCCCGGGCTGCCGTAGTCGGAGATGGATCGCTGTTTGACGAGTAAAGAGGTTATCCATAACCCCCCTAGCCTTCCTAAAACCGGCCTCTTCTTCAGGGATCAGATCGACGATGGTAACCCAGTTCAATAATCTATCGTGCAAGATTTGCGTGAAAAGTTTGGTGACGGCGTTTACCAGAGCGATGCCGCGATAGTTCAAGGGGTCCGCGGGGGGGGGGGGCTTCTTATGGAGCATGCATAATGTGACCTTGGACCATAATTTTGGCAATTCTTCACTCTCCAAAATTTTGTTAAACAGGGCCAGCAAATAGGAGAACCATTCTTCAGGTAAAGCTTTAAAAAACTCGCTCGAAATCCCGTCGACTCCGGGGGCTTTTCCTGATTTGGCTTTGGCAATACAGCCCGTAAGCTCTACTGGTGTAACATAGGCATCCAAAATAGGGTCGACTATACCGCCTAAAGGGTAAATCGAAGGACTTCTAGCCGGGTAAATGCTGCTCAAAAACTCATTCCACCTTTCTAGCGAAGGTGAGTCTAATTTCCTGATTCTCGATTTACATTTGCTTACCGCGTTCCAGAAGAGCCTCGGGTTGTTTACATGAGCAAAGGCTTCTATTCTTTCAAGGTCAAACGCCGCTTTTTTGTTATTTAGGGTTGCTTTGTAGTCTCTTTTTGTTTGCAGATACGTATTCAATTCGTCCGTGGGATAGCCAAGTTTTTTAGTTGTTTTAAAGGTAGTTATCAAATTTCGTCGTTTATCGTTGCAGACCTTATCAAACCACGGCTTATTCAACCAATTTGAGCATGCTCGAGCGGCTGTTTGACACATACCCGCACTCTTGGCAGCTTCAGTGATCGCAAGGTTAATGTTCTCGTAAAGCTCGTCGGTACTAGCAGACAAAAAATTCTTAAAAAGTCGTGGCGAATGCGCCAAAAAAGTGTGAAATTCGTCGCGTTTGTGGTTTAACCATTTTATCTTCGGGCTGGTGGCTGTGGCGGAGTTGTATGTGGGCTGAGCGATGTCGGGTGCAGCGAGGTCGCTAAATAGCGCGAGCGTAACAGGAAAGTGGTCAGAGCCGTGGATATTTTCCTCGACCTTAAGGTCCTTTACAAACTGAAGCTTGGTAGCTATAATCCAGACTAGGTCAATAGTACTAAAGCCATTAGAACTGACATAAGTATAGTGGGCGGGTCTGTCACCCGACGAGCGACCATTTAACAAAACAAAGCCGTTATTTGTCATGAACTCGAGCAGTGGGGGGCCATGCTCATTGCCGATTCGATCGAAGCTTTCCCTAGTTTCATAAAGGAGGGTGGACTCAAATATTTCGGCGACCAGATCGTCATTTACGGCAACCCGCGCATTAAAATCACTGGCCAAAATAATTATGTCATCCGGATAGTTGCCTATGATATCGTCTAAAACGGTTTGTAATAACTCCAATAGTATAGCTAAATCCAACGCGGGACTAAAATAGAAAGACCCGACAATTGCGTTCCATGACTCGCTCGTAATTCGGATTATGCACCACCAATTTGACACGTCTCTAACTCTTGCCACAAATTTGTTGTTCACAAGGCTCACTAAACCACCACTAGCTCTCCCTCTTCTATTGTCCCTCGTCGCTAAGGCCCACGCGTTGAAATGGTCCCTCAGGTGGTAAGGCAGAGCACCAAGCTGCTCACGTTCACTCCACGTCTCGTAAAAGCAGCCGACGTCGAAGACCTCGTGTAATGCGTTGTTTGACAGATTGGCGAGCCCTTGCGAATTCCAGAACAATATTTTCACTGTGCATCTTAGTTTTTTGGCGAGGGTTGACGACTGGTGGACGGCTCTGCAGATACAGCCCTTTCGCGGCCTTTCTCGAGACACAGTTTAGCTCGGTTCCAGAAATACCAGTCTCCGTCAACTCGGAGCTTTCGGTAACCAACCTTCACTGTTTTACCTTGGTCCCGGTATTCCTTGGCTTTGACCTTGATTTGCTTGTACACATCGAGCTCGGCCGAGGAAAGTTCGTGTTCGATGTAAATTTTGCGCTGGCCCAACTTCGATTTATTTCTCATGATTTCCTCCTTGATGAACAGACTGTTGAGCTTGACAATCAGGCTATTTATGTTGTTGAATTTCTTCTTAATTTCTCTGACGTCCGACACCGCATTGGTAACATCGAACGTCTCGTACAAAAAACCGTCGACGTCTTCCCAAATCGAATTTTCACCACGTGCGAGGCCTTTGATAATAATATTATTTGCCACAGCCAACTTTTCCTGGCCCTGGAGTCGCCTCTTCAACTTTATAACTTCTTGATTGTCCGCGACATCAGCGGAACCAGGACGGGTTTCCAAGCGCGTGACCCTGTCGCTTATCGCGGTGATATCTGCGCGGGGATTGGCCTCTACGATTTTGGCTTCCATCTGCGCGAGTCTGGTATTGAATTTTTGTTCCAGCGCCTTTAGCGAATTATCAAAACGTTGTGAGATTTTCTGTACTTCCGCCCGTATTTCGTCCTTAACGCTTACTAAATGCTGGTTGTGTAGTGACGTTGTTTCGTTGAATTTTTCCTCCATTTTCGCATGATTCTCTTTATTCTCGGTCCTCAGGTCAGATAGTTGCTTCATTAGTGCATTTAAAATTGTCTCCGTGCACGGTTGTGTAGAGTGCATATGCTGTTCCTCTTGTCCTGCTGTGGCGCGAGAATTATTTGCGCTGGCGCACGCCGTATCGCTGCCACACGCAGTATCTTTGGAAACCGTATCGGTGGGGGGCCCCTGAGGGAGAGGGGTGGGTGCCTGGACCTGTGCCGACACCTTATCCGGGGAGTGAAGCGTACGATTGCTCTTCTTAAACGGCGAGTCCGAGACGGATTTTTCCAAAATGCCCAGGTCCGCTTCAGCTCTTTTTCTCTTCAGAAACTCTTTATAATTACCCTCGGAGCCACTTCTACCTCTCATCCACAGCGATTCAGCCTTTGTTGGTCTTCCTGCTTTCCTCCTTGCCTCGGGCGGGTTACCAGATAACGGTGTACAAAACACTTCTTGCGATACCTCGGCGCCGATAAGTGCGTAAGCGGTGATACCGCTGGTGGGGGTATGGGCGACGCATACCTGCCTAGAGGAGACACTATTTGCGCCCCCCGTCGGGCTGTCGGGACGGACATTAGGCTCAGTGACGCTGCAGGTAATTTGGCTGTCGCCAGGCATTTTGCCCGAGAAATCCTAACCAACTTGGCAGCGCGTGACGGTTTTTGCACCACTATTAAATGTTTCGCACGAGGCGGAGTAAAACGCCAATTAATTTACAGTGCGCGAAAGCGGATTACTTAACACTTGTGACACTTAAACTGCGACTACGAGCGCTGCTTACACGGGAATCGGATAAATACACACGGAGCCAACAACACGCGTGTCGATCGTAATTAGTCCAGATCGGAACCCCCTATTTATTTATTAGTTGAAAATTCTATAAATATTTATTTAGTAGTAGTATATGTGTTTATTGACAATATTTACATTTGACAGTGTTATTACATTTACAATTTATACATTACAACTATATCTCTTAATATATATTGCCAATGGGCCATCGACCGGGGTCCTTCAGCCCGAGGTGGTTATTGTTTTTTTTGGGTATTGTTTTGTAGGTTGGGTAAGAAGTTTGGGAATTCGTTTTTTATTCTGAGTTTTCATTTATTTATTTATTAGTCGAAAATTCTGTAAATATTTATTTATTAGTTGAAAATTCTGTAAATATTACCTTATTTAATTGCACAATTGGCAGCATCCTCGTAACGTGATTTTCCCAGGCGACGCACAGAATGCGCCGACCCGCGTCATTATTCATAATGAACTTCATGACACGATATTTTTTTACTTTTCCGACGATCTTGGGCCGTTCAATCGCGTCAACGTAACCGACGATCTCCCTACATGTAAAAACGAAGAACGAAAGGGTGACGGAAACGATTTTTATAGGTTATAAATATATAAAACGTGAGGCGCGCTTCGCCTATAGCTCGCGCTCTGTTGCGGCCGTCAGCGACGGATATGTGACCGGGATTAGAGCGGTCCGGAACGGATGTGAAATAGGATTGATTGATCCTGTTTCACATCCGTTCTGATAGAGCGGGAAAGAAAATTTAATTCAAAAACTTTAATTACACTGTGTTGTCACCCATCTCGATCGCATCAATGACGTCTATAGGCGTGAAATCCATTTTCGCAGATGAATCGCAGATGAAAAACAGAACGACTGGCCCGATTTTCTCCGACAGACCGTCTGACTTGACCGATGCGCGACGACTAAATATTTTGTTACTTCTGTTTATTTTTTAATCAGCGTAGCAACGCCTGAGATGTCGCTTGGTTACAGCGTTTGTGACTGCGAGGACCAATCACAGCGCGAATAAAATTCAACAATACTTTCCGTTACTCATGAACTTTTTAAAAGAGGAATGACGGATGTAACTTAAATTCATTACACATTTTTCAAGTGATGACTAATGTAACTCCATTCCATTTTTAAGTGATGCCTGATGTAACTTAATTCAAAAAACAATTTTTAATGAATGTGTTCGATTCCGGATCATTGTGGTGGAAATGGGGCTCGGTCGGTGAGGCAGCGTCGCGTTGCCGACCGGTGGTATCGCGTTACCGACCGGTGGCGGCGCGCGAGCTTCGCGGTGCCGCCATGCGCGCTGGCGTCGCGATCTTCGGGGCGCCGCGCCCGCCGATTTCCGCCGCGGCGGACGAGGAGCCTCGGGCGCGCCATCTGCTCGCTCTCTTCCGTCGGGACCTCCGGTGCGTGCAGATCGTCCCAGCGTGTGCTCCCGATCGCAAGTTTTCTTTTACCCCACGCGCGAACCAAACACCCGCGATTCCCTTCGTGAGTGAACCCGCGTACACCCGCAAAAGTGCCCCGCGACATTGGCTGTGCGCGATAGTAGAATCCGCGGTTCCCTCCGCGAATTAGATCCCGCGTCCCCGGGACAGTTGGCGTCGCCGGGACGCGACCAAGAAACCCGCGGTTCCTTGCGCGAGTGATCCCGCGTCCCCGCGACGGCTGACGTCGCCGGGCGCGACAGAAAAATCCGCGGTTATCGCCGCGAGTGCGCCCCCGCATCCCCGCGACATTCTGCGTCGCCGAGAGCGACCGAAAAATCCGCGGTTATCGCCGCGAGTGCGATCCCGCGTCCCCGCGACGGCTGGCGTCGCCGGGCGCGACCGAAAAATCCGCGGTTTTCGCCGCCAGTGCGCCCCCGCGTCCCCGCGCCATAATTCGCGGTTGTCCCTGCGAGTGCGCCCACGCGTCCCCGCGCCATAAATCGCGGTTGTCCCGCGAGTGCGCCCACGCGTCCCCGCGCTATTTTGCGTCGCCGAGAGCGACTACCAATGGACGCTCGAGACCCGTTAAATAATAAAATAAAATATAGGGATTTATCGGGAACGTGTCACCGTGCGAATCCTTCGACGTGACACGTTCCAGGGCGAGCGTTCACGCGGCAACCGCGTCCTGGTTGTTCAGCACCGCAGCGTCAGGTCTCCCCGAGACGTCGGGGCGCGCTGTGTGCAGGCCGGCGGCCATTTTGTTCGCTCCCCGAGCCCGGCTTCCCCACGAGTTGGCGCGTCGCCGCGGCTACAGACCTCCAGCGAGATTTGGAGGAAGTGCGTTAGGCAAGAGAGCTCTCATTAGGTTAAGTTTGAATGATCATTCAAAATGCGTATCTGATAATTATTGTGTATCACGTTTCACGGCTTATTTCATTGTGTAATTGCATTGCTTGTGTTTTAATAAAAGAACGTCGCTTGCTACGGCTTTTTCCTCTAATCCGTGAGGGTTTTTACGCCGAAGCAAGTTGCTTCAGTGTTTCCGGGACAAAAATTATGTACTTATTTGATCGACCCTCTCCTCACCCATTCCCCCAATTACTCAGCTGAAACTCAATGCCTGAGTTCGGTATATTTTTTGTGTTTTTTAAGGACTATTGTTCAGAATGCTTGATGGAACTCAGATTCATCACCCATTTTTCAAGCAATGTTCATTATGACTCGACCCATCATTCATTATATAAAAAATGGATAATCATCAATTGCGTCTTTCACCCTTTATTTTTCAAAAAAAGAAATTTTTGTAACACGTGCACGAATCGCGGCACTTTCCATGGCAGTCTTGCGAGCCGAAAGTGGCCGTTTGCCTGTCAGTCACAAACCCGTGGTGAAATGACAGAGACGCGCATGCGCAGTTCGCATTTCCTTCACTTTCGTCTCTTGGGAGTTTCTGTCGTTCACTTTCGTCTCTTGAAACGGAACCTCAGTTTTCAGTGTTCGTCTCGCGCGACTGCCATTCCAAGTGTCGCAGATTCGTGCACTCGTTACAAAAAGTATGATGTGCAACACGGATCGAATTGGCAATTGCGACTCGTGTGATTGCAGCCCTCGCTTCGCTTGGGCAGCAAACCTCACACTCGTCGCAATCGCCAACTTTCGACCCTTGTTGCACAATATACTATTAAAAAACTACACAAAATTGTAAATAAATACATACATATTCAGAAAAATCAATGAATCATTATAATTTTTTTTAAGTTGGGATGTCGAGGATATTGTTAAACAATTCAATTTTCAGTCATTTGTTAATGACACTTTAGAATTATTACTATGCAAAATCAATCTTTTCGGCACCTTCAACGTTCTTGATTTTTTCAGATTTTTATCCCATGAACAAGTATTCGAAATATTCTCTGAAACTCATGAGTTTCAGAGAAGGTGCATGTGCACGTTTGGCGAGATTATACCGTTTCAACATCCTTACTTAAACCGATCGAGGAACTAGCTTTTTAAAGTATAGGATTAGACTGTTGAGTTGCAGTACGTCCCCGGGATATTGCGTTATAAGTAATAGTCTTGATAATAATAAACTATTGACTAGGCCAATCTACTACGGTTAATTTATTTAAAACTATTTATTTATGTAGTGTGAATTCTTCGATTCCTCTTCTAGCTACGGCGCGAGTGAATAACAGAGTCAGTGAGCCTCTCCTTGTCCTACCTCTCCCTTTCTCGTACCTGCGCCTCGCGGGTTCCGAGTCGGAACTTCCGAAATATATAGGCATTATTGTGGCCGAAAGGCGCTACACCGTTTTCGCGCTGTCAAAGTTCGAAAAATCAGTGTAGTGTGAGTGTTCACGGCGTGCAGACCCTAAGCCGGTAAGTGTTACAAATTAAAATATTTGTATAATAATTTCGACATGAACGAAAATATTTCGACTTTTCTCCAATATAACGTTGTGTCAAGTCAATAGATATAATTTAATTTGAAAAGTTATTATTATTAGAAGTAAATTCAATTCGTTAAATTGATATAAACACAAGAATTGATTATCTTTTCACATCTTTTTTCGGTGTCATTCATAGCAAAGAATTATTTTATCTATTTAATTTTCTAGTGATTATTTTTTTTTCTTTCATTTAAATATAAGCAACAAAGCTGAGCATGATTTTCTTTTGTATAATTATTCACATCATACATAAAGGAAAGCAATGTTGTCAGATGACAACGAGCCACCATCGAAGCGATCGCGTTTGACAAGGTCGTCTCAAGTCCGGCGTTCGTATTGTAATACGGGAAAATTCCGTGCCCTAAAACCAATGCCCAGCTCAGCCGCTCGATGACTCCACGACCGATCCGCAAGGCCATAATTTATTAAATATTTATTTTTCCTGATACTTTATTTTATTTTCCCGCTTATTTATGTTATTTCGCCGGGAATTGACGTCGTCGCCGGAGTGAATCCGTACCGACGAGCCTGCGCGGGAGAGGAACAACGCTGGGACGCCGCAGCAGCCTTGTCGCCACGGCCCTGGACGCTCGGCGTAATCGAACTTCCTCCTGCCGCCGCCGCCGCCGCCGCCGCCTAGAGAAGCGGAGTCGTCTGTATCTCGCGCCACTAACGCCAACTGTGGCGCGAGCGATCTTCGTCGCCGAGATCGAACGGCTGCCCGGCAGCGCAGAGTTGGCCGCCTGCTTGCCGGTCAGCGTAATTAGGCGGAGAGGGGATTATTCGCCCCGTGCATGCGTGCGAGCGAGACCTCGAGGCACTCCACGAGGAATCGTCTAGCGACGAGCTAGAGCGAGCACCCGTGAAGCCTCAGCGTAGCGACAGGAGCCCGGGATTGTAACGACAGCAACGACGAGATTTCCCGCAGCAGATCCCGCGGACATTCGTCTCGACGGCGGAAGATTTGCTAGCGACGGGAAATTATTATTTGTTTGGCGCCCTTTTCTGGTCCTTCTGACCAACCGCCACCGCGGGTCTTGCAAAGCCCGCGGTAAATAATAATATAAAACGAAGCGAAGGTACGCGACGGCCGTGTCGACGGGTCTCTCGCACGTTGTCCGTCGCGGTGTGACCCTCGCACCCGTGCGCCGATTTCCGCATCCTGCCTACGAGGTTCAGGGATCGGAAAATAAGACAGCCGGGTCAGCGCGAGATACGCCGGGAGAGGCCTGCGGACCGGGAGTCCTACGGTAAATAGCACGCGTGTAATCGACCACGCGAACGGTCGTACGGTCGCGGGAAGTCGCCCGTCTCGGCTGGTATATTTTGTTACCGGTCGGGACGTAAAACAGTAGAGTCAGTGTGCGAGAACGGGGACGATGCGCATCTATATATTTGCGTTCTATTTTCTGTTTGTTACATGTGTCCGATTTTCGCGATCGTCTCCCGTTCCACCGCGAGTGTGAGCGTGTGAGTGTGTGTGTGGCGAGGGCCGCGGCGTGCGCGGTGACTCGCGACCTTGCGAGGTCCGGCGTGTTTGACGCCGAGCGACGGACAATTAAATAATTTATATTTTGTTCAAGTCCATGCAGTTGCGGGTATCCTAATTTAATTGATCTTCCTTGTCTGTTAACTTCTTAAATAAATTGCATCGTTAATTCCCGCAGGTTTGAATCCGAAGTGAATCATTATTTATTATTTGACCATCCCGAGATCGCCGACTTATGAATCCCGCCACTCTACATTTTTGACGGCTGCGACTAGTCCGGCAAACACAGCTTGGTCCGTTAATCGGGCGAGTTCTTCCCGTCGCGAACGCGCTTGGAGCCCATTGAAAAAATAAAGGGAAGAGCTCGTCGGACCTTAGCTTTGTAGAGGCTAATTTTTGGAATTGGGAAAAGCTACTACAGTATACACAAAGAAACACCGACGTCGAAACTTTTGGAGCAGGCGAAGATGAACCGTTTAGATCGATTTACTACATGTAGTACAAACGTTTTTCTATGATTATACAAAAAAGTTTCGATCGTTTAAATAAATTTAATATAATTATCTGTGTATGAGAGCCTTGTTCCGTTTACGACAATATAGACTATTGACGCGAGCGCGAATTTTGCGGCGCAGCGGCTCTTTCGATGGCCGCGGCGTATTCCGCGGGCGAGAGACGTGGAGCGGAGCGAGCGATGGCGCACGCTCGAGCGATGACTCGCGTAACGCGTCTCCGTCTAGCTCTGAAGGCGGGCTCGATTATTCGTAAGCGGTGGACGAGCGGCGGCGGGTACGAATAGAACGGGAGCGGTAGTATGGCGGGCCTCCGGCGTTCTGAACTTCGCGGACCTCGCGTTTTCCCTGGGCTCCGGATGAGTCGTTCTTCTCGTCGAGGTGGGGGTCGGATGGGCCACGGCGCGGTCGGGACCCGCGTAATCGCGCGCGCGATGATCGGGTCGACCGCGGGAGTAACGGGGCGCGTGGCCTTTGGCTGCAGGAGCAGCTGCGGGGCCTCGTACTGGTTACTCCGGAATGCGTAGAGCAGCAGCGCGAATTCCCGGCGACGTTCGGCGTCGCGGCTTATCAGGGCGGCTGGACCCGCGTCCGCGGATTTTGAGATCGACACGAGGAACGGCGCGGCACGACACGCGTCGTGAAACGCGGCCCACTCTTTCGGGGTCTCCCGGGGGGGCGGGAGAGGCGACGGGGGGGCGCTGAGTAACGCGGGAGGGGGGAGGGAACGGAATGCTGCTCCGAACGACGCGGCGGCGGGCGAATCCGACGAGGTGGGTCTGGCAACTCCGGAGCGATCCTCGAGCGGGGTCTCGGTCGACGGAGGCGAAGTCCCGGTAGCCGCGGCGGCTCGCTGTGCCTTTCGTCGGAGGTAGGCGGCGTTTACTTTCTTCGGCATACGGCCGTCCCGATGTCCTGGCTGTTGGAACGGTGGCGAAACAAGCAGCAGAAATGAGCAGAGCGGGAAGTGTGGTCGTGCGGGGAAGAGAGGGGAAAAAGCGGGGAATAATAAGCATAAGCGTGCGAAAGTAGCGAGCAAAAGAGAACAAGCGCATTCGATTTATAACTTTCCGAATTTACAACCGCGGTTACAATTATCCCGGGTCGTGAGGAGAGTTCCTCGCCGTTCCTTTCGGTACGGTCTACTGACCTGAGGATCGCGACGCCCAGCCTTATAGCTCGTCACCGCGTTGCGCGGCCGCGATGATTGGCCGGCGTTCCCGGAGTGGGGGGCGACGACGAGTGGTACTTGGTGGGGCATCAGGGACCTCAGGTACCGCGCGTCGGCGATCGCGGAGCGCGCTCTGATTGGTTCGGGAGATCGTGGCAGGGGGTTGATACGACCGATTTTTCGGCGTATAACACTATGAAGTAGAGAATATTTAGGAGGCAGTGATACTTCGCTCAGGACTTCTTCGCCCAATGCTAAACGCCGATAGCATTGCTCAATCTATCGAGGAGCCAGAAGATCAGCCCAATTCTGCAATAGTTCCGCACATTCTATCAAAATCTGAGCTCTATCTGTCGAATAGTTTAAGAGAAAAGCTTTCAAAAAATCGAACTGGAGTGGGGGAAGTGCCTGAAACGGCGGGGTTACCCTCCGAGCGGACCGACGGTCTGTAACTCGCGAGGGGGTACCCTACGGGGCTCATAGAGGGGTGTGATGTTACGTCCCGTACTTTTTCGAGATGCGCCTCGGAGAAGTGCGGTACGTAACGCGCATAGCAACAGCGCACCGCTGAGCTGTCACCGGGGTGTGATTACACACCGCGGTTGCACTTGGGTGGTGCGCTGCGAAATTTCCTGCGCGAGGCGGCGATGATGCGGTGTAGAGTTTCGGCGCGCCGGCGATCGCGATCGCCGTGCGTGTCCGGAATTTTCCGCCGACATTTCGCTGATCGGACTGGCTCCCTCGCTCTCCGAGGACTCGCGAGTCTTCGTATGGCCGCGAGGGAATCAGATTCCGTAAACAGCGAAATAAGCATTGTCGGAATAAAAGCGGCGGCGCATCGCTGGGCTCATCCGCGGTGTGATTTCACGCCGCGGCTGCACTCAGGCGATGAGCCGCGAGTTGATTCCGCGAGAACTGATTCCGCGGAGTTTGTCTCCTCTCGACCGACCGAGAATCCGAGGATACTCGAGAGATCGGAGAGGACAGTCTCTAGACAGCTTCGATCAGGGTTAGATCGGTCTGGGGCTCCGCGTGTCAGTGAATCACGAAGGACTGTAAATCTCCGTCGCGTAACCCTCGGTACTGCTACAAAGATAGTACGCCGAAGGATCGAGGAAGTGCCTTCGCGAGTGTGTTCCGTAGTGAGTGTAAATCTGCGTGCGTAGGTTAAAAACAAGCTATATTCAACAATCATAATTATAATCCAGTCGGTGTTCACGTAAGTCTCCGAATACGTGGCCAACTGTGCGCTCTCCGTTGAAATGTGATCGTTATCTCCGACCATAATCCGTATCGCGAGAATTGAAGTGAACCCATAATACAGAATCCGTTTAGAGACAGTGGTTCAAGTTCATCGATTTATAAAGAATTAAACAACGACAATTTAGAGACACTAGTGAACCACGGCTCGTGTTCGAGCACTAGAGTGTGTAGTTACGTGTAAGAACCCCCGCCGGGAGAAAAGAAATCGACAACTGTAAGTGTGAGCATGCGTATGGATGAATGAGTGCGAATCGCGGACACGTTACTAAATTGTAACGCTAATCTTCATTTTTAATATATTTGGTTATTCCTGCATTCTCATCAAAACCTTCGTTTAATTTGTGCACCACAAACCTCTTCCACAGGTATCGAGAAACCGGGCCCGTTTAGGGACGGAGCAAAGCGGCCCACGAAAAATAAAAATACCCTCGCGCTTCACGCGAGGAGTTTGTAACGTCGCCGATCGACGCACGCTTCACGAGCGTTGGCACGTAACAGTGAGATACGGGGTTGGCGGGTACAAAGTCCACCCGTGACGACTAGGAGTGAAAAGAGTAGGGGTTGAACCGATATAGGTATAGGGGTGCGGTCAAAATGGGGTATAAAAGGGGTAGCTGGAGCGGCAGTCGGGGCATTCTGTTTCAGCCACCAGCGACGCCGCAACCAGCCAGGGGAACAAGGATAGGACGAGCCGAACTGTCAGTTGACCGGAGAGCACCGTGGATTGGCCAGGCCGTTAGGACCGCGACGCGACGCGACGTCGGCGATTGGGCGAGGAGCTGGAGTACGGACTTAGACAGAATACGCTTGGATTTCGGCTCTCCGGTGACAAGGGAATGTGACAGGCAGGTCGGACTTAGGCGGAATCGGGTCGTTGGAAATGATATCTGGCGAGCAAAGAAAGGAAATATCGGAATTTGTTGAGAGGAAATGTGGAGATAGCCGTGGAAACGAAATACAGGGGAAAGCGACGGGATCCAGGGGAAAGTAAACAGAGAAATCGACTTACGGTGTTCGGTAGGACCCTCGGGGCACTGTAATTCCTGCTGGCGTCGATGCGGCGGATCAGCACGGTCAGTCTGATACCACACATGTCACGTTCGAGGCGATAGAAACCAGAGAAAAACACGAAAAACGGTTTCGAGGTGGCGAGCGCGACACCCCCCCCCCCATATCGAGCAGCGATTTGGCGGAGACGGCCGTGTGATAGCTGTGCGCGTGGGTCATAGATCGCTACCCGAGGCGATCGATAGAGGGGCGGACCCGAGGCGATTGATAGAGGGGCGGACCCGAGCGTCGGGCGCTGGGAGTGGGGCGCGCGCACTGAACTCTCGCGGGCAGCGTGCCGCGACGCGTCAAGTGGTGTGTTCCCGGCCGATAATATCATGCGCAGATAACCCATTACCGTGAGAAGCTGGACAAATTATATCAAGCCGCATTTTCGGGTATTGATCTGTACGGCACGAGGGCGCCAGAAGCCGGGCACTAATCATCGACCGAGTGACGGGGCTCCGGACACGCGTAAGAGCGACTGGATTGGCCGTGGGTAGCCTAGGGGAAACCTAGAGGATAATCTGGGGAATACGGGTGGACATGCGAAAGGGCGAATTATCGGCGGAGATAGCTGTTGTCCCGACTAGGAGACAGGAGATACCCCATCAATCGATAGTGATATTGTAATTATTGTGTGAATACCTCATTATTATCTATTATTATTATTATTATTATTATTTTGTAACGTGGTTCGGGCGTTGACATTAATTTTTTTCTAATAAATGAACTGAGCAGGGAACGAATGAGTCCGAAACGATGTAGTCGGTAAAAGTAGGATATACACTCAGCAAAAAAATTAAGGGAGCAGTTAAATTTTACCGTTTTTTCACTGATTTTTGAAGCGCTGTAAGTTTGTGAAAAATGGTCGAATCGTAATAAAACAAAATGCGTTTTAAAGCTTCATATCTCTAGTTTGAAAATCAATGCAGTCTTTTTTTTTTTAAGCAACACGCTCGGCATGAACCTAAGGAATAGCGGGAAGGAAATTTTCTCAAATTTTTTGTCGTTTTCAAAGTCGTCTACGGGCACAAACATTTTTTTTCTGGCTTTGTCAATACTGGGGTCCTTTAGCCTGGTTCTTCAGCTTCAAAATGGTGTTTTGTTCATCTCTGTACGACCATTTGTCGCTGAGATATGGGCATTTAAAGGAAAAAGGAGCTTTTTTCGTAGATCATCAATATCTCATGAGCTAATGATCGCACAGCGAGCTAAAGGTAGGTTTTGTAAACTGGAAGAAATGCTCTAAAAGTACCTTCTGGTACTTTAGAGATTTTATTTTTTTATGTAACCTTAATATTGATTTGAAAAAGACCAAAAAAATGGACTTTTTCCCCGTTTTGGAAAATCCACGTCAACTTGGCAGATATTGCGATAATGACTCATGTTTTTAGGATTTTTTTTAGTTCAATACATGCCCAACGACCCCCCAAGATTAAAAAATTTATGTGCTGAACCGTTGTTTTTTCCCGAAGCGTCAAAGTTTTATCAAAAATTAAAGGAACACTTATTGTTCCTTAAATGGCATTTAATGATGACAAAAATTAAAAAAAAACTTTTCCGTTGTTTTTCTCACGGTTTCGCAATAACTACTCTTTTAATCTTTGAAAAAGAGAAAAATTAAAAATTTTGAATTTTTCTGAAAAAAAAAGTTCGTAGGCATTTTTGTTTTTTTTTTTTTGTTTTTCATTTCAAAGATTGTTCATAAGAAATTGTGAGAAAAATACCGTTTTTTAAGCAAAAAAATTCAAAATTTTTAATTTTTCTCTTTTTCAAAGATTAAAAGAGTAGTTATTGCGAAACCGTGAGAAAAACAACGGAAAAGTTTTTTTTAAATTTTAGTCATCATTACATGCCATTTAAGGAACAATAAGTGTTCCTTTAATTTTTGATAAAACTTTGACGCTTCGGGAAAAAACAACGGTTCAGCACATAAATTTTTTAATCTTGGGGGGTCGTTGGGCATGTATTGAACTAAAAAAAATCCTAAAAACATGAGTCATTATCGCAATATCTGCCAAGTTGACGTGGATTTTCCAAAACGGGGAAAAAGTCCATTTTTTTGGTCTTTTTCAAATCAATATTAAGGTTACATAAAAAAATAAAATCTCTAAAGTACCAGAAGGTACTTTTAGAGCATTTCTTCCAGTTTACAAAACCTACCTTTAGCTCGCTGTGCGATCATTACTTCATGAGATATTGATGATCTACGAAAAAAGCTCCTTTTTCCTTTAAATGCCCATATCTCAGCGACAAATGGTCGTACAGAGATGAACAAAACACCATTTTGAAGCTGAAGAACCAGGCTAAAGGACCCCAGTATTGACAAAGCCAGAAAAAAATTTTTTGTGCCCGTGGACGACTTTGAAAACGACAAAAAATTTGAGAAAATTTCCTTCCCGCTATTCCTTAGGTTCATGCCGAGCGTGTTGCTTAAAAAAAAAAAGACTGCATTGATTTTCAAACTAGAGATATGAAGCTTTAAAACGCATTTTGTTTTATTACGATTCGACCATTTTTCACAAACTTACAGCGCTTCAAAAATCAGTGAAAAAACGGTAAAATTTAACTGCTCCCTTAATTTTTTTGCTGAGTGTATTAACAATAAAAAAGTTGCAAAGTAGAACTTTGCACATTGCTTCCTCATTAATTTTCGTTTTTCACAAAGCCATCTCTATGAAGAAGCTTGTTTATTTAACATTTTGGCTTCCTCATAGAGGAAGCTTTGTGAAAAACGAAAATTAATGTGGAAGCAATGTGCAAAGTTCTACTTTGCAACTTTTTTTATTTCAACAAAAGAAAACACCGTCACAAACACCGTTACATCTCATTTTTATTAGATACAAAGTTTTGTCTTATTTTCTTAACTTTTGCGGAAGTTATCGCGAAAATCTAAATTTTTTGTAAAATTCAAATTGGTGTAAAATCCGAACGACTTTACCGATCATCACCAAATTTCGTACGTAGTACGGCTGTATGTTGTTTTTCGACTGTGGAATATTTCGGTTCCTTTGATAAGATTCGATGTAATTTAGAGCAAAATTTATTTTTTTCGAAAAATTCAAAATTCAGTAAAATCCGAACCGCTTTACCGATTTCGTTGAAATTCAATACCATACAACATTGAACGTATCTTTAGTTATAAAGAACTATTTAGCCAAATCGTCGAATTTTTACGAAAGTTAGAGCGACCACGCCCTTTTTTCAACAAATTAAAAACTACATAAAATCTTAATGACTATATATTGAAACGTTTTTTTTAGTCACTGCGTGAGGGTGCAAGGAAGGTGCTGGACCCGAGGAGAGGAGAGTCGCTTCTATTCTGTATTATTTGTTTAAGAAACAGAACCTCAGTTATCGTCCTTAGGCTCAAACGCGTAGAGCTGTACACTCACGCTTCGCCTTGGTGACGGATATTTTCCTCATCGGTTCTTTTTAGCGAGGGAGAATTTTATTCGAAATGAATTTAAGCTGCTAGAGAATTCCAAGATTTGACTTTGAGGGGCGTCTGTGCCAGGATGCAAGGGAGGGAAATTTAATTATTCTAAAGCTAAGGTCATACGAGGAGGCTGACGTCCTCGTATGGAGCGTGCACTGCTCAAGGCCTAAGGGGATACGGGACTTTTCAAATCAGCGAATGGATTCGCGATTCAAGCACAAAATCGTAATGCTTGGTGTGACCGATACGTGTCGAGCCCTTGGGTCGAGGTGGAGATCCGCGTGCTCCGTATGGGAGCCGCTCAAGTGGGATTGTGTCTGTGAGAGGAGAATTGTGTGAGACGTGCGAGAGGGCATTTGTTGCTAGGTGCGACTCCTCGATCGTCTCAGATGTTTACGCCTTTTTTTTCTTCCTCTCGCACCCAATACCTATTTACGCTCCGCGTTCCTACCTACCACCGTGCTCTGCACAACGTGAACAATTCGTACTGTTCAATTCTTATGGTTACCGTGGGGAAGAATGTAAATACTTACAGATCGAGGGAAAAAAAACGAGTGCGCCGCGAGTATCTCTGGAGAGGGTCACCGCGATGGCGAGGCTCGCGAGAGTAAACCCGCGGGTTCTCACTGATTTGACGAGTCGACGCAATGTCGAGGCGTCACTACAGCGGCTATTCCAGCACTCGGCAATTTTTCGTCTGTTTGTTTCTTCTTTAGTTTATTACAGGTAGTCTCTTCGGGGTCAGCGCAATGCCGAGGCCGAGAGAGATTCGAAGTCGGGTGTAATTACGCACAGAATCGAGGGTCGATGCAATATCAATGCTCGTTCTGCGGTGATTTACGGGTCTGGTTATTTTATTCCTGCGCCTCCGAAGGATCGACGCAATGTCGAGGCCCCGGAGAACGAGGGTGTCGGAATCGAGAGTATGTCGCGAGAATCTCAAGAGAGGGTCGCCGCGATGGCGAGGCTCCCGCCCTTCAATCCCCAGAATTTTACTTTGATTATAAACTCTATGTGTCCGTACGCTTGTAATCGGTGGAGTAGGTGCAATACCTAGGCCACCAATTATCCACGTGTGGAGCCGAATAGTTTAATTAATTCAGGTCGATGCGATATCGAGGTGAATTAACCATTCACTACTTACGGTGATTTATCCTTATTTGATAGAAGCAATTGATTAGGCTACGTTACAACTAGACCTTATTGACAATGGGCTACCCAAGCAAGGAATATTCCGTGGCGTACGAAATCTTATGAGGGAATATTAAGCTACGAGATAGGCTACGGCTAGGTGATGTTACTGGTAGGTAATTTCGGAATACTGTGACACGCGAGGCGCGGCGCGGCCTCCTTATATTGGGACGGCTCGCGCTGCTGCCTAGCCCGCTGGTGGGAGGGAGTGGGGTACGGCGTAAGTGCGGGCCGCGGGTGACGGGACGGCCCCACTCGTCGCTCGCGAAATTCGGCATTGTCAAAAATTTTGTCAAAAATCGCTGTATTCAAAGAGGGACAACTACTCTAGTTGTGTGCCAAATTTGAGCCCGATCGCTCAAACGGTTACTGAGTGAGATACGATTGAATTTTCGAAGCCCAGAATCGAAAACTATGGCGATACCAACCTGGACATCGAAAACTATGGCGATACCAACCTGGACATCGAAAACTACGGGGAAACCAACCTGGACATCGAAAACTGTAGGGAAACCAACCTGGACATCGAAAACCATGGGGAAATCAACCTGGACATAGAAAACCATGGGGAAATCAACCTGGACATCGAAAACTATGGGGAAATCAACCTGGACATCGAAAACTATGGGGACATCAACCTGGACATCGAAAATTATGGCGATACCAACCTGGACATCGAAA
The DNA here is from genome assembly GCA_963932165.1 of Pimpla rufipes. NCBI lineage: Eukaryota > Metazoa > Arthropoda > Insecta > Hymenoptera > Ichneumonidae > Pimpla > Pimpla rufipes. Next base: position 4,085,912 of record OZ010635.1, read on the forward strand.
ACTACGGGGAAACCAACCTGGACATCGAAAACTATGGGGAAACCAACCTGGACATCGAAAAGTATGGGAAAATCAATCTGGACATCGAAAACTATGGAGATACCAACCTGGACATCGAAATATATACATATTTTAAAAGTAGTGGGTGATGAATTCCATTAAAAAAATAATGTCTGCTGGATCTCTTCTCCATTATCCATTAAAAAAGTAATGGCAGCTGTATCACTGCTCCATTAAAAATTAAAAAAATAATGAGTGCTGGATCTCTGTTCCATTAAACATTTAAAAAATAATGGGTGGTGGATCTCTGCTCCATTAAACATTAAAAAAGTAATGGGCGCCGCCTCGCTGCTCCATTAAACATTAGAAAAAAATGGGTGCTGGATCTCTGTTCCATTAAACATTAGAAAAGTAATGGGAGCTGCATCGCTGCTCCATTAAACATTGTTACGTCAGGCCGTAACTTCGCGCTATTCGCACAAACGAACTCTTAGTTCAGTCATGGGTTTCGAGACTTCTGGCGAAAGGGGGGCATTCGGTAAGCAATTATACGAGCAACGGTCCCTGCAGGCCCTGGAAACTACAATATCTGTTAACAGATAGCGCTGGGCCAGTCGAAGTAAAAGAGTGCGGATGATGGTACAACAGGGCCCGATTTTTCAAAACACTAAGCTCTCTAGAAAAAGTCACCTACGCCACTCGAGCGAGCGGTGATAGACGAAACTAGAGGCAACTGGGCGGGTCGGTTATCGACCGTCAGCCGCTGGCCTTGCGTTACCACGCCTCTTAACGATCCTCGATCACTCGTTGCAGCCGAACCTTCCTGTGGTTACAAAAAAAGGGAAATAAAAGAAATCTACTTAACCCTGATAGCTAGAAGATTATGAGAACACCGGGTGAATGCCCTACGTTCCACCAAAATCGTGGTTTCATTTTTCGTCTCGGAAATCATGATTTGTGCGTAATGGAGTTATAGTCTGGCCAGATAACTAAAACTATTCTTCCGCTTTTCTTGAAGCCCCCTGTAAATGCACAGATTAATGAATAAGAGAATGCAACAAGACGAAATAATCAATGTCTCAAGGAACCTTTGGAATTCAAAAGACGGAGCCCCGTAAGATAAATAGGCAAAAACGACTAAATTGTCCATGAACAATTGTTAAGAATTATATAACTCACCATGATAGTTTGTAAACATGAGAAAATGGTAAAAGGACTAATAGTTTATAAAATCGGGATTCATACATTTAAATACGAATAACTTTTAAAAGTTATAACATTCGGTAGGATAATTTGTTAACATAAGAAAATGGTAAAAGGATTAATAGTTTATAAAATCGGGATTCATACATTTAAATACGGATAACTTTCAAAAGTTATAACATTCGGTAGGATAATTTGTTAACATAAGAAAATGGTAAAAGGATTAATAGTTTATAAAATCGGGATCCGTACACCTAGATACGAATAACTTTTAAAAGTTATAACATTCGGTAGGATACTTGTTAATATAAACAAAATGGTGGAAGGTTTAACAGTTTATAAAATTGGGATTCACACAGTTAGATACAGATGACGTCGCATAATCTTGAATAATTAAGAAAGTTAAGATACGGCCCCGCGAGAATATGGAACTGCAATTTTATACAAAATTTATAACAACGCGTATTAGCAACGACAAGCGAAGACGAACTTTCAACAACAAATTCGAGAATTACAGTCTGTAAATTCAAATCCGGGTCAACGCGATCTTGTTAAAAATTCAAGGACTCAGATAATGTATTCTATAGCAAACTTATAAACTTATATGCGAGGAGGTCCAAATAAGGCAGCAACTAAATCGTTCCAACGAAAAGCGTGAACACCTGGTCGAAACATCGAGAAGACATTGACGAAAGAGGAAGTCGTAAATGTGGAGCCAGGGCAAGGGACAGGCGCGGGGGACGGGAGCCACGCGCGACCTGAAAAGTGCGGTGTCCTCCTCTAACATGAGATAGGGAGTCGAAGATCACGTGGGTACTACCCCTACCATCGCTCAATCAAAAGACAAGGGACCCAATCATATAAAAAGACAAAAGGGTATCGACAAGTATACAGTGCGCCCCGAAAATTAGATCTGCCCACACCGAATCTTTGCCCGAGCATAGACCGAAACTTTAAAATCGAATTAACGACGAATTTCTGCCCGACCGCGGACTTAGAGAAAAATCATTTAAATCAACCGCGGACTTAGAAAAAAATCATTTAAACCGACCGCGGACTTAGAAAAAAATCAGCTTCGAATTTAAATCATATCGCGGACTTTGAAGAAAATCAGCTCCGAATTTAAATCGTAACGCGGACTTAGAAGAAAATCAGCTCCGAATTTAAAATCATAACACGGACTTAGAAAATTTCGAGCTCCAATCATCATCGAATTTTAATCCGACCGCGGACTTAGATTCATTCCGTTCTTCGCCAAGATTTTCATTTTCCGTAATTCGAACCTTTGTCCTAAACGGGGACTTAGGAGTTCATAGACTTAAATAAGACTCTACAGTTTTGTATTCTCGGGCATCGACCAATTTTGTATTTTATTTTATAATTTCGCACGCTTCGTATTTTGAGAAATTTGTACATCCGAACTCTGAATTTTGTTACACCACGAGGTGCCGATATTTGTGAACATCATCACGATTATTTACATGTTAACATTCTTTGTTGAGAAAAATCGGTCTATTTAATTTCCTCGTTTTACGAATAAAATTCGACGGTTGCATTCTTAAATTCAGTGTCACCGTTTCTTTACGATCGTGTCCTTTCCATCTGCAGCATCAGCATCCAGTTCAATACAAAAAGGGTAAGTAAAATTTTTAATTATATCGGTGAAATATCATCCGCGCATTGTCTCGAGCCATCATCACATCATCATCATCTCAGACCTCAGTCAAATTCCCTTTGGAGAAGCATTCGCAGCTCGTCCCCGAGTAATTTTCCGAAAGGTTAGACTCGAAACAGAGCTTGCGCGTTTAGTGTACTTCGTCAGATGTGGTATAGGGAGGAGCGTTCCTTCTTGACCAGAGCACGGGTAAATCACGCTGAACCGCACTAATACGTGTAAAATTGTCGCTCGAGTAAAATCCACGACACTTTTGACGTAACAACATTAAAAAAAATGGGTGCTGGATCTATGTTTCATTAAACATTGAAAAAGTAATGGTTGCTGGATCTCTGTTCCATTAAAAATTTAAAAAATAATGGGTGATGGATCTATGTTCCATTAAACATTTAAAAAATAATGGGTGATGGATCTCTGCTCCATTACTCATTAAAAAAGTAATGTGTAGTGGATTCGAATTCCATTATCCATTTTTAAAATAATGGGTTAAAAAAACGGTGATGCATTAAAAAAATAATGCATTGTCCCCAACTCTGACACGCACACATGCACACATACACACATACCGACATTTTTTCTAAACCACTTTTCTCGACGTGTTAGGTGATTCTAAACATACTGGCATGAAAATCTCGAAAAAAAATTATTCATGAAAACAAAGCTTCCTCTGTGAGAAAGCAAAAATTACAAAAATAACAATAAATAACGGAAAAACATTCAAAATTATAATAATACACAACAATGCGATTAATAACGGTCGTTTTTAATAGCCGAATTAATTCCTTAATGCTAATAATCTGCCGTGACCCTCAATTCCCTGATTTACACATCTGCTTATTTTCCCGGGCTCTTCGGAGCATTTACATTCGTGTGCGCCGCCTATGGTCTCAGTAATCCACTCTACTCATTGGTCCGATCACTAACGCCGTCTATGTGTAACGAGAAATTCCCGAAATCTACGAATTTGTCCGATTTCCGTGGTAACTGGTTATCGACGCGCTGCAATACCGCCTGCGGTAGTCGTCGCTGCTTGCCGCCCAGAGATGGCGTTGCGCGCAACGGCTCAGACCCGCGTCTATCGATTGGCGCTTCGCGTGATCGATGCCCCGGCCGCCCAGCTGTTTATCGCTCGTCTCCGCCAAATCGCAGCACGAGCTACAAGGGGGGTGTCGCGCTCCGCGGTCCGAAACAGTATTTCAGTGTTTTCTCGTGTTTTCTCCACCTCGAAAGTGGAGTGTGATATGTGATGTTACCCGCGCTCGGGTCACGAGCCGTACCCGAGGAGGCTCCAAAAACCCCCGTCAGCTGGTTTATAAAAATTGCTCGGGGCGCCAGCCACGCTCTGAGCGTGGCCCAGCTTAAAAGATGTTAAAAGACGGGGACCAGATAGATGGCCGGCTAGCCACAGCCTTCACAAAGGGTAGAGGGGCGGTCCGGGGAACCCGGGACAGGAAAGTTCGGTCTGGCTCGATTTTCAAACAAATTACTCGACTCCAAAATACGCAAATTTCGGGCATAAAATAAAACAATTTATTCAGCCATCGCGGTCCGCAAAAATACAAAAGGGTGGCGCCCTGCTAAAATCGGGGAACGGCTACTCAGTTCACCGTTCCCGATTTCCTAACCGTTTCGAACAAAAATATTACACAATAAAAAAAACACTCTACTCGCGACCGCGAACTAAATCACATGACCGGGGACGAAGCCCCGCGCGACGAAGGCCCTACTGCGGTCGCCCGCTCGACCGGCGCAAAACGCAACCAAAAACGAATCACCAAAAAAACACAACAATCCGCGACACAAAAATAACGACAATAGTACGCGATACTCAGTCCGGGCAGAAAGGCCCGCGACGATTCCACAAACGACAAACAAAAAACGCACGCACCCGGGATGGCCGCGCACAAGCCGGCAGCCTCACGCGCGTGCGACCGATCGCCGGCCGTATCACGAGGCGGCGACAGAAGGTCGCCCGCGAAAACTCTCCAACGGAACCGCGATCGCTCCCACGCACGTTTTTCCCGGGGATTGTCCCGAAAGCCTCACGCTTACCAAAAACGGTGACGAGGCGTCCGCCCTTGAGAACGGCCGCTCGCGAACCGAAGGCACTCTCACCGCGATCTCGGAAAAAACATAACGCGCGCACAAATCGGGTCCAGCCGCAATTAATTCCGCACCCGACGGATACCCCCGGTCGTCGGGCGGTCGTGAAAAATCCACCCTGCGCGCACCCGGAAACGGTCACCGAAAACCAAAGAAAACCCCCGAGAGGGACCCTACCTCACGGTTGTCTTCGCCGCCAAATCCATCGTCCCGGGAAGCGTGGACCTCTTTCCCCGCGACGTCGCCACCAACCTCGCGCGACAAGCTAACGGACAATGGCGCGTCGACGTTAACGCGACGCGCTGATCGGCGATCTCACGCTCCCCACTTTCCCCGAAAATCGCGATTTTCGCGCGGCCTATCGGCAAAATTACGCGCGACATACGCAGACCCTAGGCGCTCGCGACGCGCGGCCGAAGGGATCGTAACCGGGAGATTCGAACGTCTCCGTTTCGCCCGCACCGATTCTTTGCCGGTCACATAATTTTTCCGGGGAACAATACGCGGCGAGAAAGCCGACGAAAACAATTATCCCTCCCAAATTTCCTTTCTCGCATCCATTTGGTTGTCGCGACAGGGAGGGCTTTTCGCGACACCGGCAGGGGGGGGGGGGGGGGCGACGGCACTGCGCTAGGCCTCGCTAGCCGACGGAGCCGCCCGAAGACGCACGACGGCCGATCGGTGTTTGCTCGTGGCTGTCGTTGCGTCTCTCTCTCTCTCGCAGCGGTGGCATTCGGTCGCCGTCTCCCTCTTTCTCACGGCGGTGGCGTCTGTCCATCTCTCTCTTTCTCGTGTGATTTGCGGCGTCTTCCCGGGGATTTCGTATTCCCGGGGATCGAAAACTCTTACGCGGCCTCTTGCTCGCTGGCCTCCTCGAATTCGGCGGGGACGTGTCGCATAAAAAACAAAAACAAAACCGAATTAATAATTATTCTAAGCGCCGAGAGTGCCCTACGGAATCGCCTGACCAGGTAACCTGTGAAGTCGGCGGCCACGCCGCGGGGACGAAGCGGCTATACGGGCTTTTTTTTGTAACGCACCAAAAAAGTGCGTTACAGTGAAAATTACCGGAAGACGCTCACGGATCGATGCCTTCCTAGATTAATGTGCTCTGAGCTCGACAGCTCTCACGGTAAGCTGATTTATGTTGTCTCTCACGCGAAGATGCACTCGGCTCCCCTGACTCTCTCCTACGCTATCGTTTCCGTTTTTCTGGGTGTGAAATTTGCGGTTGCTATTTCCTAGTCCCTCGACACGGGGCAATTCTGTCCCAATCCAACCCGGGTCCCTGGGGCCCGAAATCCCTTTCGAGCTGTCCAAATCCGTGAAAATACGGGTGTGATTTCGCCCCTCCGTCGGTAAGTAGATCCTTCAAGTGACAGCTCGGTGGAATCCGCGGTTGGTTGCAGCGGCTGCAGCGTCTAGAACAGAATGCCCGTTTGCTGCACGGCCGCCCCTTTTTATACCAAAACCACTCCAGTGCATCTATCACTCAAAGGACAGATATTTTTCTGTACTTTAGCCCCTTTTCCTGTAGCCCATTTAGACTCGCCTTGCTTGCGCTATCACTATATTTCCTTCGTCCTGTAGCCCCTTCCCTTAGCCCATGCACTGGACTTTGGACCTGCATCTAACCGATTTTCCTTTATGTTACAGGTAGCGCGTCATTTGGCGCAATACGGGGAGGCAGAAGAGGAAAACGTCATCGTCGCAATTTATTAAATCATCCGTTATTATATAATTATTATTGTTATCGTTAATTTCTCATCATTTGACGCTCAATATAGTCCATTTTACTTTCTACCTCGTCTGATTTATTTAATCACTCCCTGTTCGGTTTCCGTCGAAAAAAAAAAAAAAAATTAATGTCAACGGACGAACCGCGTTACATGCCACTGCCTCGTAAGGCGAGGTGACACCTACTCAGTCGGTAATAAAAACTGTAACCCATTATTCCGATGATGCCCAACGTTTCCGGAGAAAAGAAAAGTTTTACACCATTCCTCTTTCGATTCTGGTTGGTGTAAAACTTCGATTTTTCCTGACATGTGTCTAGTTTCTGTGAATTGTTAGTCCGAAAATTATTTTCTATCTCTCTCGCACTCATGGCGGTTTCGCCTCGCCTTAGGGTTGCTGTAGTGTGGTATTCCTTTCGCATAAATTCGAGTAAATTAAAAGAGAATTGTTAGGACTTTTCGATGGTCTAAAAATCTGAAAAAATGCATGCACATTAAAGGTACTGAAAAGATTACTTTTGCATAAAAGTAATTCCAAAATGTTATTAACGAATTGATAAAAAATTGTTTCACAAATATTTCGGTGACAAAAAATGTAAAATATTAGTTTTTTTACATTTGTTATTATCTACGTTTTGATTGAATAAATCATCAATAGACATTATTTAAAAATCTGAAAAAATGCGGAAAAGTACCCTTTTTTCGCAAATATACATTTTTTGTTATCAAGCCAAAGTGGGCAGGCTATTCCATCTATTTTTCGGCCTTTTGAAAAATAAATAAAAATTATGAAAATTTATTTAAAAAATTCTCCATCAATCTTCGTGGCAGAAAATTTCTTCCATTTTTTAAAAATATCCCTAAACGTATAAGTACCCGGTAATTCGTATTTCAGTTCAAATGTCAGTGGAAGAAGAGCTCGATCACCAGGTTGGCCGCCTCAGCCACGTATCAATTAACGATGACGACAATTTGTCTGACCAACATGAGGAATCACATATTTGATTGGAGTTAGAATGCGCAAAACGGGCTTGCCTCGATGGTGAATATTTCAGACTATACGAGGAGGGATCCGACGTGAAAGGGACTATTTTGGCGCAGTGCAAATTTTGTACTCCGTTAAAAATTCTTAGAACAACGCTACGAGCCAAGTCCAGTTTGACCACACACCTAAGAGTAAGTGTTTTGAACCGAAATCTTTCTTCTATAAATTTGGTGAGAAACGCGGTATACTGAATACCTCATATTATCACACAATAAAAATATTGTGAGATAATGGACGATGTACATAATATTCCCGTGCGTAAAAGCCTATTTGCACACGTTGTAAAATAAAATGTCACACTGTACTCGACGAAAAACATGTTTCTCAGCTCATATGATGGGAACACTTGTGAAAAGTTTTCCGTATTCGTATTATGATACACTAATTAAATACTGATAATGTGACTTATATCATACAGAACATACATCCGATTGAATTTGAGGCGTATCAAAAATACTCAAAGTTGAAGAAAATGTCCTCGAATATCGACAGGAAAGATGGTCCTGTACATTCAATAAGGAATTCTACGAATCGAGTGTTACAAACTTCGTGTTGGACACTATGGTGCCACTTGGTATCGTCAAGAACAAGTCGTACCGAAAAATCATTGATGGTAATCATTTTGTGTGATTTACTTTCAATAGGTAGTACATTAATTTCTTCCGTTTCCTGCAGACTTGAACATAAAGAAAAGTGGTGTTACGGTAAAACACCTGACGCGGCACACGTTGCTGAAACGAACTAATCGTCTAGCAGAGCAACAACAGGATGATATTCGAGATATCATGAAGAAGACTCCGTTTGTTTGTACAACAGCTGATGCATGGTCAGGGAAAAACGGAGGTTTCTCGGGGTAACACTACATTACGTAAGTTGTATTGAACAAGCGATGGACCGTGAAGCTGAATACGAATTATAATCAGAGTGGAAAATTCCTACATTTTTTTTAAACAAAATTGATGGTACAAATCGGTATTGTGATTATTAATTAATAATAGTATCATGGAGTCATTATAACACAATATGTGCATTTTTTAATTACGGCAAATAATATTCATTCTCAATAACATTTCACGGTAATTGTCCTGAACAAATGTAGAAATGCGTATAATGCATTAACCGCGAAGTAATAAAGGACCGTGCTCTTCCATTATTTTCGCAATTGCTCACCATTAAGAAAAATCTGTGCCGTTATTCAAAAGGTCACACATCATTCTATAATCGCCGCAGGTTTTTTGCTCTTAAATCATACATAAAAAACAAACCGCACTGTAACTTTTGTCTCTTAAACTAATGACAACTCTGATTACAATGCCCCAGAAAAAGATCGAAGTGATTTATAATATTTCTTTACTTTATTTTAACAAACTGATACATTTTAGATTGACGTAAAAACGCTGGATCGGAAATCGGCAGCAATTGCGTGAAAGCGTTTTCCAGGCACGCACTCTCACGATGCGATTGCTAGACAATTAAACGAAATCCACGGATCGTTTAACCTGTCCGGTAATAAACTAGTAGCTACAATTACGGATAACGGCTCAAACTTCGTCAAGGCCTTTAAGGAGTACGGTGTCGACGAGTCAGACATGCCATTGTTGGGTGAGAGTTATTGATTTTCTTAGCATTCGTATGTATATATTGTTAAAAATGTTAGCAACGTTACATTAAAGGATTTTTTCATCAACTGGTATATTAACTTTAATGTAGTCCTTACGTCTAATATTAATTTCGTATAAATTCGAGAAAAATGAGAGAGAATTGCAAACATTTCTCAATGGTATAAAAATCTGAAAAAAATCATGCACGTTAAAGGTGCTGAAATGATTAATTTTGCATAATAATAATTCTAAAATGTTATTAACAAAGACATGAAAAAAATAGTTTAACAAATTTATCGATTACCCAACTTTTTTTGTACGTCAATGATTCTTAATTTTTCTGAATACGTATGATTTTTTTCAGTTTTTAGAGTACTTTGAATTTTGTGTATTTTTATGAGGTAAACATGAAATACCAGTCCTGAGTTACAAAAAGATGTTATCATTTCAGCGATACCATCAAATAGTATCGAGGATACCGAAGGGGTCGAAGTTATAGAAATCGAGGAGCTCTTTTCGGATGATCCTGCAGAAGTCGACGAAGATTTCAGGAAGGACTGCGAAAGGCAACTTCCGCAACACCTGCGGTGTGCGAGTCATACGCTGAACCTCATTGCCACGACGAACACTGCAAAGGCCATCGCGCGGTCAGTTGATCTTGCAGAGCTACATGCAAAAGTATTGGGAAAGTGGTATTGGTATTGGTATTGGTATTTGTTTATTGTGTATGCGAGGTAAATACCTATTACACCTTATGGTACAATCGTATTAAACTTATCTACTAAATACTTAAGGGGCTGCTGGAGGCGATTTTCGAAACTGACGTGACCCCAGCGCCACTGAGTACGAACTAAAAAGTTTTAAACTACTTTACCGACCGACTCGAGTCGCGTTCGGAACTCGACGGTAGCGCGCTCTCTGTGCAGCACGCCGCACTGATATGCGGCCGGCTGCACACAGAGCGCGCAGTCGTCGCGTCGGTAGTCGCAACGCGCACTATCGGCCGGCCACACTACAAATGTAGCGCTTCACAAGAGAACTAAGACGCGGTCAAACGCAATCGAAGTAACCTCAAAACACAATTCTTTTGAATCATTGTTTGTCGGAGATGCTTCAATTGCGTATTATGCATAATGTGTCCACAGACAGCTAGCAGCGTGCCAGTTTGAGTGCGTTCCACGAACAGTGGCGGGCCCACAACTTCGGTGCGCTCCACGGGCTTCTGGCTGCGGCACATATTTTGCGCGTTCTAGCCGAACTAAGACGCCACTACAATTTCCCATGCATGCAATACTCCTATTTATTGTAGCCCGTAAACCTTACTACAATCTAGGAATATAATACACGAGGCATTCTCTGCACGATGAGTGATATTCTATTCAACCTGCTCAGTTCTGACCCATATTTCGTCATTACTTTGTGGTTTATGTAATGTCCCACTGATTTTTTAATTTTTACGAAACGCTTCATTTTCTGACTATACCTTGTAGTTTTCTATCACACGACAATTGAAGTTGTATTGATTGTAACGTTGACATTTCGCCAAGAAAAGTAAACACTTGCATTTTTGCAATAGACGCACAGAAAGCTCTCTTTTCGCGTCTGAAGATCGTGAACGTAGCACTGTCTTCGTGAGTCATGAGACAAAACTACCGCATATGTGAAAATCACACCAGCTGCTTTTTTTGCACGCTTTTACTACGTTGTGTTGTAAAATGTAGTATGCAATGCCTGTACGGAAAAGTAGTTCACAAAAATGCACTGTCGATGGCAGCTCTGAAGTAAGCAGCATGTACTATCGACTCGTACGGCCAACCGTCACAGCTTTCGTTGGGGACCACTTTTCCATGCGAGTGCCATATTTTATTTCTTATAACAAATCTGCCCATCCCCGAAAGTACTGAGTTCTGAGTGTTGTACCATGAAAATCTCGAAAATAAAATTGTTCATGAAAACAATTCTTTCTTTATGAGGAAGCAAAAGGAGCTAGATGTAAAAACGAGTATTTTGTAGTAACTAGTGTGATTTGACTCATTCGCAGCTCGGCATAGTCTTTTGTTCTCATTCCAAATTTAGAAATCACCATCTCCATCACGCTGAACAGGCACGAAAAGGTGGAATTTGTGTGCGTGACATACAAAAATGTACTTGAGTGTTCCAAGTCTTGTCACTTTGCTTGGATTTGTTTACCCCGGAACATCAGTCAGTACCATTGAGTTGGAAAACTAACACTCAATGTTATATGAAAGTGACTTCTTTCGAAAATACTAGGACTGTTTTTCAAGGGTTACTACATCGGAAGCATCTTATAGGGTACAACTGAGCGAGCTGGAAAATTGGCTCATTTGACCTTGAATGCCCTATCTAGGGAAATATTAGAGATTTCGTGAACTTTCGCTTTTGAAGTAAAAAATGCTGCAGGTCTTCCGTGCACTCCTTCACGTATAGCCCTGCGATAATATCCCAGGGCTCAAGAATGACGTCTCCATAACTTTCAAAATTTCGATGATATACCTTTTAGGAAAACGAGAGCAACGTCAGTGTGACATTGCACCTGGATTCTACCTGAGATCAAACCTTTGGGTCAGACCGATTGGGTCCGCAATATTGTATATGGTAGACCTCTATTCACTCATTTTTTATTTTGATTTTTTCCACGTTTTTAATAATCTGCTATTGTTAAAAACAAATTACCGAACGATACATTTTTTTATATGAAAAAATGCTGGAAAACCTTTTTCCGAAAATAAAAATGTTTTATAACCGAGTTGAAATTGTCCAGTGAATCGATCTATTTTCGGGCTTCTTTCAACCAAAAGAAATATGAAATATGAGAAAAGTAGTGACATTACAATGGCCAGCAGCAAGACGATTTTTGTTTACAACACATGATTTTTGGAATTGTTCCTGATTTTTTCTAATCTATATATATATTAGCAAAAAATGAACAAATTCTAAAACATTGATAAAAAATAAATCAAGCATAAATGTCAGTGCTTTTTTACAGTTTTGTAAATCACAGGAAAAAACCACGTGGAATATCTCATATTTACTAGTGAGGGTATGAGAGACCTATCATAAATGCCACGCAGACTTGAAAATATGGGCTATTTTAGACAGCACAAGGTCTACATCGAAATCAACGCAAAGTATGAATACGCCATTCTACGTGAACAGACACCTACATACAAACAAAAAAACAATATCCAGCTTTCAAGTGAAATATTTGTATCATGAATCGCGAGATTCAAGACTTTGCGACGACAAACTCGCCTGTGGCATTCAAGACAAGAACAAATTTTTCAATATCGAATAAAATGACATTGCAGCTGTGAAACTCCGAGATTTTATTCATGCTCTCCAATTTCTTGGTCTTGTCTCTAGTCGCCTCGCGGTAACAATTATCATAAATGGAAAGTTCAGGATACCTTAAAAAACAAAAAAATCTCGGCCAGCTCCAATTTGTATAACAGCGAGCCATTGTTTTATTTGTTTTTCTAAAAAAAAGCATTGCTTTTGACGTGACGGTCTGTCACAACTGCTCGTAAAATAATGAACATCTCGTTAAATGACTCTGTTTTCGACTCGCTACTCGTCACAATCAATCCACATTTCATATGTCGATTGTGACTTTGACTTGTTGCTCGTCGATGTCAGCACACTTCTATTGAGATACCTATAGTTATTAGATAGCACTTACGATTATTTTGGTAAGTTGAATTATGGAGTCAATCGGAAACTTCAATACCACATATAACTATTGCACTTGCAATGATTTTGGTGGTTCAAAAATGTTCAACGATACATGCTCGTACTTTGCCTGTACTAACAACGTCAATGTCTTCGGATGACTCTGTTCGACCTGCTGCTTGCAGAATCATCTATCGTTTTGACAGAGCGTAGTGCCTCATTTATGAAGACCTCAACTGAAAACAGACCCACGTTGGTACATACGACTGTAAACGGAAAAACTGATTTTATCACAAATTTACCACGGCTAAATTCTACGAATTGCCACGACAACTGGTACGGGGAAATGAGCCATGTCAAGTTACGGTATCTATATTCAGTTGAGTATTCCAGAAAAATAGCACTACGCCACAAGACGATTGCGACTCTGACTTGCGGCTTATCAAGATCAGCACACTTCCGTTGACATAACCAATGAAAAAATTCGAAAAATCGCAAGGTACACGACATTTTCGAAAGTTCGAAGTAATCAGGTGAATGTCGTGGCTTACACCCGACGCTTTACTGAACACATTTTAGGGATCGACTTTTCTTGTTTTGTCGACCGTCGTTCCCTGTTCCTTACCACAGTATCTGCGGTGGTTTGACACTGCGTGGCGAGATTTAAAATCACGACTGCAATCAGCGCACGTGAATTTCACGCACGTTTTCTCGTGTGTAACGAGGTCGTGCCGAGTAAAATTCGCCTTGCACCCTGAGCATTCCACAAGCGTCTGGTGTCTTTCTCTGCTGTGGCGAGCGATATCTTCCACTCGCTTCGTGCAGACAGCACACTGGGTACATTGCGTATTGTTTTCGTCGCCGGTAGAATGAATCGATCGTTTGTGTCGATTCAGACTTTGCAAATGTTGGAATTGCTTATCGCAAATTCCACACACATGCTTCGCACTGTGGTCATCTTTTCGGTGTTTGTCCAACAAGTGCTTCGTTCCGAAGATTCCGTCACATGTGGTGCATTGGTGTTTCCGTGCTTTAGGCTTGCCGACCTTCACGCACATGTCCACGTCCGCATTCGTTGCCACATGTGCCAACTGACACGCATCGCACGGACACAGGGCTTTGAGTTCGTTGCTGAAGTTCCAACCATCGCTTCCGACGTTTATAGCTTCAGCAACATTCACGCCAACATTGACGACTTGGTGGAGGATTCCGTATCGAACATACAGTAGATCGCCAGGTTTTTGCACCACGAATTCATACCGTATTTTGTGTTCGTCCAGAAGTCGAGGAGTCAGAACCATATTTTTGTGCTGCAGCGGCAGCAGACAAATGTCTGACTTCTCTCTATCATCACCGTCATGGCCGCCACGTTGAGAAGCTTTTAACTTCTGTGCAACGATGTCATTGGTGCGCGCGTAGTCTTCCCGGTCAACGATCATTCAGATTTTTTCCTTGCCGGCGTGAAGAAGGTTCACGCTGTCAGCGAGGCTGTCTTCCACATGCAATTCTGTGAAACTTCCTGCGCTGCCAACGTAGAACATGCTGGTATTAATTCCAGCCATCTCTTCGACTCTAGAATTTTTTTCTGGAACCAAATGACCGCTGATATCGTTCAAACAGCTTATTATGCCCTGCGGCGGCACTTCGAAATTGTACACGTACAAAAACGTCGAATTTGCCTGCGAAGCATGCACAAAAAAACGTTCCATAAACGATACAACAGACCGTCGATCAACTCCAAGGCTGCGTTCGGCTTCGGCTTCATTTCTGAAGCCATCCATTTCGTTCAGACCTTGAAATATTTGACGGCCGATTGCGTTATGTTGCTTACGCTTTTGTTGTCCACCTCGATGTTGATCTTGTACGGAAATCTTACACTTCCCGTACAATCGACAGTCGTCGATGGATTCCAGCGACAGCTCAAGCGCATCGTTGAAAAATGTAGCAACGTGCTCCGGGGTCCATTGCGGTATTTCGATACGCGGTTCGATGACGGTCCGAAACTGTAATAAAAAACGGATCATGAATATTTTTATAAAAATAATTTGATAGTGCTAAAAATCGCTGTTACCTTCATGGCCTTGAACATATATGCATTGCAGAAATATAATTTTCGGTAAACTGTACCTCTTTCAAGTAGACAAAACAATTGCATAAATAAATAATTGTGCAACAAATTACCATAACAACATAACATAACTTTTGTTGTTTTGAAAATTATTTGCTTATTTTTTTGAATTCGTGTGAATTTTTTCAGAATTTTTGAGCCGAATTTTTATCGCTTAGGCGCCGTTTCGTTGCCCGGGCGAGCCATTCAACGTGCTCGCGCCGAGGCTCGAGTTGCGGCGAGCACGTCGAATGGCTCTGAATGACTTTTTTTAAATGAAATTATACAGATAAAAATCTGAAAAAAATCAAGCATGTGTAAGGTGCTGAACTGATTTTTCATCCAAAAAAATCATTCATAAATGTTCAAATTACATAAATAAATAATTGTGCAACAAATTACCCGGCATCATAATTTTTTTTTGTTCTAAAAATGAATTGTATATTTTTCAGAATACGTATGAATTTTTTCAGAATTTTTGAGCTGAATTTTTATCGGCTGGGCGCCACTTCGTTGCCCGGGCAAGCCATTCAACGTGCTCGCGCCGAGGGTCGAGTTGCGGTGAGCACGTCGAATGGCTGTGAATGCCTTTTTTTAATTGCAATTATGCAGATAAAAATCTGAAAAAAATCAAGCATGTATAAGGTGCTGAAATGATTATTTTAGCATACAAATAATGTATAAATGTTATTAACAAATTACATAAATAAATAAATGTGCAACAAATTACGCGGCATCTTAATTTTTTTTATCTCAAAATGAATTGTGTATTTCTCAGAATCTGTATGCATTTTTCAAGAATTTTTGAGCCGAATTTTTATTGGCTAGACGCCGTTTTGTTGCCCGGGCGAGCCATTCAACGTGCTCGAGCCGAGGCTCAAGTTGCGGCGAGCACGTCGAATGGCTCTGAATGCCTTTTTTTCAATAAAAATATGCATATAAAAATCAGAAAAAATCAAGCATGTATAAGGTGATGAAATGATTATTTTGGCAAAAAAATCATGTATAAATGTTGTTAACAAATTACATAAATAAATAATTGCGCAACAAATTACACGGCAACTTAATTTTTCTTTTCCTAAAAATGAATTGGTTCTTTTTCAGTATACGTATGCATTTTTTCAGAATTTTTGAGCCTAATTTTTATCGGCCAGACGCTGTTTCGTTGCCCGGGCGAGCCATTCAACGTGCTCGCGCCGAGGTACGAGTTGCGGCAAGCACGTCGAATGGCTCTGAATGAATTTTTTTAAATTGGAATTGTTCGAATAAAAATCTGAAAAAAATCAAGCTTGTTCAAGGTACCGAAAAGCTTATTTTGGCTTAAAAATAATGTATAAATGTTATTAAATAATTATATAAATAAATAATTGTGCAACAAATTGCACGTCAAATTAATTTTTCTTTTTCTAAAAATGAATTGGTTCTTTTTCAGTATACGTATGCATTTTTTCAGAATTTTTTAGCGTAATTTTTATCGGCCAGACGCTGTTTCGTTGCCCGGGCGAGCCATTCAACGTGCTCGCGCCGAGGCTCGAGTTGCGGCGAGCACGTCGAATGGCTCTGAATGCCTTTTTTAAGATTAAAATCATACGGATAAAAATCTGAAAAAAATCAAGCTTGTTCAAGGTACCGAAAAGCTTATTTTGGCTTAAAAATAATGTATAAATGTTATTAACAAATTACATAAATAAATAATTGTGCAACAAATTACACGGCAAATTAATTTTTCTTTTTCTGAAAATGAATTGGTTCTTTTTCAGTATACGTATGTATTTTTTCAGAATTCTTTAGCCTAATTTTTATCGGCCAGACGCTGTTTCGTTGCCCGGGCGAGCCATTCAACGTGCTCGCGCCGAGGCTCGAGTTGCGGCGCGCACGTCGAATGGCTCTGAATGCCTTTTTTTTAGTTGGAATTGTTCGGATAAAAATATGAAAAAAATCAAGCTTGTTCAAGGTACCGAAAAGCTTATTTTGGCTTAAAAATAATTTATAAATGTTATTAAATAATTACATAAATAAATAATTGTGCAACAAATTACACGGAAAATTAATTTTTCTTTTCCTAAAAATGAATTGGGTCTTTTTCAGTATACGTATGCATTTTTTCAAAATTTTTTAGCCTAATTTTTATCGGCCAGACGCTGTTTCGTTGCCCGGGCGAGCCATTCAACGTGCTCGCGCCGAGGCTCGAGTTGCGGCGCGCACGTCGAATGGCTCTGAATGCCTTTTTTTTAGTTGGAATTGTTCGGATAAAAATATGAAAAAAATCAAGCTTGTACAAGATAGTGAAAAGATTATTTTGGCTTAAAAATAATGTATAAATGTTATTAACAAATTACATAAATAAATAATTGTGCAACAAATTACACGGTAAATTAATTTTTCTTTTTCTGAAAATTAATTGGTTCTTCTTACACGCGAAGGGATCGGGTGCATTGCGCTGGTTTTCACGGTCTACGACCAATCAAAAACCGAATACAAGTGTTATATTTTTTACGTATTTTTTATTAAAACTAAAATAATATTTATTACAAAAGCTATGAAAATCAAAGAAAAAAATATATGAAATGAAAGAAAAATATGACCTTGAAATTTTCAGCGTCTGTAAAAAAATTATTTTAGCAAGGTGTAGTGCCTAAACTACTAACCGCAAAAAAAAGTCTAAGAACTTTTCTTTTCCTTTTTCATTTATCTTTCAACGGATTTTTTCAAAAATGTTATTAGACTGTTTTTCGAAAAACTAGAGAGAATTTTCTGCTTGGACACGCTGTTACATCTTAGGTATTGCTCGAAAAAAAACATTGTATAAGACTTTTTTGTTTCTTTTTCGATTACCTAACAACGGATTTTTCGCAAAAAATTTTTCGATTTCTTTTTTTTTTGCAGTTTTAGTAGTTTAGGCGCTACGAGCTGCAACAAAAAAATTCTAAAAAAATTTTGCGAAAAATCAGCTGTTAGGTATTCGAAAAAGAAACAAAAAAGTCTTATACATTGTTTTTTTTTCGAGCAATACCTAAGATGTAATAGCGTGTCAAAGCAGAAAATTGACTCTACTTTTTCGAAAAACAGTCTAATAAAATTTTTGAAAAGATCCGTTGGAAGATAAATGAAAAGGAAAAGAAAAGACCTTACACTTTTTTTTCTCAAGTCAATAGTTTAGGGACTACGCCTTGCTAAAAAAAAAATAATATAAACATTTTTTGCGAAAAATCCGTTGTTAGGTAATCGAAAAAGAAACAAAAAAGTTTTATACAATGTTTTTTTTTCGAGCAATACCTAAGATGTAACAGCGTGTCAAAGCAGAAAATTGACTCTACTTTTTCGAAAAACAGTCTAATAACATTTTTTAACAAATCCGTTGGCAGATAAATGAAAAAGGAAAAGAAAAGTCCTTAGTCTTTTTTCTCAAGTCAATAGTTTAGGCACTACACCTTGCTAAAATAATTTTTTTGCATATGCAGAAATTTTCAAGGTCATAAGAAAAATACTTATAAAATACTAAAAAAAATTAAATGAGAATAAAAACTTATGATAAAATGAAAAAATTAAATTGGAATAAAAACTTATGACAAACTCAAAAAATTAAATTGGAATAAAAACTTAAAAAACATCATCATTTCTGCGGAGCCGAGACAGCGGCGTGTCGTACCCCGCGGCAGACAGTTCGTCGTCCAGCAATCGCAGCGCCTTTACTGCTTCTCGCGCCCGACGATTTTTCTCCCGCCTTCTCTCCTTCTTTCGATCCGCTTGGCAGCAGCATGCCTGCTGTACGTGGCGGAGGTGGTCCCGCGGCTGCTGTTGCTGCTGGTGTGGCAGCTGCGCACGTCGCGCCTGTCCCGCAATCTGCAATTGCACACAAAATAGTATTTAAAAAGTAGTAGTTTCCACATTGCTTCCTCATTAAGTTTCGTTTTTCACGAAGCCACTTTTATGAAGAAGCTTAATTATTCACTTTGGCTTCCTCGTAGAGGAAGCTTTCTAAAAAACGGAAATTAATGATGAAGCAATGTGCAAAGTTCTACTTTACAACTTTTTATTATTTGAGCAAAAATAACTCCGTTAGAAACACCGTTACATCTAATTTTGTTTCGATACAAAGTTTTGTCTTATTTTCTTAATTTTTGCGGAAGTTATAGCCAAAATCTATATTTTTCGAAAATTCAAAATTCCATAAAACCCGAACCGCTTTACCGATTTCGTTGACATTTTTTTCACGAAAACAAAGCTTCCTCTATGAGGAAGCAAAAATGTTAAAACAAAATAAATTCTCGTGGCGAACAATTTTATATCATATTGGTCTCTTACCGGTACGTACTGCTGGCGTTGCCGCAGCGGCAGCATTGGCGCCACGGCAGGCTGCAGCAGTGGGTGTCCCGGCGCCACGGCAGGCTGCAGCAGTGGTTGTCCCGGCGCCACGGCAGGCTGCAGCAGCGGCTGTCCCGGCGCCAGCGCTGGTTGCAGCAGCGTTGGCATCGGCGCCACTGTCTGGTGCTGCAACCGCCAGTACGGCGACGTTGTTGCCTGCTGGGCCGGCAACAGTGGCCACGTCGGCATCGGCGCGCTTATTATTGGCTGTCGTGCCTAGAAAATAAAAGGAAATTTTATTAACGAAAATACAAACAAATGATAGCAATTTCGCGGAATAAAATAAAATACACTACCCCTGAGTAGCACCAGAGTGGCGGCTGGTGCAGCTGCGGCGATTGCGGGTAGTGCAGCGGCTGATGCTGAAGCGGCAGCAGCAGCGGGTGATACTGCTGCTGCTGCTGCCGTCGTTGCTGCTGCTCCACCTCCTGCTGCTGCTGCGGCTGCTGCTTCTCCACCTGCAGCAACTGCTGCTGCTGCCGCTGCTGCTCCTCCAGCTGTTGCAGCCGCCGCTGCTCCTCTTCCTGCTGCTGTTGCAGCCGCCGCTGCTGCTCCTCATCCTGCTGCTGTCGCTGCTCCTCCTCCCGTATCTGTTGCAGCCGCCGTTGCTGCTCCTCCTCCTGCTGTTGCAGCCGCCGCTGCTGCTCCTCATCCTGCTGCTGCCGCTGCTCCTCCTCCCGCTGCTGTTGCAGCCGCCGCTGCTGCTCCTCCTCCTGCTGCTTCCGCTCCTCCTCCTGCTGCTGCTGTTGCAGCCGCCGCTGCTGCTCCTCCTCCTGCTGCTGCTGTTGCAGCCGCCGCTGCTGCTCCTCCTCCTGCTGCCGCCGCTGCCGCTCCTCCTGCTGCTGCAGTAGCAACTGCTGAATTTGCGAGCGCATGCTCGCCATCTCCTTCAACAGCTCTTGCGATGACATGTCCTGTAATAAAAACCAAACGTTATTTTTTCTGACCGATACATGTACGTTCGTGCGCGGTCACAAATGAAATTAATCTGAGCTGAGTGTGCAGATATATCTTACCTCCGATTTACGAGAAGAACCGGTGTGAGGCGCCGGAATGTCTTCGGCCACAGGAGTGATTCGGCCAACAGGCAGCTTGGGAATGGGCAGGCTTGGAAAATTCTAACAAAAATATAAATGCGTCAAAAAAACCGTACATAATGCAAAACCAAAATTCACGAATAAAGTATGCTGTTGAAGTTTGCATCGTTGGAATGCAACGAAATTAAAAAAAAAAAAATATTTTTTTTTATGAAGCCAAATTATGAAAATAGGTATAAAAAGTCATCATACCAAGTAAGGGCGCGAAAAAAAAAATTTTCAGGGATTTATAACACCCTTAAAGGGGGATGAAACGTTGGGAATTTCATAATTCTTAAAGTTTTGACATTGCATGAAATTTTTTTTTGCAATTTTATTTTCTGCAATAACAAGAATCTTAGAAAAAATCGACACCCCTCTCCGACCACCGGAAAGCACCCCTAAGAGGGGGGTGAAACTTTGAAAATTTTATATCTTTTTCAGTTTTGAGATTGCATGAAATTTTTTTCGGCAATATTACTTTAATCAACAACCAGATTATAAGAAAAAATCAACATCCCTCTCCGACCTCCGGAAAGCACCCCTAACGAGGGGTGAATTTTTTTTTTTTTTTTTTTTTCGATATTACGTGACATTTTTAACGGCAATATTACTTGATTCAACGTCAAGAATATCAGAAAAAATCGACACCCCTCTCCGACCACCGGAAAGCACCCCTACCGTGAAGGGAGAAATTTGGAAAAAATCATATCTTTTTCAGTTTTGAGATTGCATGAAATTTTTTTCGACAATATTGGTTTAATCAACGTCCAGAATATAAGAAAAAATCCACACCCCTCTCCGAGCTCCGGAAAGCACCCCTACCGTGAAGGGAGGAATTTTGAAAGTTTCATATCTTTTTCAGTTTTGAGATTGCATGAAATTTTTTTCGACAATGTTGGTTTAATCAAAGTCAAGAATATAAGAAAAAATCGACACCCCTCTCCGAACTCCGGAAAGCACCCCTACCGTGAAGGGAGAAATTTTGAAAAAATCATATCTTTTTCAGTTTTGAGATTGCATGAAATTTTTTTCGACAATATTGGTTTAATCAACGTCAAGAATATAAGAAAAAATCGACACCCCTCTCCGAACTCCGGAAAGCACCCCTACCGTGAAGGGAGCAATTTTGAAAAAATCATATCATTTTCAGTTTTGAGATTGCATGACATTTTTTTCGACAATAATGCTTTAATCGACAACAAGAATATAAGAAAAAATCGACACCCCTCTCCGAGCTCCGGAAAGCACCCCTACCGTGAAGGGAGAAATTTTGAAAAAATCATATCTTTTTCAGTATTGAGATTGCATGAAATTTTTTTCGACAATATTGGTTTAATCAACGTCAAGAATATAAGAAAAAATCGACACCCCTCTCCGAACTCCGGAAAGCACCCCTACCGTGAAGGGAGAAATTTGGAAAAAATCATATGTTTTTCAGTTTTGAGATTGCATGAAATTTTGTTGACAATGTTGGTTTAATCAACGTCAAGAATATAAGAAAAAATCAACATCCCTCTCCGAGCTCCGGAAAGCACCCCTAATGAGGGGTGAAGTTTGAAAATTTCATCTTTTTCAGTTTCGAGATTGCATATAATTATTTTCGGCAATATTATTGATATCAATAAGACGAATCTTAGAAAAAATCAACATCCCTCTCGGAGCTCCGGAAAGCACCCCTAACGAAGGGTGAAATATTGTATTTTAAGTTTTTTAAATTTTGTCACTACAGACCACGCTAGAAATCCGTTTCAGAGAATTCTGAATCGAACTAGCTAGTCGCCAGGAGACCAATTTTTCGAAAATCAACCCCATGTGTCCAAGCCATGGGGTTGAAAAAAAAAGTGTCATTACAGACCATGCTAGAAATCCGTTTCAGAGAATTCTGAATCGAACTAGCTAGTCGCCTGGAGACCGATGTTTCGGAAAATTTACAGTGGTTAAGTGTTTGTAGTAGGAGCAGCTGAGCGGCCGACTCCTCTCGGGTCGTTCTCGAGCGCGACGACGATGATACGCGGACTTAGCTGTATCGTAAAAAAAAAATGCCATTACAGACCACGCTAGAAATCCGTTTCAGAGAATTCTGAATCGAACTAGCTAGTCGCCTGGGGACCGATTTTTCGAAAATCAACCCCATGTGTCTAAGCCATGGGGTTGATTAAACCAATATTGTCGAAAAAAATGTCATGCAATCTCAAAACTGAAAAAGATATGAATTTTTCAAAATTTCACCCTTCACGGTAGGGTTGCTTTCCGGAGCTCGGAGAGGGGTGTCGATTTTTTCTTATATTCTTGACGTTGATTAAACCAATATTGTCGAAAAAAATTTCATGCAATCTCAAAACTGAAAAAGATATGAAATTTTCAAAATTCCTCCCTTCACGGTAGGGGTGCTTTCCGGAGCTCGGAGAGGGGTGTCGATTTTTTCTAATATTATTGACGTTGATTAAACCAATATTGTCGAAAAAAATTTCATGCAATCTCAAAACTGAAAAAGATATGAAATTTTCAAAATTCCTCCCTTCACGGTAGGGGTGCTTTCCGGAGCTCGGAGAGGGGTGCCGATTTTTTCTTATATTCTTGACGTTGATTAAAGCATTATTGTCAAAAAAAATGTCATGCAATCTCGAAACTGAAAAAGATATGAATTTTTCGAAATTTCACCCTTCACGGTAGGGTTGCTTTCCGGAGCTCGGAGAGGGGTGTCAATTTTTTCTTATATTATTGACGTTGATTAAACCAATATTGTCGAAAAAAATTTCATGCAATCTCAAAACTGAAAAAGATATGATTTTTTCCAAATTTCTCCCTTCACGGTAGGGGTGCTTCCGGAGCTCCGAGAGGGGTGTCGATTTTTTCTTATATTCTGGACGTTGATTAAACCAATATTGTCGAAAAAAATTTCATGCAATCTCAAAACTGAAAAAGATATGAAATTTTCAAAATTCCTCCCTTCACGGTAGGGGTGCTTTCCGGAGCTCGGAGAGGGGTGTCGATTTTTTCTTATATTCTGGACGTTGATTAAACCAATATTGTCGGAAAAAATTTCATGCAATCTCAAAACTGAAAAAGATATGATTTTTCAATATTCCTCCCTTCACGGTATGGGTGCTTTCCGGAGCTCGGAGAGGGGTGTCGATTTTTTCTTATGTTCTTGACGTTGATTAAACTAATATTGTCGAAAAAAATTTCATGCAATCTCAAAACTGAAAAAGATATGATTTTTTCCAAATTTCTCCCTTCACGGTAGGGGTGCTTTCCGGAGCTCGGAGAGGGGTGTCGATTTTTTCTTATGTTCTTGACGTTGATTAAACCAATATTGTCGAAAAAAATGTCATGCAATCTCAAAACTGAAAAAGATATGATTTTTTCCAAATTTCTCCCTTCACGGTAGGGGTGCTTTCCGGAGCTCGGAGCGGGGTGTCGATTTTTTCTTATGTTCTTGACGTTGATTAAACCAATATTGTCGAAAAAAATTTCATGCAATCTCAAAACTGAAAAAGATATGATTTTTTCAAAATTTCTCCCTTCACGGTAGGGGTGCTTTCCGGAGTTCGGAGAGGGGTGTCGATTTTTTCTTATATTCTTGACGTTGATTAAACCAATATTGTCGAAAAAAATTTCATGCAATCTCAAAACTGAAAAAGATATGATTTTTTCAAAATTTCTCCCTTCACGGTAGGGGTGCTTTCCGGAGTTCGGAGAGGGGTGTCGATTTTTTCTTATATTCTTGACGTTGATTAAACCAATATTGTCGAAAAAAATGTCATGCAATCTCAAAACTGAAAAAGATATGAAATTTTCAAAATTCCTCCCTTCACGGTAGGGGTGCTTTCCGTAGCTCGGAGAGGGGTGTCGATTTTTTCTTATGTTCTTGACGTTGATTAAACCAATATTGTCGAAAAAAATGTTATGCAATCTCAAAACTGAAAAAGATATGATTTTTTCAAAATTTCTCCCTTCACGGTAGGGGTGCTTTCCGGAGCTCGGAGCGGGGTGTCGATTTTTTCTTATATTCTGGACGTTGATTAAACCAATATTGTCGAAAAAAATTTCATACAATCTCAAAACTGAAAAAGATATGATTTTTTCAAAATTTCTCCCTTCACGGTAGGGGTGCTTTCCGGAGCTCGGAGCGGGGTGTCGATTTTTTCTTATGTTCTTGACGTTGATTAAACCAATATTGCCGAAAAAAATTTCATGCAATCTCAAAACTGAAAAAGATATAAAATTTTCAAAGTTTCACCCCCCTCTTAGGGGTGCTTTCCGGTGGTCGGAGAGGGGTGTCGATTTTTTCTTATGTTCTTCTTGTTGAATCAAGTAATATTGCCGTTAAAAATTTCACGTAATATCGAAAAAAAAAAAAAAAAAAAAAAAAAAAAAAAAGTTAGGGCTGCTTTCCGGAGGTCGGAGAGGGATGTTGATTTTTTCTTATATTCTTGACGTTGATTAAACCAATATTGTCGAAAAAAATTTCATGCAATCTCAAAACTGAAAAAGATATGAAATTTTCAAAATTCCTCCCTTCACGGTAGGGGTGCTTTCCGGAGCTCGGAGAGGGGTGTCGATTTTTTCTAATATTATTGACGTTGATTAAACCAATATTGTCGAAAAAAATTTCATGCAATCTCAAAACTGAAAAAGATATGAAATTTTCAAAATTCCTCCCTTCACGGTAGGGGTGCTTTCCGGAGCTCGGAGAGGGGTGTCGATTTTTTCTTATATTCTGGACGTTGATTAAACCAATATTGTCGAAAAAAATTTCATGCAATCTCAAAACTGAAAAAGATATGATTTTTCAATATTTCTCCCTTCACGGTAGGGGTGCTTTCCGGAGTTCGGAGAGGGGTGTCGATTTTTTCTTATATTCTTGACGTTGATTAAACCAATATTGTCGAAAAAAATTTCATGCAATCTCAAAACTGAAAAAGATATGATTTTTCAATATTTCTCCCTTCACGGTAGGGGTGCTTTCCGGAGTTCGGAGAGGGGTGTCGATTTTTTCTTATATTCTTGACGTTGATTAAACCAATATTGTCGAAAAAAATTTCATGCAATCTCAAAACTGAAAAAGATATGAAATTTTCAAAATTCCTCCCTTCACGGTATGGGTGCTTTCCGGAGCTCGGAGAGGGGTGTCGATTTTTTCTTATGTTCTTGACGTTGATTAAACCAATATTGTCGAAAAAAATTTCATGCAATCTCAAAACTGAAAAAGATATGATTTTTTCCAAATTTCTCCCTTCACGGTAGGGGTGCTTTCCGGAGCTCGGAGAGGGGTGTCGATTTTTTCTTATGTTCTTGACGTTGATTAAACCAATATTGTCGAAAAAAATTTCATGCAATCTCAAAACTGAAAAAGATATGATTTTTTCCAAATTTCTCCCTTCACGGTAGGGGTGCTTTCCGGAGCTCGGAGCGGGGTGTCGATTTTTTCTTATGTTCTTGACGTTGATTAATATTGTCGTTTCAATATTGTCGAAAAAAATTTCATGCAATCTCAAAACTGAAAAAGATATGATTTTTTCAAAATTTCTCCCTTCACGGTAGGGGTGCTTTCCGGAGTTCGGAGAGGGGTGTCGATTTTTTCTTATATTCTTGACGTTGATTAAACCAATATTGTCGAAAAAAATTTCATGCAATCTCAAAACTGAAAAAGATATGATTTTTTCAAAATTTCTCCCTTCACGGTAGGGGTGCTTTCCGGAGTTCGGAGAGGGGTGTCGATTTTTTCTTATATTCTTGACGTTGATTAAACCAATATTGTCGAAAAAAATTTCATGCAATCTCAAAACTGAAAAAGATATGATTTTTTCAAAATTTCTCCCTTCACGGTATGGGTGCTTTCCGGAGCACGGAGCGGGGTGTCGATTTTTTCTTATATTCTGGACGTTGATTAAACCAATATTGTCGAAAAAAATGTCATGCAATCTCAAAACTGAAAAAGATATGAAATTTTCAAAATTCCTCCCTTCACGGTAGGGGTGCTTTCCGTAACTCGGAGAGGGGTGTCGATTTTTTCTTATGTTCTTGACGTTGATTAAACCAATATTGTCGAAAAAAATTTTATGCAATCTCAAAACTGAAAAAGATATGATTTTTTCAAAATTTCTCCCTTCACGGTAGGGGTGCTTTCCGGAGCTCGGAGCGGGGTGTCGATTTTTTCTTATATTCTGGACGTTGATTAAACCAATATTCTCGAAAAAAATTTCATACAATCTCAAAACTGAAAAAGATATGATTTTTTCAAAATTTCTCCCTTCACGGTAGGGGTGCTTTCCGGAGCTCGGAGCGGGGTGTCGATTTTTTCTTATGTTCTTGACGTTGATTAAACCAATATTGCCGAAAAAAATTTCATGCAATCTCAAAACTGAAAAAGATATAAAATTTTCAAAGTTTCACCCCCCTCTTAGGGGTGCTTTCCGGTGGTCGGAGAGGGGTGTCGATTTTTTCTTATGTTCTTCTTGTTGAATCAAGTAATATTGCCGTTAAAAATTTCACGTAATATCGAAAAAAAAAAAAAAAAAAAAAAAATTCACCCCTCGTTAGGGGTGCTTTCCGGAGGTCGGAGAGGGATGTTGATTTTTTCTTATATTCTTGTCGTTGTTTAAAGCAATATTGTCGAAAAAAATTTCATGCAATGTCGAATAAAACATTTCACCCCTTGTTAGGGGTGCTTTCCGGAGGTCGGAGAGGGATGTTGATTTTTTCTTATAATCTGGTTGTTGATTAAAGTAATGTTGCCGAAAAAAATTTCATGCAATCTCAAAACTGAAAAAGATATAAAATTTTCAAAGTTTCACCCCCCTCTTAGGGGTGCTTTCCGGTGGTCGGAGAGGGGTGTCGATTTTTTCTAAGATTCTTGTTATTGCAGAAAATAAAATTGCAAAAAAAAAATTCATGCAATGTCAAAACTTTAAGAATTATGAAATTCCCAACGTTTCATCCCCCTTTAAGGGTCTTATAAATCCCTGAACATTTTTTTTTTCGCGCCTTTACTTGGTATGATGACTTTTTATACCTATTTTCATAATTTGGCTTCATAAAAAAAAATATATTTTTTTTTAAATTTCGTTGCATTCCAACGATGCAAACTTCAACAGCATGAAGCTCGCTAGTTTGGCTGAGATGAGCGGCTTTCCTCCGTCCCTTCTACTATTTATGACGAAGGCTGACTCGACTGCGCAGTCCACTCTGAGCTCGGAATGGATAAAATCTAGAGCGAATGTTGTCATATCCTGTTGGATGATTTCGAGCCCGCTGATAATGATGTCCAGTTTTTTCTCCTCTCGCTCTCTTCCTTCCTCACGTCTCTCCAGGTCCTCCAGTCGTTTCTTCATTTTCTCGAGGTCTGCGTCCCGAAGCGTCGCTGTGGTTCTCAAGTCGTTGTTCAGCGAGTGCATTTCTCTGATCGGTTCCTGGAGTCCTGAATTTCCGTTGCGAAGTCCTATTACCTCCATTGTCAAGACGTCGACCTTTGCAACCAAGTCGTTCAGCACGGATAAAAACGTCGCGCTGTCGTTCTGGGAAATCTGCGACGTATTTTTCTCGCTTCCCTCGTTGATACGTTTGCCTCGTTCGACGAGATGCGGGCTTTTTGTTGTTGGGCCCGTTTTTCTCTGGGAACTGAACATCGTGTCAATTGTTTTACTTGCGGCGTTCAGATTTCCCTTTTTCGCTGCATTTTGGCTCGTGATAGTCGTTCTGCCGCCCATCTTACGTGTCGCGTTTCGTCATCTAACCTCACTGTTAGCTCGAACAGATCTTTCCGCTTTCTAGCGTAAAATCTTCGGATCCGAAGCGAACTTTTTATATTTTCTGAATACTGTGGGTTCCGCGATGCCTATCTTACTTTCAATTCAGCACTTTGCGAAATTTGTGCCTCTAAATCTTTATAATTATCTTTATAATTATTTTTTGCTCTCGTGGTGTTGCCGCACGCGGTTACCGACCGAGCCTCAGTATTGGGAAAGTGCAATTCTTTGTGGAAGAGCTTACGCTCTCTAAAGACCAGCAAGGCAATAAGAGAGTATTTGGGTTTCACATTAAAGAGACCAGTAGTCACGCGTTGGAATTCGTTGTTCGATTCTCTCCAACAACTGGTTTCTTGTAAGGAGAAGCTATTGCGTCGCGGCTGTTTTGATGCAAACGTCGTCTCTCTCAGAGATCCATTCACCGCGGACTTTCGGTATCTGGAAGAGTACCTCCGAAGTACGCAAGATCTCGTGAAAGCGATAGATTTGCTACAGGGCGAGACGTATTGCCATTATGGTTACCTCCTGCCAACGTTCGTGCAACTCCGCAGGCAAATATTGCTCCTGGAGGACAGCAACGATGTCGGAGTTTGTCAGCCGATTGTTCGGGCGACGACCCAGACTCTGGAAACTAGATTCAGGGCAATCTTTCACGTTTCCGGTGACGGGAAAGCTGTGGCTATAGCCGCAGTTTTTCACCCAAAATTTAAAATCCGCTGGCTACGTTATTTCGCAGAAAGCGAGCAAAAACGCGTCTACGATCTCGTGGTCGATGCACTAGCTGCCGAATCCGACGACACAATACCTGCGCAACCGCAACTCGATACGACGAAAGATAACTGGGATTTTGGAAACCAGCCGACAATCTTCGAAAATTTGGAGCCTTCTGTCAGCCACGCTACGTCGGAAGTCGAGGTAACGCAGTACCCCGAAGACCCGGACAAAGAATTGACGATGCTCCGAAAATATCCCGTCATGAGAAAAGTGTTTCTCAAATTCAACACGCCGCTACCTTCCTCAGTCCCTGTTGAACGCCTATTTAGCTACGCCACGATGATGGACCTACCGAAGTATAATCGCTTGACGGATGTTCATTTTGAGGTGCGGGTGTTGGCGAAAGTCAATAACGCTAAACGATCATTTTGAGTTGATCTCTAATGGTTGCACCGAGCGAGTGCGCGGGCCCGGCCTTCGCGAACCCGACATTTTAGTACTCGATGTTACAGCGATGATTCGATAAAACAGGGTTTAGTTTGTTAAAGATGTAATAAATACTGTAAAGAGAGAAATATAAGAATAATAAGAATAAATCTCAATTCATCGTTCTTTATTGTATTGTCCTCGCGGGTGGGCCGAAACGCCCGAACGTCGAAAGCGTCACATATTGCACCTAACAAAAAAAAACTTAAAATCGCAATAATGGCGAATTATCGAATAAGACAAAAAACGGAAGCGAAAAAGTCGACTGCGAAATTCTAAATGATCTAATTATATTGATCTGAATTATTTGTAAGCATAAACTCGAATTACACCGTGGATTTTTATCCTGCGATAATATTGTGAATCTCATTTTCCGGAATTTCGAGGAAAAATAATATTTGTGCAGATTATGGTAGACGGAATTTTTTAGATTAAAAAGAACGAAAGTACGTATAATCATCGCATACGAAAAGAATATTTTTTGTCGCCGTAATGGAGTATAATTTAAATTTATATTGTTAGTGAAATTAACACGAAATTACACGTTAAAAATGTCATAAATTTAGGACAGACTTGAATTAATGGGGGTAATTATTTGGGCTTTATTATTTGGGGCGGACTTGAATTAAGAGGGCAGGGTCAGACAGACAAACAATCAATTTTCCAATATATATAGTGTGACAGTGCATCTCCGATGCACCGCCACGGTTGTCGCTCCCTCTCCCTGAGCGTCGCCCGCGTCGCGAGAAACCCGCCTCCAACCAACAGGTCTCAGGACCGACGGACGGACGGCG
The DNA here is from genome assembly GCA_963932165.1 of Pimpla rufipes. Classification (NCBI taxonomy): domain Eukaryota; kingdom Metazoa; phylum Arthropoda; class Insecta; order Hymenoptera; family Ichneumonidae; genus Pimpla; species Pimpla rufipes. The sequence continues at coordinate 4,116,261 of OZ010635.1, forward strand.
ACGAGACGGGCGGCGAACAGCCGAGTCGGCGGGGCTCGAACCCGGATTGACGGGAATCAGATAACCCGCAGGACTTTTCTTTCCGGTTTCGAGCGACCCGCCGAGGAGATCGACAGACCCGAGGGAACCGCGCCGGCGCGCGCCGACGCCGCGGACGACGAGAACGCTCGCACGAGAGGTGGCCGATCCGCCACCCCCGCTTCACGGCCCGAGGACAGGAGGGACCCCTGTTCCCCCCTGGAAAAGAGCATCGGGAGAGATGCCCGCGACGAGGGCGAGCTTTTTACGCCTTAACCCGTAAAATTCGGCAACGCCATTCGGCTGTTATCGCCGCGCGCGTAGTCGAACGCGCGCTATTTCGTTGCGGCGTAAGCCCTCGAGCCGGCCCAGCGCGCGTCGGCTAGAGCGCGCGGAAGCGCGGGGAAGGTACTACTTTCCCCCCGCTTCCGCGCCCCGCATCACCGGACCGGTCTCCGCGAGCACGCGGAACGACACTTGTTGGTTGGACGCGGAAGCGAAGGCTCGCAGAATTTTCGGGAAACGATCGGACAGGAAAACGAAGGAAGGAAGGAAGGACGGGCCACGTACCTTACATCGTCCACGGGATCTACAGCGAGGTGGGCCACGGTTGTTCTCACGTGTTCGGTGCTGCGGGTTTTCTTTTGTGCGCGGTAATAGAAAATCGTGAATTAGTGTTGGCGCGTGTTCGGCCCTCCGCTGACCACGACGCGGGAGGACCGTGGGTCCCCCCACACGTGCAAGGAAAAGTGCACGCCATTTGTTCGGGAAAATCGCGGTCGGCACTCGGCCAACCCGCGTGAGCGTGTGCATTTTTGCCGCGCGTCAATTCGGGGCCCGAGCGAGCTGGCCGGCTGGCCCGTCGAACGGCTCAACCGTTTAATTATTATTCCTTTTATTTCTTTTCTGTTTTGTGTTTGTGTCGCTTCAGTTGGGACCACCGAGTCCCCGCCACCCTTCAGGTGGCGAGTCGAGTGTGTAAACCGAGCGCAGGGGAAAACTTTCCCCTGTAAATCAAATTTTTTTCCTGATTAAATTAAAATTCCGTTTTCTTTAATTGCAAGTGCGTAGAGTGAGTTACCCGCACCGAGACTCTCCCGTCGTTCCCACGGCCCCTTGCCGGGCAAATCGTTTTTTTTGTCGCGAAGTTAGTACATGACCGTTGGCCCTCCGGGTCATTAAAATCAAGGGCCTGGCGCCCCGTGCGTGGACGGGCGTCTTTTGTTGACCGATTATACGCGTCGCGCTTCCCGGCGCGGCGCGAGAAATATAGGCGCGTCACAATAGATAAGATATGTATCGCAAATTGAATGTGAAGTTTCGAGTTTTATAAAAGTAAATTGCAATTGGCGATATGAGGTTTAAGATCTGAAAAGTAGCAAATGTTCGTTGTCGGATTCTGCGATGGACGATTTTTTTATATTTTTTTAAGTCTAAAATTAAGGGAGTTGTACTTTGGTTAATACTTTGGCAAACTATTTCTTTTAAGTGAAAGCTCCGCGGAAGAATCTGAAAAGAAGAAAAAATTCGTTGTCGAATTCTGCGATGGACGATTTTTCTTTTTTTTTAATCCAAAATTAAGGAAGTTGTTCTGGTGTCAATACTGTAAGTCCGAAATTACGGGAGTTTTTCTGGTGTTAATAATTTGGCAAGCTCTATCGTTTCAGTTAAAGCTCCGCGGAAGAATCTGAAAAGTGGAAAATGTTCGTTGTCGAGTTCTGCGATAGACGATTCTTTTTTTTTTTTAAGTCCAAAATTAAGGAAGTTGTACTGGTTTTAATTAAAATAAAGGGAGTTGTTCTGGTATAGTACTTTGGAAAGCTATATCTGTCAAGTTAACGGTCCGCGGAAGAATCTGAAAAGTAGTAAATGTTCATTGTTGGATTCTGTGATGGACGATTTTTTTTTCAGCGGAGCTTTCACTTAAAAGATATGGCTTGCCAAAGTGCTATATCAGAACAACTGCCTTAATTTGAACTAAAACCAGTACAACTTCCTTAATTTTGGATTTAAAAAAAAATAAAAAATCGTCCATCGCAGAATTCGACAACGAACTTTTTATTCTTTTCTGATTCTTCCGCGGAACTTTCACTTAAAAGATATAGCTTGCCAAAGAATTAACCAAAGTACAACTCCCTTAATTTTAGACTTAAAAAAATATTTAAAAATATCGTCCATCGCAAAATTCGACAACGTACATTTTCTACTTTTCGGATTCTTCCGCGGAGCTTTCGCTAAAAAGATATTGCTTGCCAACGTGTTGTATCAGCACAACTCCCTTAATTTGAACTAAAACCAGTACAACTTCCCTAATTTTGGATTAAAAAAATATAAAAAAATCGTCCATCGCAGAATTCGACAACGAACTTTTTCTTCTTTTCAGATTCTTCCGCGGAACTTTCACTTAAAAGATTGTAGTGGCTTTTCCTAATAAAGTCCAAACAGCCTCTACAAACTGGCAAGGTCCGGCGAGCTCTTCCCTGGGATGATGGTGGAGCGGGGGCGGAAAAAATAAACGAAGGCGTGGAAACAATAGAAAAATCACTGATTTATTTTATAATAAAATCACGGTTATTTCCCGGGATGGCTGAGATGACACGAGATTCGAGCGGACCAATGAGCGAAAACCAGACGGCCGATTCGATTATATTAATTCCCCTCGACCGTGGGTTTGAGTTTCCCGACGACTGAACTTTACGACAAGTCGCCGCGTGCCGAGCAATCGAGAATTTTCACGCACGGAACATTCACGTAACCGAGTCGTCGAATTTTCCCGAGATGAGCTGAGCCGAAATTAATGAGCGCACGAAATGCCCCGTAACAGGCACTTCCCTGCATGAGCAATACGCAGTGAGCCGACAAGAGCAATTCGCGGCAACCACTTGTTGAGTCGTACAGTAAGCACCGAATGGCCGCCGGCGGGCCTCCGGCGTCGCCTCGTGTCGACGCTGGGGAAGACGACGCTGCGCGCATGCGCAACGCCGCCGCAACGCAATCGCCCGCGAGGTGCTGCCCTCGCCCACTCGTGCGGCGTGAGCGGAACCCGATCAGCGACGACGGTAACGTCGCTGCTTGACTCTCCCCAACATTTCCGCCCGCCATCAGTGCTGGTCGCTGATGAGTTCCCGATGAGCTGGCAGCGGCGACGGCAGTGGAGCGAGCTTCGTGAGCGGTCGAGTGAGCGTCGTAGTCGCCGTCTTGAGAGTTGCAACCCGGGCGAGTCCATCCTTGCCAGGGTGAAGGTCCAAGACGCGCGCAAGAGGCCACTTGCATGGTGGAAGGCGTTCGTCTGAAATCAAAACAAGAGAGCCGACCTGAACGGCATTAGAGGCGTGGTGCCACTTGGAAATTGATTGCTGCCTTTGCAAGTAGTGAGCAGACCACTGAGCCCAGAAAGACTGGACTCTCTGCTGGATGAGCTGCCAATGCGCGAGACGAGACTCGTTGAGCTTGAGCAGTGAAGGCTCAGGTACCGTAGTGAGCGCGTTTCCGATGAGAAAATGGCCTGGTGTCAAGGCCGAGACGTCTGATGGATCGTCGGTGAGCGGTTCCAGAGGCCGTGAGTTGAGTATTGCCTCGATCTGAGAGAGCAGGGTCGTGAGCTCTTCGAACGTGAGCAAAGTCTCACCCACCGTGCGCCTAAGATGGAACTTGGTCGACTTAACGACGGCTTCCCATTTGCCACCCATGTGAGGAGCGGCTGGCGGGTTGAACTTCCACTCCGTTCGATCCTTTGATAACATCGCGGCAATATCCCGATGTTCCTCAGATGTTGAGCTGAACAATCTCTTGAGAGCAGAGTCCGCGCCAACGAAGTTCGTGCTGCAGTCCGAATAGAGAACCTGAGCAAGTCCTCGTCGCGCTGCGAATCTTCGGTATGCAGCGATGAATCCGTCCGTTGAGCAGTCCGTGACAGCCTCGAGGTGAACGGCCGAAGTAGAGAAGCATACGAAGACGCAAATCCAACCTTTGTACGTCTTTGCGCCTCTGCCTCTCCAGGTCTTCATTGTGAGTGGTCCTGCGTAGTCGACGCCTGTGTGTTCGAACGGACGCGAAGGTGTAACTCGAGAGAGAGGTAGTTGGCCCATCAATTGATGTGCACGGATCCCCCTCTGACGAGCACACACGACGCACCGTAACACGTGAGATTTCACTGGCGCTCGACCCCCGAGAATCCAACAGGTTTGCCGAACATGAGCAAGTGTGAGCTGAGTTCCTCCGTGGAACGTCCGTTGATGAGCTTCTGCGATGAGCATGAGTGAGAGTCGTGCATCACGGGGTAGAATAGCCGGATGTTATCCCTCCTCGTTGAGCGTTGACTGGTTGAGCCGTCCTCCTACACGTATCACGCCTTGCCCGTCGACAAAGGCAGTGAGCCGCGAAAATGCGTGACTGCGAGGTAGAGCTGTACCGTGTGAGAGCGCTTTGATCTCAGATGCGAAGTACAAAGCTTGAGTTGCTTTGATCCAAAAAGCCTGGCATTGTTGAGATCGTCGGATGTTATGGCCATGACCGGCGTGGTCAACAGACCCTTTGTCTTGAGCGCAACTCTGAAACAAAGACTTGTGAGCCGAAACAGTTTGTGCAATGTCGAAACATCGTAAATGAGACCCCAGTGATACTTGACGCTCGGCGCAGCCACGACAAGTGAGATGCCGGGGCGAACCTCATGTTCACTGAGGTCGCCCGACGGCGGAGGTTGAGTGGGCCATGAGCTTTCCGGTTGAGTCATCCATGGTGGTCCCGTCCACCATAGAGCGTGATCCTTGAGCTGAGCGGTAGTTACGCCCCGTGAGGCACAGTCAGCAGGATTGCTGGTGCCTGGAACATGACGCCATTGAGCGTCGGGCATGAGTTCTTGGATTTGCGCCACTCTATTCCGGACGTAGTCCTTCCAGCGTGAGGAGTGCGAGCGAATCCACATGAGCGTAACTTGTGAGTCCGTCCACAGATGAGTAGAATGTACGTCCAACTTTAGCGTCAATTGAACGTACTTGACAAGTTTTGTCAATAGCAGCGCTGCCGTGAGTGCCAACCTCGGGATTGTGAGCTTCGTGAGTGGGGCAACCTTTGTTTTGGAGCACACAAGAGCAGACCGAATTCCTGTGGACATTGAGCAAACAGTGCGATACACAACCGCAGACATTGCGAGTTGAGATGCATCAGAGAAGCCATGAATTGTGATCGTTGAGCCGCTCCACGTGTGTAGCCATCGTGGCAGAGAAAGGCTGGCCAGCCGCGTGAGATCTTCTCTGAGCGTGAGCCACCTTGCCGCAACGTCAAGTGGCAAGGCTTCGTCCCAATTGAGCCGGTTGAGCAGGAAAGTTTGTGGAGAATACAAACTTATCCTCGTGAGCTAACCAATTCATTCCGAGAATTTTGGTTGCGCAATCGTCGAGTGAGATCAGGCCGGTTGCTCGCCGATGAGAGATCATTGAGAAGTTCCAGGTCCGTTGAGTGCCACTTGGCTAGCGGGAATCCGCCCGCGTCGCACAAGTTCCTCAATTGATGAGCGATTTCGATGAGTTGTTCCAGTGTGTCTGCTCCTCCGAAGATATCGTCGACGTACCTGCCTTGTCGAAGAGCAGGCAGTGCAAGCGGAAACTTATGTCCCTCGTCGTCCGCGAGTTGAAGCAGCGTCCGCACTGACAGGAACGGAGCTGCTTTTGTTCCATAAGTGACCGTGGTGAGCTGATACGGCACTGGGTTGAGCTGTCCATCTGAGAACGCCATGATGCGGCAGATAATAATGAGTGCCGCCGTGAGATTTTCCATCCACCTTAACCATGTGTCCAAGAGTCTCGTATTCGTCCATGAACGGCTGGTAGAGTTGTCGATACTCCGTGTCCCGCTCGAGCCTTCGTAAAGTTTGCTTCAGGCAGCGATGAGCTGCGCTGTAGGAATCCCCCAGTTGAGTGATGTCCAATTTTAACGGGATACGGACGACGTAACGTCCCGATGAGTCTCTTGAGTGAGTAGTGCGAAAATGCTTCTCGCACTCGTCTCCTTCGGCAGTGAGCTGTGGTGAGCTGTCGAACGGCAATTCTTCTTGCGTCCAGAACCGGGTGAGAAGTTCCTGCAAGACTGAAGTCTCTTGCTGGACCGAAGCAGTACGTGCAGAGTACGATGTTAGTACCTCATGTGGTACTGGACCAAGAACGAGCCAACCGAAAATTGAGAGCTGCGCGATTGGCATCGACGCAGAGCCGCGGATGATGTTCGGCTTAATCATGTCTCCGTAAAAGTCTGCTCCAATGATGATGTCGATTTGCCGTGGGATGAGAAATTCTGGGTCCGCAAGGTTGAGCTTTTCGAGATGAGGCCAGCATTGAGCTGAAGCCTCGAATGACGGTAAGATCGTCGTAACCGTCTTCAAAATGTGCGTGTGAACCAATACCGAGTGAGACGTGTGAGCTGACTGCAGGTTAAGTTGAGCTGTACCTCTTGTTGTGGTGGACTGCGTGCCGCCGATACCAAGAATCGGAATCGTTGACGGCTGTCGATGAACCCTGAGCTGGGCGATGAGATGTTCCGAGACAAATGTCAATTCAGAGCCTGAATCGACGAGCAGTCGGACCTGATGAGCTGTACCGGATGAGCCTGATGAGCGGACGTGAGCTATTGCTGTGGCGAGCAGCGTTGAGTGAGAGGTGCCGGAGTGCACCGCTGAGCCGACGATCGCACCGACCTCCTATTCGGCAGCGTCCTTGCTGCACGAAGCCACCGGTTCGTCGTGTGGCTTCGCAGGAGCCGGTGCTTTTTCGTGAAGCATCGTATGATGCTTCGCGCTGCACTCCTTGCAGCCCTGCGTCGAGCGGCAAACGCGCGCACTGTGCCGTCCCAAGCAGTTGTAGCACAGCCGCTTGTCTACCGCTGTCTGCCTCCGTTGAGCGATGGTGAGAGCGCGAAACTTCGCGCACGCGACGATGAAGTGGTCTCCGGCGCAAATATCACAGGGATATTTCCCGGAGAACTTCGTCGAGCTGCCTGATTGAGCGGTCCGTTCTTGAGCTGACGCGGAAGCTTGATGAGCTGACTTCTTTGGCGGAGCCTTGGATGAGCTGCTCGTAGATGAGCTCCCGGTCTCGACGCGTTCTAGCGCGCTAGCGCGAGCGGTCAAAAACGCCTCGATCTGCGAGAGCGTCGGGTACTCCTGGCAAGAGCCCAACGACGTCTCCCAAGCTTCACGAGTTGAGCGGTCCAGATGTCGGGTGATGTGGTTGACGAGCATAATCTCGCCCAAGTTCTCGCCGACTCCCAACGATGCCAAGGCGGTGTGGCTTTCCGTCACCGTCGCAATGAGCTTGCTCAGGCTGGCTGCGCTTTTTGAGGTGAGCGGTGAGATGCCGAACAGCGCGTCCAGGTGCGACTGGATATTAAGCCGCTTATTTCCGTACCTCTCCTTGAGGATTCGCAGCGACGGCGCGAGCGACGCCGCTGTGAGCGGAAACGCCGAGATGAGCTGAGCCGGTGCTGCGCTCAAACAGCCTCTCAAATAGTGGAGCCGCTCGACATCGCCCAGCGTAGCGTTGTCGAGGATCAGCGACTGGAAGAGCTCGAAGAATGAGGGCCACTGTGTGTACTCACCCTCGAACTTCGGTAGCTTAATATTTGGGAGGCGAGCGTGTTGTCCCTCTGAGCTGTCCCCGTGAGCAGAGGCGAGCGGAACCGATGAAAACGCGGCGAAACACACGCGAAACTTGAGCGGCTGGTCCGTAGTACACGCGAACCGCGGGCAAAAATGTCCAAACGCGGTTAAATCCGCCCGCGTGCACTAATTTTCACGCGAGATCGCGAGCAAAAATTCACTGAGCTGCCCGATGTGAAAAGAGGCGAGCGGAACCGATGAAATCGCGGCGAAACACACGCGAAACTTGAGCGGCTGGTCCGTAGTACACGCGAACCGCGGGCAAAAATGTCCAAACGCGGTTAAATCCGCCCGCGTGCACTAATTTTCACGCGAGATCGCGAGCAAAAATTCACTGAGCTGTCCGATGTGAAAAGAGGCGAGCGGAACCGATGAAAACGCGGCGAAACACACGCGAAACTTGAGCGGCTGGTCCGTAGTACACGCGAACCGCGGGCAAAAATGTCCAAACGCGGTTAAATCCGCCCGCGTGCACTAATTAATTCGCGCGTCACTGTCCGTCGCACACGCGATGACCGAAAACCCGACCGAAAAAACCGACCGACCGCGTGTTCACCTCCGCGACGTCGAGTCTCGCGCACAAAAATGGCGGCAAACCGTCCCTTCGAGCGCGCGAACAAGCCGGCCGGCGTGTCGACCACGAGGCAAACCCGTTGCCCAGCGTGGAACACTACACTTCTCCCGAGCAATCCCCGATTGAGCACTCCCCGATTTTCCCGGAACACCCGCGTTCGATCGTTCCACGCTTCACTGCCCCACCATCCGGCTCGAAGGACCAAATGTTGAATTAATTGCCGCGTTGGTGGATGATGGTGGAGCGGGGGCGGAAAAAATAAACGAAGGCGTGGAAACAATAGAAAAATCACTGATTTATTTTATAATAAAATCATGGTTATTTCCCGGGATGGCTGAGATGACACGAGATTCGAGCGGACCAATGAGCGAAAACCAGACGGCCGATTCGATTATATTAATTCCCCTCGACCGTGGGTTTGAGTTTCCCGACGACTGAACTTTACGACAAGTCGCCGCGTGCCGAGCAATCGAGAATTTTCACGCACGGAACATTCACGTAACCGAGTCGTCGAATTTTCCCGAGATGAGCTGAGCCGAAATTAATGAGCGCACGAAATGCCCCGTAACAAGCACTTCCCTGCATGAGCAATACGCAGTGAGCCGACAAGAGCAATTCGCGACAACCACTTGTTGAGTCGTACAGTAAGCACCGAATGGCCGCCGGCGGGCCTCCGGCGTCGCCTCGTGTCGACGCTGGGGAAGACGACGCTGCGCGCATGCGCAACGCCGCCGCAACGCAATCGCCCGCGAGGTGCTGCCCTCGCCCACTCGTGCGGCGTGAGCGGAACCCGATCAGCGACGACGGTAACGTCGCTGCTTGACTCTCCCCAACAAGACAATAATAACGAAAATAATGAAATGAAAATCTCCCGCAATTCCGTTTGGCTGGAACGGAACACTCCTCCGTTCCGTGCGTATTTACAGGTCTTTTTCTCGGCGAGGCGATGTTTCAAATTTGACCTCGCAAGGTCTCGAGTCACCGCGCGCGCCGCGGCCCTCGCCACACACACACACGCACTCCCTCTCACCTTCGGCGGGAGGGAAAACGGTCGCACAATTCCCCGGTCGAAAATACAAAATTACAATAGGAAGAGACTCGAAAATATATTAAGGGGAATTCGTAAATATAAGACAAAAAGAAAATAATCTAGAAGATAAAACGCGCACCGTTTCCCTCCTCGCACACTGACTCTAATTTTACGTCACGGGATGCAAAGAAAAAGAACAATAAATAATTAACTGGCGATCCTCGGCGTGACGGTCAACTTCCCGCGACCCAACGACCATTCGTTAGGACGAACTAGAGCTCGAGTTTTCCGCAGGACCGCCCGGACGATCGGGCCTCTCCCCCTGCACCCGGCGCTGCCCCTGATTTTCTAATAATCTCAGCGCGGAGGCCTCGCGGGCGCGTCGCCGAGATCTAGCGCTCGTGCGCGAGGGTCACAGCTTCGCGGGATGCTCGCAAGAGCCCCGTCGACACGGCCGTCGCGCACAAAGGTGGCGAGTGCGCGATGTTTCGCAGGAAAAGACAATAAAAAAAGAACAATTGGAACGGACGAAACACAAGAATTATGACTTACACCGCGCGGCGAGGCTCATCCAACGTCCTCGTCTATCCTTTCGTAAACTACGCTCGCGGGAGGCGTGTTGCAGCGGCTTGATTCTCGTCCTCGTCGTACCGGCTGTCTCGGTCTCCCGTATTGTCTCCCCAATCTCGCTCGCTCGCTCGCTCTGCTGTCCGCTCGACGATTCCTCGGGAAGTGCCCTGATTGTTGCGTCGCTCGCACGCCCGGGGAAATGATCCCCTCTCCGTCTCGTAGTGCTGGCCGGCAGGCAGGCGGCCAACACTGCCGTGCCGCGCAGCGGTTCAATTTCTCCAGCTGCGATCGCTCGCGCCACAGTTGGCTGACGTGGCGCGAGGAAGGACGGCAGGAGTCTCTCCGGCGGCGGCGGTGGCGGGAGGCTCAAACAGCCGAGCGACCAGCGGCGCAGCGACGAGGCGTCGGCGAAGTCCCAATGTTGCCCCTCTCTCCCTCTCCCGTGCAGTTTCGTCGGTCCGGGCTCGCCCCGGCGACGGCGCCAGCGTAGAGAAATTGCGTAAAGCGGGAAAAATTAATAAAATAAAATGAATAATAATAATAAAAACTACCTATGGCCCTGCGGATCGGTCTAGGCGTCGTTGAGCGGACGAGCAGAGCGGCGGTTTGGCAGCACGGAATTTTCCCGTGTTACAAGATATAGCTTGCCAAAGTATTAACCAAAGGACAACTCCCTTAATTTTAGATAAAAAACAAATCGCCTATCGCAGAATCCGGCAACGAACATTTGCTACTTTTCAGATTCTTCCGCGGAGCTTTCACTTAAAAGATATAGCTTGCCAAAGTATTTTTTTTAATATGCAGATATCTTAAACCTCATACCTGAGTTCTGTCACTAATTGTTTAAAAAATGGGTCATGGAATTATGTTCGCGATTATATTCGTGGACACGGCAAGAGTCTCGCCGAAAACACGGTCGTCGATCAGCTGCTTCGGGCGTGTCATCGGGTCGGTCGCTGACCCATCGGTCGGCCTTGCGATCTCGTCGCCGAGCCTTACCTCCGCACACTACAGCACCGATTGTTTTGGTCGGCGGGCACTGACCCCTCTGTACCGAGCGCCGCCGATATCGCGCGTACCTGTGTGCTAGTCGCGGGCGGCGCCGCGTGTTTATTGTAGCGGTCGCCGACCCTTGATGTACGCGGCTTTCCGAAATGATATTTCTGTGGTATTTTTCTCACCTGTATACGCCTCGGTAGAACCGAGGGTCAGTTCGTAACAGCCTGTCGCCGGAGACGCAACGATCTCTCGCCGCTCTCGCCAGCCTGATTAAAATTCACTTTACTCGTTAACCCGTGTGTCATTGTTTATTCGCCCTTCTCCGATCCGACCAAACGCACAATGCTCTCAACATTTTGGTCCTTCGAGCCGGATCGGAGCTAGTGAGTGGTTAAGCGAACTCTCGTGCTCGAGTGCCTCGCGAAATTCTCGTGCTTCCCGCTCTCACGCGGCCGAGTCGCTCGGAAGCTCTCGCCGTGTCGCGACTCGCGGACTCTCGCGCGCGCTCTCTCGCTCGAGGGTGAGACGGCGGTTTTCGGACACTCGCGTCGCGCGGTCGTGTTCGTCGGCCCGTCTCTGTCGCCGATCTCTCGTTCGATCGCACCTGCACTCTCCTCGCCGAGATGGATGCACATATCGAAAAAGCGCAGCGGCTCTCGGGTCACATCATTCGCGCTAACGAAAATCTGAAAAAGATTGGTCAGGCGAGAATCACGCTGGGAATTATGGAGGCAAAAATCGCGATCATCGACGCGAAGTGGCAGGAATTCTCCGCAGTGAACGAGAATTTCGAGGAAGAAGCCACAACCACGGACCGAAAACGGGCGTACTTCGTCGAAGACGTTCAGGCCGCCACGGAGGTAAATTATTTACTAAATAAGGGTAATTTCCTCGACATGGTTCGTCGCTATAAAGGCGATGAGGCTCAACCCCAGCAAGCGGCCGCGCCGGTCGCCCAGCAACTGCCGAAAATCAATTTGCCGAAGTTCTCTGGGGTCTTTTCGGAGTGGCCTTCGTTCCGCGACCTCTTCACCTCGATGGTTGGGGACAGCAAGGCGCTCACCCCGATCGAGAAGCTGCAGTATCTAAAAACGAGCCTCACGAAGGAACCTGCCGCACTCATCGCCTCGCTCCCTCTAACAGCAGAGAATCTCGACGCAGCGTGGAGATCTGTCGTCAATCGATACGAGAACAAGCGTCTCCTCGTCGCCGCTCAAGTGACGAATATTTCCACGCTTCAGGCGATGAAGGCGGAGTCCTCTTCGGAGCTCCGCACTTTGTTCAACGGAACGGTGAACGCAATCGCAGCGCTGCGCTCTTTAGGACGACCGGTGGACGGCTACGACGATCTCCTCACTCATCTCACCGTCCACAAACTCCATAAACAATCGCGTCGCGAATGGGAGTCAGCGATGAGTTCGAAAAAGGTCCCACCCTCCTTCGCCGATCTCAAGACTTTTCTCCAGGATCGTATTTGTGCCATGGAGGCGCTCGAGCACGACGACTCTTTCAACTCGGCGTCACGGTCCTCGAGCTCTTCGGCGAATCAGCCGAAAAACGAATCAAAATCGAAGTGGAACAACAATCGAGTGAAGTCGCATCAAGCCTCGGCCACAAATCCCGCTCCGAAAAAGTGCGCGTTTTGCAAGGAGGAGCATACCATCGTCGCTTGCGAGGCCATTCGAGGGAAAACAGCCGACGAGCAGAAAGCCTTCGCACTCTAGTCGAATCTCTGTTTAAGCTGCCTCGGGACGCACTACATTCGCGAGTGCAAATCACAGAAGACGTGCCAAGTGTGCAAGGCAAAGCACCACACGCTCCTTCACGGGACATCCGCCGGATCCTCCGCCGCACCAACAACTTCGACGTCAGGACCTCGCCAAACGAATTCCGCGCAACACGCCGAGGTCGACGAGCCGAGCTCGAGCGCCAGCTCGAATACCGCTGCTCTCGCGGCCAACACCACACCGAGAGAAAAAGTTTCCTTGATTCAATGAAATTTCCTTGAAATCTCAACCTATGAAACATTTCTTTGAGGTCAATGAAATAATATCTTTAAGTTAATATTATATTTTCTTTGAACGATGTCATCAACCAAATTATAGGTTATGCCCACCAAGTTTTTGGTTACGTACCATAGTACTTAGATATGGTCACCAATAACTTCGATGGTTTAACCAGTGCTTATCTTCTTGATTTGACTTGACTTAACTATAACATGACAGACCAGCTCGCGCGAGAAACACCAATACGACTTATCGTGAATGAGCCGAATGTTGACAGACCGGGTACCGTCAAGTATATCGTTTCTTTAAATCAAGGAGATCATCTCATTGAAATTAAAAGAAATATTTCATTGAAATCAATGAAAAAAATTCAATCCACCCATTTCTTTGGTATCAAGGAAACTTTTTCTCTTGGTACCGTGGCACGGACGCGGCATCTCGCGTTCTTCTCGCCACAGCGATTGTCCGCGTCCACACCGCTAGTGGCACACCTCTCGTCGTTCGCGCCCTTCTCGACCAAGGCTCCGAAGCGTCATTCATCTCGGAGTCACTCACTCAACGCTTGAAGCTCCCGCGTGCATCCGCGTCGGTCGCGATCACCGGAATCGGCGCGCGGGCGCGTAAATCTCGTGATTTACTCGCGCTTAGAGTCGGAATTCAAACTCATGGTTAACGCGCTCGTTCTTCCTCGTCTTACCGCGTATCTCCCGCCGAAATCAGTCGCCGGGGTAAATTGGCCGCACCTCGACGGGCTCGAGATGGCCGACCCGGACCTCGCGTCGCCTCACCGTGTCGAGTTACTTCTCGGCGCCGAGGCTTTTTCTCAAATCCTCCTACCCGGGGTTTACAAGGGCCCTGTCGGTGCGCCGATGGCCCAGAATACGTATCTGGGCTGGATACTTTCGGGGCTCGTCGGCTCTCGGCAGGGTGCGGATCGAACCCTGTTCGAGCTTTCAAATCTCGGTCGACTATTCGCTCGACTCAGCGCTCCAACGGTTCTGGGAGCAGGAAGAAATCGCCTCTCCGACCCGGCCTCGGACCCAAGCCGAAGAAGAGTGCGAGAAACATTTTCGAGCCACGTATGCGCGCGATACGGACAGACGTTACGTCGTACGGCTGCCCCTCAAGAAGCCGATAGAAACCCTCGGCAACTCGTGTTCCGCTGCCTCGCGTATGCTCGCACGCATGAAGCAACGCTGAACTCGCGGCACAACGTTCGCGACGGCGTACTCCGCCTTATGAGCGAGTACGAACAGCTGAATCGCATGCAGCTCGTCGCTTCTTCTCAGCCAGAACCCTCGCTCGCGTATTACCTTCCACACCATGGCGTTATACGTGAGTCGAGTGAAACAACGAAGTTCCGCATCGTGTTCAATGGATCTCAAAAAACGGCGACCGGAACTTCTCTCAATGATCACCTGCACATCGGCCCCAAGCTTCTACCAGATCTCGTGGACATTCTGCTCCGTTGGAGGACACACGCTGTCGTTTTTTCCGCGGACATGGAAAAAATGTACCGGCAAGTCCTCGTTCACCCATGCGACCGAGATCTGCAGAGGATCTTATAGCGAACGACCCCGGGCTCGAAACCCAAAGTCTACCGTCTCCGAACGGTCACATACGGCCTCGCGTGTGCACCGTATCTCGCGATTCGCGCCGAAGCTCTCCTCTCGGACGTTTATGTCGACGACGTTGTTGCGGGGTCTGACACAGTCGAAGAGGCCCTTTCCAAACAGCACGAATTAATCGAGTTACTCAAGGCGGGCGGCTTCGCACTTCGGAAGTGGACCTCGCACTCGCGAGCCCTTCTCTTGCATCTTCCCGCATCGGTCCTCGCGACGGGGAAGACGTTCAACGCCGCCTCGGAATCGTCCTTCCACATGCTCGGCCTCTCCTGGGCAGCAGAGGGAGACGCCTTTGTGTTCCGGCTCAAAAATCCGCGTCAGAATCAACTGCCGCTCACGAAACGAATAGTTCTCTCTCTCATCGCCGAGCTGTTCGATCCCCTCGGGCTGCTCGAACCGGTCACTGTACGAGCTAAGATATTTATGCAGTCACTTTGGCTCTTGAAGCTCGGCTGGGACGAGCCGATACCAGAAGTCGAGGATCGGAATTGGACGACGTTCTACGAAGATTTGCATCGAATTTCAGACTGCCGAATCTCACGTTGGCTAAACGTTTTCGCCACGTCGCAGTCTCTCGAACTGCACGGGTTAGCGGATGCATCCGAACGCGCTTTCGCGGCGGTCGTGTATCTCTGCGTCGAAAACGGAAACCGGGAAGTCGCGCTCGTCGCCGCGAAAAGCAAGGTCGCGCCGATCAAACAAGTTTCGCTTCCTCGGCTCGAGCTTTGCGCCGCGCAGTTGCTCGAAAAACTCGTCAAGCACGTGCGGGGAGTCTTGGCACGCGAATGTTCCGTGTAGGTCTTCTCGCCAAGCTGCGCGAATGCCGAATAGAACGGTGGGAAGAGCCTCTGTCCATCGATTGTTTTGATGGCATTTTATCGCCGCTTTGAGTTGGCGATGAAGTCGTTCCACCATGCCGTTGGCTGCAGAATGATATGCCGATGTCCTTAGATGAGTTATACCTGTCAAGACAGGCAGTTGCTTGAACAGATGCGACTCAAACTGTCTTCCTTGATCGGTGGTAACTCGAAGCGGCGTGCCAAAACGTGCGATCCAGCCCTCGTAGAAAGCGCGTGCGACGGTGGATGCTTCCTGGTTTTCCAAGGAAAAAGCTTCGGGCCATCAGGTGAAACGGTCTACGCACGTGAGGCAGTATCTGTAGCCCTCCGAGACCGGCAAGTACACGATGTCGATGTGCACGTGTTCGAACCGTGCTGAGGGCTGCGTGAACGAACCCTGCGGTGCTGACACAAGACGAGACACCTTCGACTTTTGGCACTCGATGCATGCACGTGCCCATCTCCTGCAATCGTTTTTAATCGACGGCCAGACGTAACGTTGCGTTGCCAGCTTGACCGTCGCCTTGATCCCAGGATGCGAGAGTTGATGAACCGTATTGAACGCGGCTCGGCGGAAAGGCGCTGTGACGAATGGTCGTGTTGTCGCCGTCGAGACATCACAGAAAACAGCTACGTTCATTTCGGGGATCTGCATTTGCCTAAGCTGCAGAGGAGATCCTTCACGTAGATATTCAGCTCTTCACTTCAGCTCTTCGTCGGATTGTTGCGATGCTGCCAATGCTTCGAAGTCGATGGATGCTGCGAGCTCTTCGATGCGCGAGAGAGCGTCGGCGACGACATTGTCTTTTCCGGAGATGTGCCTGATGTCGGTGGTAAATTGTCCGATGAAATCAAGATGACGGAACTGCCGTGGTGAACACTTGTCGTCTTTCTGACGAAAAGCGAAAGTGATCGGCTTATGATCCGTGAAGATGGTGAACGTCCTGGCTTCTACCATGTGGCGGAAATACTTCACGGCCAAGTAGATAGCGAGGAGTTCTCTGTCGCATGCACCGTACTTCTTCACAGCCGGGCTGAGTTTCTTCGAGAAAAACCCCAGGGGCTCCCAGTCGCCGTTGACCTGTTGGTGAAGAGCGGCGCCGACGGTGAAATCAGAGGCATCGCAGATGAGTGCCAGCGTCGCACCGGGCTCCGGGTGTGCCAACAAGACGGCTCGAGCGAGGCCTTCTTTACAACGCTCGAACGCGTCCTGCGTCTCTGGATTCCAGTTGACCGGTGTTTTGCCCTTGACGTTGCCTTGGAGAAGGTCGTTGAGTGAAGCCTGAAGTTGAGCAGCCTTGGATATGAAGGGTCGATAGAAGTTCAACATACCCAAAAACTGACGGAGTTGCTTCGCTGTCTGTGGTCGAGGATAGCTGAGGATGGCTTGGACCTTGTCGGGTAACGGCTGTGTGCCCTGGCCAGACACTAGGTATCCGAGGAATTTAACCTCGAGTTTGCCGAAGGTGCACTTAGCTGGGTTGACTACGACCCCGTAGTTTTTTAACCGCTCGTACAACATCTTGAGATGCTGCAGATGTTCTTCTTCCAATGACGATGCTACGAGAATATCGTCGATGTATGCGTAGCAGAAATCCAGACCGCGAAGTACTTCGTCGATGAAGCGCTGGAATGTCTGTGCTGCGTTGCGTAAGCCGAAAGGCATGAATGGATATTCAAACATGCCAAACGGTGTTGTAATTGCCGTCTTCGGAATATCCTCGGGAGCGACGGAAATTTGATTGTACGCGCGGACCAAGTCGATCGTTGAAAAAATCTTCTTGCCCCGCAACGACTGTGCGAAGTCCTCGATGTGCCGAACGGGGTAGCGGTCCGGCAGAGTCCTGTCGTTGAGCGCTCGGTAATCTCAGCAAGGACGCCACTCGTCGCCTTTCTTCGGCGCCATGTGCAGAGGTGATGACCAGCTGCTCTTCGACGGCCGGCATGTTCCTAGGCGCAACATAGTCTCGAACTCCTTCTTCGCTATTCGAAATTTGTCCGGTGCCAGGCGCCTCGGCCTGCACGCTGCAGGCGGTCCTGGAGTGGTGCGTATGTGATGCTGTGTTGTATGTTTTGGCTCATCGGGAGCGCCATGAGGACGTGTAACTTCTGGAAATGCTTGCAGAAGCTGGTGGTAAGGCGACGTACCTAAAACAGTCTTCACACTAGGAGTACCACACGTTGCCACCTCACATTACACGGCGAGCGTTGTGAGGGCATCCAGGAGTCGATGGTTGCGTACATCCACGAGTAGTCCATAGTGCGCCAGAAAGACGGCACCGATGATAGGCTTGGAGACATCGGCAATGACGAACCGCCAGGTATACACACGACGCAATCCAAGGTTGAGAGTCAGCGTTGTAATGCCGTAGGTTGCGATGATATTCTCGTTCGCTGCGCAAAGCTCATATGTCGATTTTTCGCGTGGTCCTCACACCATTGTTCGAGGAAAAACACACAGCATGGCTCCGGTGTTGACTAAGAAACGGATTTTAGAAGCCTGGTCGGTGACGAACAATCGAAGAGACGTGGGGGCTGGAGCACTAGCCGCCATTAGCGACCGCCCTGGTCGTTTCCCGATTTGAAAGCGTCGAACTTCCAGTGATACCAGCATAATCCACTCTTACCGTGTCCGCGTCCTGTCGAGCGTGATCGCGATCGTTGACGACTCCTCTGCCGTGGTGAGTCCTTTAACGCACTTCGGCCGGCGACAGCCGAAATTTCCTTACGGATAGCAGCCAGTTCCTGGGTAAACGACGCTGCTATTTGTGATATCCTCATGTTAAACAGCGTTTCCAGCGAATTTTCGGACAACTGTGCAATCTGGTATCTCGGAGTTGAATCAGCAATGGCGTCTGCGAGTTCAGCAACTTTATCCAGTTCCGCGTCCTTTTGCGTCACGAGAATGGCCTGCATATTAGACGGCAGACGTCCCACCCAAAGTGTGCGTAGAACGCTATCGGACACGACGGTGCCGGCTAGACTGCGCAAATGTCGCAAAAATTGTGATCGCTTCCGATTGCCGATCTCCTCGAGCTCGAGGAGGCGTCGCGTCTTTTGCTCCTGTGACGAACTCAGTCGACGGATCAGCTCCGTTTTTAAAGCGGTATATTTATTTGCAGTGGGAGGATTTGTTAATATGTCGCGGACCTCCATCGCATACTTTGAGTCCATGTTTCCAGCGACATAATGAAATTTGGTTTCGTCACTTGTCACTCCAGCGAGAACGAACTGATTTTCAATTTGCGCGAACCACATTTCCGGATCGGTAGCCCAAAACAGTGGAATTCGGACGCCCACTCGGTTGAGCGATGGCACGGAGATACTCACTTCACTGTCAGTCATCTGCGCAATTAAGGGGCAGCTGGAGGCGATTTTCGAAACTGACGTGACCCCAGCGCCACCAAGTACGAACTAAAAAGTTTTAAACTACTTTACCGACCGACGCGTGTCGCGTTCGGAACTCGGCGGCAGCGCGCTCTCTGTGCAGCACGCCGCACTGATATGCGGCCGGCTGCACACAGAGCGCGCTGTCGTCGCGTCGGTAGTCGCAACGCCCACTATCGGCTGGCCACACTACAAATGCAGCGCTTCACAAGAGAACTAAAACGCGGTCAAACGCAATCGAAGTAACCTCAAAACACAATTCTTTTGAATCATTGTTTGCCGGAGATGCTTCAATTGCGTATTATGCATAATGTGTCCACAGACAGCTAGCAGCGTGCAAGTTTGAGTGCGTTCCACGAACAGTGGCGGGCCCACAACTTCGGTGCGCTCCACGGGCTTCTGGCTGCGGCACATATTTTGCGCGTTCTAGCCGAACTAAGACGCCACTACAATTTCCCATGCATGCAATACTCCCATTTATTGTAGCCCGTAAATCTTACTACAATCTAGGAATATAATACACGAGGGATTCTCTGCACGATGAGTGATAGTGTATTCAACCTGCTCAGTTCTGACCGATATTTCGTCATTACTTTGTGGTTTATGTAAAGTCCCGCTGATTTTTTAATTTTTACGAAACGCTTCCTTTTCTGACTATACCTTGTAGTTTTCTATCACACGACAATCGAAGTTGTATTGATTGTAACGTTGACATTTCGCCAAGAAAAGTAAACACTAGCATTTTTGCAATACACGCACAGAAAGCTCTCTTTTCGCGTCTGAAGAGCGTGAACGTAGCACTGTCCTCGTGAGTCATGAGACAAAACTACCGCATATGTGAAAATCACACCAGCTGCTTTTTTGCACGCTTTACTACGTTGTGTTATAAAATGTAGTATGCAATGCCTGTACGGATAAGTAGTTCACAAAGATGCACTGTCGACGGCAGCTCTGAAGTAAGTAGCATGTACTATCGTCACAGCTTTCGTTGCAGACCACTTTTCCGTGCGAGTGTCATATTTTATTTCTTATAACAAATCTGCCCATCCCCGAAAGTACTGAGTTCTGAGTGTTGTACCATGAAAATCTCGAAAATAAAATTGTTCATGAGAACGGTTTATGATTGTTCTTTCTTTATGAAGAAGCAAAAGGAGCTAGATGTAAAAACGAGTATTTTGTAGTAACTAGTGTGATTTGACTCATTCGCAGCTCGGCATAGTCTTTTGTCCTCATTCCAAATTTAGAAATCACCATCTCCATCACGCTGAACAGGCACGAAAAGGTGGAATTTGTGTGCATGACATGCAAAAATGTACTTAAGAGTTCCAAGCCTTGTCACTTTGCTTGGACTTGTTTACCCCGGAACATCAGTCAGTACCATTGAGTTGGAAAACTAACACTCAATGTTATATGAAAGTGACTTATTTCGAAAAGACTAGGACTGTTTTTCAAGGGTTACTACATCGGAAGCATCTTATATTGTACGACTGAGCGAGCTGGAAAATTGGCTCATTTGACCAAGAATGCCCTATCTAGGGAAATATTAAAGATTTCGTGAACTTTCGCTTTTGAAGTAAAAGACGCTGCAGGTCTTCCGTGCACTTCTTCACGTACAGTCCTGCGATAATATCCCAGGGCTCAAGAATGACATCTCCATAACTTTCAAAATTGCGGTGATATACTGTAACGAGTCCCTGTTTTCTCCTTATTTTTCCTCTCCCGATCACTCTCTGTACCGCCGACCCACTTACGCACTCCAGAGTTCAATGTTCCCTAACGCGCGGCCCAGCCCGTCGCGCATATCTAATCACCGCCGTTTCCCAAAACGCAGTTATCCACAGCTGCATTCCATCCGGTCATTTGCGCAACCTACGTGACTATTTACCCACATTCCACTTCTACGGCCCTTTTTATTACCGCTCTCCCACAGATAACTTCTTAAGGCGCAATTGGCTAGTTCATCGCCCTCCGCGGAATCCGGTCACATGTGTACCTGTTTTCCCGTCGAACCTTCCAGACTCTTCCCCAAAATCCCTCCCCACTATCATCATTTTCCCACAGTTCACTCCCTTATAAGCGCCTCCCGCGTTACCTCTTTAGTCAGTAATCATCGAAACTCTGCGCGACGCTGTAACGCTGCCAGTTTTTGTACACCAGAATAAATGTCTTGAGCATTTCAATAACGTGTTTACCGAGTCCCTCCGTCCTAAAACCGCGTTCTGTAGCACAGTTGGCTACTCGATATAACAAAATTCCCGAATTATCCCTTCGCGACATCACAATATCTTTTAGGGAAACGAGAGCAACGTCAGTATGACTTTCAAGGTTTATAGGGTAATTTTATGTATATGCTGCATTGCACCTGGTTTCTACCTGAGATCAGACCTTTGGGTCAGACCGATTGGGTCCGCAATATTTTATATGGTAGACCTCTATACACTCATTTTTTATTTTCATTTTTTTCACGTTTTTAATAATCTGCTATTGTTAAAAACAAATTACCGAACGATACATTTTTTTATATGAAAAAATGCTGGAAAACCTTTTTCCGAAAATAAAAATGTTTTATAACCGAGTTGAAATTGTCCAGTGAATCGATCTATTTTCGGGCTTCTTTCAACCAAAAGAAATACGAAATATGAGAAAAATAGTGACATTACAATGGCCAGCAGCAAGACGATTTTTGTTTACAACACATGATTTTTGGAATTTTTCCTGATTTTTTCTAATCTATATATATTAGCAAAAAATGAACAAATTCTAAAACATGGATAAAAAATAAATAAAGCATAAATGTCAGTGCTTTTTACAGTTTTGTAAATCACAGGAAAAAACCAGGTGGAAAATCTCATATTTACTAGTGAGGGTATCAGAGACCTATCATAAATGCCACACAGACTTGAAAATATGGGCTATTTTACACAGAACAAGGTCTACATCATAATCAACGTAAAGTATGAAAACGCCATTCTACGTGAATAGACACGTACTGTAACGCGGGAAAACTCCGTGGCGTTCAACCGCCGCTCTGCTCGCCCGCTCGACGACGCCTAGACCGATCGCAGGGCCATAGGTAGCGTTTATGGCGATTATTAATTTTGTTTTGTTTATCTTTCCCGCTTCACGGGCTTTTTTTACGTTGACGCCGTCGCCGGGGCGAGCCCGGACGGAGATCTACGCGGGAGAGGGAGAGAGAGAGGGAGCGACAACGCTGGGACCTCGCCGTCGCCTCGCCGTCGCATCGCCGCTGCGCCGCTGACCGCTCGGCGGTTCGAATCGCCCGCCACCGCCGCAGACGGAGAGACCGCCGCCGTCTAAGTCTCGCGCCACGCCAGCCAACTGTGGCGCGGGGGGATCTCGCCTGGGGAGATCGGACCGCTGCACGGCACGGCAGAGTTGGCCGCCTGCCTGCCGGCGAGCGCTACGAGACGGAGAGGGGGCCACTTGCCCGAGCGTGCGAGAGACGCAACAACGAGACACTTCCCGAGGAGCCGTCGAGCGTGAAGCAGAGCGAGCGAGCGAGCGACAACGGCGAGAACATCGAGGAGACCGAGAGAGAAGCGAACGAGCGAGCACGAACGTCCAGCCGCTAACGACGCCTCCCGCGAGCGAGAGATACGTGTGGGATTTCCACGAGGGATACGGGTGAGCCTCGCCGCGAGGCGTCAGTGCCATTCCTTATTGTTTTGTACCCCGGTTTTTTTCCTTTTGTTATTTTATTGTGCGTGACATCGCGCCCTCGTCGCCTTCGCGCGAGACGGCCGTGTCGACGGGGCTCTTGCGAGCATCCCGCGTCGCTGAAGCCCGTGCACGCGAGCGCAAAATCTCGGCGACGAGCCCTCGAGTTTTTCGCGCCGAGATAAATTTCACGAAAACCAGGGTCAGCGCCGGGTGCAGCGGGAGAGGCCCGATCGTCCGGGCGGTCCTGCGGGAAACTCGGGCGCGAGTTCGACCTCGCTAACGGTCGTTCGGTCGCGGGAAGTGAGCCGTCGGGCCGAGGATCAGAGAGTAATATTCTTTGTTTTTTTTTGTGCATCCCGCGACGTTAGCATTAGAGTCAGTGTGCGAGGAGAGAAGCGGTGCGCAATCGACCGCTTTAATAATTCTTTTGTTTGTACGACTTATCCGCGAGTTTTCCCCGGCTTTATTTTCGAGTCATTCCGCCGTTAAAATTGTGCAGTTTTGACCGGGGAAAACCACGCGACCGCTATCTATCCCGCCGCGTGTGAGAGAGAGAGTGAGTGTGTGTGTGTGTGTGTGGCGAGGGCTGCGGCGCGCGCGGCGGCTCGCGACCTTGCGAGGGCGGATTTTGTTGCCGAGCGGTGGACCGGCGAAACTACGAGAAACGAAGGAGTGTTTCGTTTCTGCAAGACAGCATTGCGGGAGATTCTATTCGCATTATTTTCGTCACCATTGACTTGTTCTGTTTAATAAACGTTTCGTTAGCTACCGCAGATTGACCGTTGTCCGGTTGACACATTATTTATCACCCTCTCCGAGATCGCCAACTCATTGTATCCCGCCACTCTACAAGATTGTCGGCTGCGGCTAGCCTGGCCAGAGCAGCCGGGTCCCGTCAGCACGCGAGTTCTTCCCGGCGCGAAAGCGCCTGGCGCCCGGGTAAAGAAAAGGGGAGAGCTCGTGGGACCTTGGCAATTTGTGGGGCGGTTCAAAGTATTTGACCAAAAGCTGCTACAGTACATACAAACGAAAAAACAATATCCGGCTTTCAAGTGAAATATTTGTATCATGAATCGTGAGATTCAAGACTTTGCGACGATAAACTCGCCTGTGCCATTCAAGTAGGGGTGTGCACGAGCTCGTTCGAACACGCTCGATGCATGGCCGTGAAGCTCGGCACCTGATCGAGCTTTGCATCGAGCAAGGCGGTTGCATCGAACAATCCGAGCCGCTCGACCTACTCGAGCCGCTCGGGCTACTCGAGCCCGGCGGCCGCTCGAGCTACTCGGGCCGTTCGAGCTGCTCGAGCTACTCGGACCGTTCGAGCTGCTCGAGCTACTCGGACCGTTCGAGCTGCTCGAGCCCACCGAGGCTCGAGCCGCCCGAGAGGATCGAGCGGCTCGAGCGGCCGACGCAGCTCGAAGCGGCTCGAGCGGCCGACGCAGCTCGAAGCGGCTCGAGCGGCCGACGCAGCTCGAAGCGGCTCGAGCGGCCGACGCAGCTCGAAGCGGCTCGAGCGGCCGACGCAGCTCGAAGCGGCTCGAGCGGCCGACGCAGCTCGAGCATCCAAATGACTCGAGCAGG
The DNA here is from genome assembly GCA_963932165.1 of Pimpla rufipes. Lineage (NCBI taxonomy): Eukaryota > Metazoa > Arthropoda > Insecta > Hymenoptera > Ichneumonidae > Pimpla > Pimpla rufipes. The sequence continues at coordinate 4,140,222 of OZ010635.1, forward strand.
TTCGATGAGTTACAATTATTATTATACTAAATTCATTATTTCAGTACCTTTCCGAGTACAGTACCGAGTAGTTGTCGGCGCAACCAGAGTTGGGGACAATCCATAATTTTTATTATGCATCACCGTTTTTTAACCCATTATTTAAAAAATGGATAATGGAATTCGAATCCACCACACATTACTTTTTTAATGAGTAATGGAGCAGAGGTCCAGCACACATTATTTTTTTAATGGAGCAGGAATTCATCACCCATTACTATCTAAATATGTATATATTTCGATGTCCAGGTTGATTTCTCCATAGTTTTCGATGTCCAGGTTGATCTTTCCATTGTTTTCGATGTCCAGGTTGGTTTCCCCATAGTTTTCGATGTCCAGATTAATGTTTCCATTGTTTTCGATGTCCAGAATCATTTCTCCATAGTTTTCGATGTCCAGGTTGATTTCTCCATAGTTTTCGATGTCCCGGTTGATTTTTCCATAGTTTTCGATGTCCAGGTTGGTTTCTCCATAGTTTTCGATGTCCAAGTTGATTTTCCCATACTTTTCGATGTCCAGTTTGACTCCTCCATAGTTTTCGATGTCCAGTTTGATTTCCCCATAGTTTTCGATGTCCAGGTTGATTTCCCGATAGTTTTCGATATCCAGGTTGATGTTTCCATTGTTTTCGATGTCCAAATTGATGTTTCCATTGTTTTCGATGTCCAGGTTGATTTCTCCATAGTTTTCGATATCCAGGTTGATTTCTCCATAGTTTTCGAGGTCCAGGTTGATTTCTCCATTCTGTCGATGGCCAAAATCAACCAGGACATCGAAAACAATGGAAACATCAACTTGGACATCGAAAACAATGGAAACATCATCCTGGATATCGAAAACTATGGGGAAATCAACCTGGACGTCGAAAACTATGGGGAAATCAAACTGGACATCGAAAACTATGGAGAAATCAACGTGGACATCGAAAACTATGGAGAAATGAATCTGGACATCGAAAACAATGGAAACATCAACCTGGACATCGAAAACTATGGAGAAGTCAACCTGGACATCGAAAAGTATGGGAAAATCAACCTGGACATCGAAAACTATGGAGAAACCAACCTGGACATCGAAAACTATGGAAAAATCAACCGGGACATCGAAAACTATGGAGAAATCAACCTGGACATCGAAAACTATGGAGAAATGAATCTGGACATCGAAAACAATGGAAACATTAATCTGGACATCGAAAACTATGGGGAAACCAACCTGGACCTCAAAAACTATGGGGAAACAAACCTGGACATCGAAAACTATGGAAACCAATCTGGACATCGAAATATATACATATTTAAAAAGTAATGTGTGATGAATTCCTGCTCCATTAAAAAAATAATGTGTGCTGGATCTCTGCTCCATTATCCATTAAAAAGTCATGGTTGCTGGAACTCTGTTCCAATAAAAAAAATTTAAATAATGGGTGATGACTCCATTACTCATTAAAAAAGTAATGTGTAGAGGATTCCAATTCTATTATCCATTTTTTTTTTCAAATTAAATAATGCATTATTTTGACATTAAAAATTTCACAACGCTGGGCGCAACTTGCGCGACTCGAGCGATCCGAGCAGCTGTCTGCGCAACCTACGCGGCTCGAGCCTCCCGCGAGGCTCGAGCCGCCCGAGATGCTCGAGCCGCCCGCGAGGCTCGAGCCGCCCGAGATGCTCGAGCTTACGTCGAAGCTCGAGCGGCCCGTGAGGCTCGAGAGGCTCGAGCGGCTCGAGCATCCAAATGACTCAAGTTTACGTCGAAGCTCGACATAGTACCGAGCCACATCGAGCTGACTCGAGCAGGCTCGATCAGCGACGAGCCGAGTCGAACGGCGAGCTGTTCGAGTTCAGTCGAGCTTCTGCACACCCCTACATTCAAGACAAGAACAAATTTTTCAATATCGAATAAAATGACAGTCCAGCTGTGAAACTCCGAGATTTTATTCATGCTCTCCAATTTTTTGGTCTTGTCTTTAGTCGCCTCGCGGTAACAATTATCACAAAAGGAAAGTACAGGATACCTTAAAAAAACAAAAAATCTCGGCCAGCTCCAATTTGTATAATAGCGAGCCATGGTTTTATTTGTTTTTCTAAAAACAAGCATTGCATTTGACGTGACAGTCTGTCACAACTGCTCGTAAAATAATGAACATCTCGTTAGATGACTCTGTTTTCGACTCGCTACTCGTCGCAATCAATCCACATTTCAAATGACGATTGTGGCTTTGACTTGTAGCTCGTCGATGTCAGCACACTTCTATTGAGATACCGATCTTTATTAGATAGCACTTACGATTATTTTGGTAAGTTGAATTATGGAGTCAATCGGAAACTTCAATACCACATATAACTATTGCACTTGCAATGATTTTGGTGGTTCAAAAATGTTCAACGATAAACGCTCGTACATCGCCTGTACTAACAACGTCAATGTTTTCGGATGACACTGTTCGACCTGCTGCTTGCAGAATCATCTATCGTTTTGACAGAGCGTAGTGCCTCATTTATGAAGACCTCAACTGAAAACAGACCCACGTTGGTACATACGACTGTAAACGGAAAAACTGATTTTATCACAAATTTACCACGGCTAAATTCTACGAATTGCCACGACAACTGGTACGGGGAAATGAGCCATGTCAAGTTACGGTATCTATATTCAGTTGAGTATTCCAGAAAAATAGCACTACGCCACAAGACGATTGCGACTCTGACTTGCGGCTTATCAAGATCAGCACACTTCCGTTGACATAACCAATGAAAAAATTCGAAAAATCGCAAGGTACACGACATTTTCGAAAGTTCGAAGTAATCAGGTGAATGTCGTGGCTTACACCCGACGCTTTACTGAACACATTTTAGGGATCGACTTTTCTTGTTTTGTCGACCGTCGTTCCCTGTTCCTTACCACAGTATCGGCGGTGGTTTGACTATGCGTGGCGAGATTTTAAATCGCGACTGCAATCAGCGCACGTGAATTTCACGCACGTTTTCTCGTGTGTAACGAGGTCGTGCCGAGTAAAATTCGCCTTGCACCCTGATCATTCGACAAGCGTCTGGTGTCTTTCTCTGCTGTGGCGAGCGATATCTTCCACTCGCTTCTTGCAGACAGCACACTGGGTACATTGCGTATTGTTTTCGTCGACGGTAGAATGAATCGATCGTTTATGTCGATTCAGACTTTGCAAATGTTGGAATTGCTTATCGCAAATTCCACACACATGCTTCGCACTGTTGTCATCTTTTCGGTGTTTGTCCAACAAGTGCTTCGTTCCGAAGATTCTGTCATATGTGGTGCATTGGTGTTTTCGTGGTTTAGGCTTGCCGACCTTCACGCACATGTCCACGTCCGCATTCGTTGCCGCATGTACCAACTGACACGCATCGCACGGACACAGGACTTTGAGTTCGTTGCTGAAGTTCCAACCATCGCTTCCGACGTTTATAGCTTCAGCAACATTCACACCAACATTGACGGCCTGGTGGAGGATTCCGTACCGAACATACAGTAGATCGCCAGGTTTTTGAACCACGAATTCATACCGTATTTTGTGTTCGTCCAGAAGTCGAGGAGTCAGAACCATATTTTTGTGCTGCAGCGGCAGCAGACAAATGTCTGACTTCTCTCTATCATCACCGTCATGGCCGCCACGTTGAGAAGCTTTTAACTTCTGTGCAACGATATCATTGGTGCGCGCGTAGTCTTCCCGGTCAACGATCATCCAGATTTTTTCCTTGCCGGCGTGAAGAAGGTTCACGCTGTCAGCGAGGCTGTCTTCCACATGCAATTCTGTGAAACTTCCTGCGCTGCCACCGTAGAACATGCTGGTATTAATTCCAGCCATCTCTTCGACTCTAGAATTTTTTTCTGGATCCAAATGACCGCTGATGCCGTTCAAACAGCTTATTATGCCCTGCGGCGGCACTTCGCAATTGAACACGTACAAAAACGTCGAATTTGCCTGCGAAGCATGCACAAAGAAACGTTCCATAAACGATACAACAGACCGTCGATCAACTCCAAGGCTGCGTTCGGCTTCGGTTTCATTTCTGAAGCCATCCGTTTCGTTCAGATCTTGAAATATTTGACGGCCGATTGCGTTATGTTGCTTACGCTTTTTTTGTCTACCTCGATGTTGATTTTGTACGGAAATCTTACACTTCCCGTACAATCGACAGTCGCCGATGGATTCCAGCGACAGCTCCAGAGCATCGTTGAAAAATGTTGCAACGTGCTCCGGGGTCCATTGCGGTATTTCGATACGCGGTTCGATGACGGTCCGAAACTGTAATAAAAAACGAATCATGAATATTTAAAAAAAAAATACTTTGATACTGCTAAAAATCGCTGTTACTTTCATGGCCCTGAACATATATGCATTGCAGAAATATAATGTCGCATATAATTCGATTTTATAACGTCATTTATTAGGTATAATAGGATATTAGAACATTAAGACATATTAAGAGCCCGATTTCAAATTTGAATTAGCTGCTACTTTTTCAACGAGATAACATCGAGCGCCGTATCGACCAAGAATATCGATTTCCGAGGCGAGATCACGGTAACACACGAACGTAACACACAGTACCTCGTAAAATGTAACGACACGTGCACCGGGTTCTCCGGTCTATACATTTATTGGTGTTTTAACAACAGTTAATAACAATCCACGCTTCTTAACAACTGCTGAAAGGTAATAACTCTTAACTAACATATATTTTAACTAGAACGACTTTCAAATATTGATTTTAACGTAATGACTCAGCAGATTGATAAGATAACCTCCCTTTTCCATCGATGACCGGGGATCTCGGATGCCTGTAAATAAACAAAAAGAAAAAGCATTAACAACGACTGCACAAAAACAACATCTAAAGAGGGACAAAAATGAGAGAGAAAAACGCACACAAGAATGATATGATAATATTGGTGAGGAAAAATTAATAGAATATTACAGTTACCCAGCACACATAAAACAGTTAAATTCCAACGGTCGATAATACATTACCGACCGCGAGTTTGAGTAAAAGTAGAATACTTACCACCTAACTTACCTCCCTATAACCCAACAGTCGATATGTAGGATTACCGACCGCGAATCACCGACGACTGAAAATACTTACCACTTACCATACCGATCGATAACTTACCATACCTCTCGATAACTTACCATATCTCTCGATAACTTATCACACCTCACGGTAATCTAACATTCGATAAGAAGAGTTACCAATTGATGGGTTGGCGTATTACTAAAATAGAAAATGTATTAAATAATAAATGTACATAATAAATAAAAGTAAATAATTGATTAAATGCATGATAGATAATAAAATAAACCATATTAACCACATATTGTGTATAAACTATTAAAAAAAACCATATATTGTATGTATAAATTATTCATGATATTATGTAATTCCATACAGATAATAAATCGATTCTGAGGAGGCCCCGACCATAGGGCGAAACGTAAATAAGTGATTTATTTATTGAGGCCGACCTTCGCCGAAGCCACAACACCATTACAATTTACGGCCACAGCTCCAACAACATATTGAAATATAATGTTCGGCAAACTGTAACTCTTTCAAGTAGACAAAACAATTGCATAAATAAATAATTGTGCAACAAATTACCAGGCAACATAACTTTTGTTGTTTTGAAAATGATTTGCTTATTTTTCTGAATACGTGTGAATTTTTCCAGAATTTTTGAGCCGAATTTGTATCGGCTAGACGCCGTTTCGTTGCCCGGGCGAGCCATTCAACGTGCTCGCGCCGAGGCTCGAGTTGCGGCGAGCACGTCGAATGGCTCTGAATACCTTTTTTAAAATTGAAACCATACAGATAAAAATCTGAAAAAAATCAAGCATGTATAAAGTGCTGAAAAGATTATTTTGGCATAAAAATTATGTGTTCCCAACGTAAATCCGGCCGATCGCCGGTCGGGCGAGCGAGCGTCGCTAGACGCTGGCGCGCGGAGAGGGGGAAGCCCGGGGAGCGAGGCAGCGACCACGCGGCTAGCGAGCGAGCCGGCAGTCTACGTTTCGACGGTCGTGCGAGTGAGACAGACGCGATCGAGCCCGCGGAGCGAACCTTGCGCTGCGTACTCGTACAGTTTTTCTTTATCTTTCGTTGTACCGAAGTGGCGAACCTTTACGGCGAAACGAATAAATTCTTATTTTTCGTGCGCATCGAGTACGTCGTTTTCACCCCCCCCCCTTTTCGTAATGGATCGACGCTCGTGGAGAGTGGGGATAATTTTGGAGCATGCGGCCAGATTTTCGACAAAATCCGACAGCCATGAGTGCTCGGGATTGTCGCTCGGACAGCTATAACGCTGGCGGACAAACCAGGCGGTTTGTTGCATGTGACACGGCATCGTCCGTGGTTTTGACATCCGATAAGCTTGCGGGATCCCCAAGCTGGCTGGAGCATGCGTGTAGAGGTTTTGCAGGTTCTCGACGGAAAGCAGACGAGGAGATTCCCTAAAGAGATCGATACCGAGAGCACGAGCTGAGTCGGACTCCGGATCGACAACTATTTATAATATTTAGTTGGTGGTGGGAGTAGAGTGTAAAATGTCAGGAGGTTTTCGGGCGTTCACTAACATTATGTATAAATGTTATCAAATTACATTAATAAATAATTGTGCAACAAATTACACGGCAACTTAATTTTTCTGTTTCTAAAAATGAATAGTCTGTTTTTCAGAATACGTATGCATTTTTCCAGAATTTTTGAGCCGAATTTGTTTCGGCTAAACGCCGTTTCGTTGCTTAGGCGAGCCATTGAACGTGCTCGCGCCAAAGTACGAGTTGCGGCGAGCACGTCGAATGGCTCTTAATGCCTTTTTTTATTAGAATCGTTCAGATAAAAATCTGAAAAAAATCAAGCTTGTACATGGTACTAAAAAGATTATTTTGGCTTAAAAGTAATTTATAAATGTTATTAACAAATTACATAAATAACTAATTGTGCAACAAATTACACGGCAACTTAATTTTTCTTTTTCTAAAAATGAATTGGTTATTTTTCAGAATATGTATGAATTTTTTCAGAATTTTTTTGCCTAATTTTTATCGGCTAGACGCTGTTTCGTTGCCCGAGTGAGCCATTCAACGTTCTCGCGCCGAGGCTCGAGTTGCGGCGAGCACGTCGAATGGCTCTAGATGCATTTTAAAAAATTGAAAGCATACAGATAAAACTCTGAAAAAAATCAAGCATGTATAAAGTGCTGAAAAGATTATTTTGGCATAAAAATAATTTTTAAATGTTATCAAATTACATTAATAAATAATTGTGCAACAAATTAGACGGCAACTTAATTTTTCTTTTTCTAAAAATCAATTGTCTATTTTTCAGAATACGTATGAATTATTCCAGAATTTTTGAGCCGAATTTGTATCGGCTAGACGCCGTTTCGTTGCCCGGGCGAGCAATTCAACGTGCTCGCCCCGAGGTACGAGTTGCGGCGAGCACGTCGAATGGCTCTGAAAGCCTTTTTTTGAATTGGAATCGTTCAGATAAAAATCTGAAAAAAATCAAGCTTGTACAAGGTACTGAAAAGATTATTTTGGCTTACAAATAATTTATAGATGTTATTAACAAATTACGTAAATAAATAATTGTGCAACAAATTACACGGCAACTTCATTTTTCTTTTTCTAAAAATGAATTGTGTATTTTTCAGAATACGCTCCAATTTTTCCAGAATTTTTTAGCCGAATTTGTATCGGCTAGATGCCGTTTCGTTGCCCGGGCGAGCCATTCAACGTGCTCGCGCCACGGTACGAGTTGCGGCGAGCACGTCGAATGGCTCTGAATGCCTTTTTTAGGCACTCACGTTTTGAAGAAACGCAGAAAGTGCCTATTGAATTCGCGCTTCACCGACTAAATTAAGTTTTTATAAGAAAATGTTACTATAATTTCAATTTATTTACTTTTTTTACAGCAGATTTCTTAAACATAGTAAAATACACAATCTTGGTGTAACAGAATATAGAAATTTCATTACTAAATATGATTGGCTGCGTAGACTAGATTTTGTGTTATTCGGACGTCCGTATCACTCAGGGGGTCTGGACTGAATCGACCGAAGAAGTTGAAATTTGGAATACTTCTTAATCTAGCATTGCGAAGTATGCCCATGAAGTATGGAAATTATTCTATATTTTTATATAGGTGTTTATTTCAAGAAAATTGGCATTTTCTAGTCTAAAATTGTGTCCGGCTCACATTCTTCGCAGTCAATAGATGAATTTGGCTGAAAATTGCTACATAATTCTGAATTACCTTAATTCTGAAACACTTTTTAGATTATTTTTCAGATCATTTTTTAATAGTGTTAACCTACCACGGTACAGTATTTCAGGTCAAAATGTATGTACAGGTCTCAATCTTCGCAGTCGCAAGAACAATTTTTCTGAAACTTGCTGCATACTCCTAATTTACTTTAACGAAGAGGTATTTTTATCAAATAGTTTTAACCTACCACGATATAGTTTTTCAGGTTGAAATGTATGTACATTTATCATTCTTCGCAGTCGTCAGAACCATTTTTCTTATACTTGCTGCGTACTCCTAAATTAATTGAACGCAGAGGTACTTTTTAAAATAGTGTTAACATACCACGATACAATTTCTCAGGTTGAAATGTATGTACTTGTCACAATCTTCGCAGTCGACAGAACAATTTTCCTATAACTTTCTGCGTACTCCTAAATTACTTTAACGCAGAGGTACTTTTTAAAATAGTGTTAACATACCACGATACAATTTCTCAGGTTGAAATGTATGTACTTGTCACAATCTTCGCAGTCGACAGAACAATTTTCCTATAACTTTCTGCGTACTCCTAAATTACTTTAACGCAGAGGTACTTTGTTTTAAATAGTGTTAACATACCATGATACACTTTTTCAGCTTGAAATGTATGCACAGGTCACAATCTTCGCAGTCGATGAAACAATTATTCTGAAACTTGCTGCGTACTCCTAATTTACTTTAACGCAGAGGTATTTTTTAAAAACAGTTTTAAACTACCACGATATAGATTTTCAGACCGAAATGTATGTAACGTTCTCAATCTTTACAGTCGTCAGAACAATTATTCTGATACTTGCTGCGTACTCCTAAATTCCTCTAACGCAAAGGCACTTTTTTACATTATTTTTGCTTCCTCATTGAGGAAGCTTTGTTTTCGTGAAATTTTTTTTTTCGAGATTTTCATGTCAATATGTTCAGAATCACCTAAAACGCCCAGAAAAATGGTTTAGAAAAAATGGCCGTATGTGTGTGTGCGTGCGTGCGTGCGTGCGTGCGTGCGCGAAATTTGAGTGCGTCAAATTTGGCATGCAAGTAGAGTGGTAACTGCTCTTCAAGTGTCGTGATTTTTGAAAAAATGTATACATGAATACAGAATATATAAAATATTTCATTTTTCGAAAAAATGTCGTACACTCTCTAACTTTCGTAAAAAATCAACGATTAAGTTAAATAGTTCTTCATAACTAAACCACTTTCAATAGAGTTCGCTATTGCATTTCAACGAAATCCTTAAAGTGGTTCGGATTTGATTGAATTTTGAATTTTACGAAAAAAACGCATTTTGCCCTAAATCACATTGAATATAAACAAATGAACTGAAATGTTCCACTTGAAACAAACAAATGAACTGAAATGATCGGTAAAGTCGTTGGGATTTTATGACATTTTGAATTTTAAAAAACATAGATTTCCGATATTACTTCCACAAAAGTTAAGAAAGTAACAAACAAATTTGGAGATAATCGAAATTAGATGTAACGGTGTTTGTAACGGAGTTTTCTTTTGTTCGAATAAAAAAAAAGTTGCAAAGTAGAACTTTGCACATTGCTTCCTTATTAATTTCTCTTTTTCACAAAGTTTCCTCTATGAGGAAGCCAAAGTTAATAAATAAGCTTCTTCATAGAGGTGGCTTTGTGAAAAAGGGAAATTAATGAGGAACCAATGTGCAAAGTTCTACTTTGCAACTTTTTTAGATTATTTTTAAATAGTGTTAACCTATCACAATACAGTTTTTCAGGTCGAAATATATGTATATGTCTCAATCTTCGCAGTCAATGAAACAATTTTTCTGAAAGCTGCTGCGTACTCCTAAATGATTATATGGCATCGGTATTTTGTTGGGATTATATGGCATCGGTATTTTGTTCGGATTATTTTTTAAATCATATTTAAACCGTTCGGAGCGCGAAGCACGACGTTCAAATCATACGGAGCGCGAAGCACGACGTCCAAACCGTACGGAGCGCGAAGCGCGACGTCCAAACCGTTCGGAGCGCGAAGCGCGACGCTCAAACCATACGGAGCGCGAAGCGCGACCTTCAAACCATACGGAGCGCGAAGCGCGACGTCCAAACCGTACGGAGCGCGAAGCGCGACGTCCAAACCGTACGGAGCGCGAAGCGCGACGTCCAAACCGTACGGAGCGCGAAGCGCGACGTTCAAACCATACGGAGCGCGAAGCGCGACGTCCAAGTGAGTGCCTTAAAATGACACCAGGGAAAAATGTCCCGAAGGCTGAGCCCCCCAATCGGGGGCTTGGGGGGCGAAGCCCCCCAACAGGAAACCCGGCGCCCCGAAGGGGCGCCGGGTTGCTTGTTTGAATTGGAATCGTTCAGTTAAAAATCTGAAAAAATCAAGCTTGTACAAGTTACTGAAATGGTTATTTTGGCTTAAAAATAATTTATAAATGTTATTAACAAATTACATAAATAAATAATTGTGCTACAAATTACACGGCAAAAACTTTTTTTGTTTTGAAAATGAAAATGAAAATGTTGCCGTGTAATTTTTTGCACAATTATTTATTTATGTAATTTGTTGATAACATTTATAAATTATTTTTATGCCAAAATAATCTTTTTAGTACCTTGTACAAGCTTGATTTTTTTCAGATTTTTATCTGTATGATTGCAATTTTAAAAAAGGCATTCAGAGCCATTCGACGTGCTCGCCGCAACTCGAGCCTTTGCGCGAGCACGTTGAATGGCTCACCCGGGCAACGAAACAGCGTCTAGCCGATAAAAATTAGGCTAAAAAATTCTGAAAAAATTCATACGTATGTCGCACTTCTCGTAACGACATTCGGTCAGTTTACGGCCTTCTCCAAATAAAAACGCGGTAGTCGAGCGTTTACGAACGAGGGAAAATCTTTATTCTGAGAGCTCGGACCAAACATGTCCGCTCTCCTTCAGACCATCAAACTAACAACGTCTCTTTTATTTTACAAACAAGCCCATAGCAACGTAAAAGCTATCGTCAGCTGTCGATATTCGAATATGCCGCACGTATTGTGAAAAATAACCAATTCATTTTTAGAAAAAGAAAAATTAAGTTGCCGTGTAATTTGTTGCACAACTATTTATTTATGTAATTTGTTGATAACATCTATAAATTATTTGTAAGCCAAAATAATCTTTTCAGTACCTTGTACAAGCTTGATTTTTTCATATTTTTATCCGAACGATTCCAATAAAAAAAAAGCATTCAGAGCCATTCGACGTGCTCGCCGCAACTCGTACCTTGGCGCGAGCACGTTGAATGGCTCGCCCGGGCAACGAAACGGCGTCTAGCCGATACAAATTAGTCTAAAAAATTCTGAGACTGAGTATCGAGGAGAAGGAACAAAAATACGCCTGCTCTGTTCACACCGTTTATTCACCCACGCGTGTGTCTCTTTGGTGTCTCTTTTTTCTCTCCAGCGTTCAACGTGCGGAATAAATGTCATCTATTCGCGAAAATCTCGGTACCCGTCTCGGCGTTCATCGCGACAATCAGAGAGGGCTACGTTTTTTCTATCCATTGCTCCTGTTTTTTCTCGGGATACAAACGTCTTCGATTGCCCGCGGTTTTATTGTGTATCAGAGCTTGAAAACCTACACGCACGCGCGCTCCCACAAATGCAACCGAATTTATAGTGTTCTGACATTAAAATCACGAGCTGAATCGTTCTTGATGAGAAAAAACAAATAACGATCGCGAGAATGCGATTTGAGGCTCATCCAGTTTCGGAAAAAAATAAATCTTATCGTCGGAATCTCGATGATCCCTTCCGTCCAGGACGACGCGCAATACGCGGACGTTTCCTAGGCCTATTTATTCAATGAGACGTCGAAAGGCCGTCTACTTGTGACAATTGTATTACTCACGAGTGAATAGACCAGGGTCCGACGGTTATTCGCGATGTAACTGCGATGTTACTACCTGAGAAATACGTTGCGGGGATTAGTCACAGGATTAGACACGAGAGCGCCTGTGTATCGATGTAGATGGCAATCAGGATTGTCGGTCGGAAAATGCGGACGAACGAAGGATCGACGAGTCCGATTGAAGGACTATCGAGCCCCGCGAGGATGCGTTATTAACATTCCGCCGAGAAACGCGAGTCCCGTCCGAAGGTGCTGCGGTGTTTACTCGGACGATCAACTCGGACGAACAGTAAACAATAACGTGCGGGTACGACGATCGCTCGACGAGAAACGACATCTCGAGTCGAATTATCGGCCGGGACGTGCTCGCAAAATGGCCCGCGACGTAGCGGCAAAATTTGCCGTGCGTTATTCAGAATAAAAACTTTGAAAATACTAAAAAATGAAATGAGAATAAAAGCTTGTTATACGCCGAAAAATCGGTCGTATCAACCCCCCTGCCACGATCTCCCGAACCAATCAGCGCGCGCTCCGCGATCGCCGACGCGCGGTACCTGAGGTCCCCGATGCCCCACCAAGTACCACTCGTCGTCGCCCCCCACTCCGGGAGCGCCGGCCAATCACCGCGGCCGCGTAACGCGGCGACGAGCTATAAGGCTGGGCGTCGCGGTCCTCAGGTTAGTAGACCGTACCGAAAGGAACGGCGAGGAACTCTCCTCACGACCCGGGAAACTTGTAACCGCGGTTGTAAAATTCGAGAAGTAATAAATCGAATGCGCTTGTTCTCTTTTGCTCGCTACTTTCGCACGCTAACGCTTATTATTCCCCGCTTTTTCCCCTCTCTTCCCCGCACGTGCACGCTTCCCGCTCTGCTCGTTTCTGCTGTTCGCTTCGCCACCGTCCCAACAGCCAGGACACCGGGACTGCCGCATGCCGAAGAAAGTAAACGCCGCCTACCTCCGACGAAAGGCACAGCGAGCCGCCGCGGCTACCGGGACTTCGCCGCCGTCGACCGAGACACCGCTCGAGGATCGTTCCGGAGTTGCCAGACCCAGCTCGTCGGATTCGCCCGCCGCCGCGTCGTTCGGAGCAGCATTCCGTTCCCTCCCCCCTCCCGCCTCATGCGTTACTAAGCGCCCCCCGTCGCCTCTCCCGCCCCCCGGGAGACCCCGAAAGTGTGGGCCGCGTTTCACGACGCGTGTCGCGCCGCGCCGTTCCACGCGTCGATCACCAAATCCGCGGACGCGGATCCAACCGCTCCGATAACCCGCGACGCCGAACGTCGCCGGGAATTCGAATTACTGCTCTACACATGCCGGAGTAACAAGTACGAGACCCCGCAGCTGCTCGTGCAGCCGAAGGCAACGCGCCCCGCTACTCCCGCGGTCGACCCGATCATCGCGCGCGGTTACGCGGGTCCCGACCGCGCCGTGGCCCATCCGCCCTCCGCCTCGCCGAGAAGAGCAACTCATCCGGAGCCCAGGGAAAACGCGAGGTCCGCGAAGTCCAGAACGCCGGAGGCCCGCCATACTACCGCTCCTATTCTATTCGTACCCGTCGCCGCTCGTCCACCGGTTGCGAATAATCGAACCCGCAGTCAGAGCTAGACGGAGACGCGTTACGCGAATCATCGCTCGAGCGTGCACCATCGCTCGCTCCGCTCCACGTTTCTCGCCCGCGGAATACGCCGCGGCCATCGAAAGAGCCGCCGCGCGGCATTATCAGAACTCCCGCAAATCCAACGCTCGGAGACGCGCCGCGTAGAATTCGCGCTCGCGTCAGGTTCCATGTCATAATAACACGGCGTCAGAATAACACGGCAAATTAACACACGCCAAGATAACACAATTCAACAAAAACACATGCAAAAATAACACGATTCAACAAAAACACATGCAAAAATAACACGATTCAACAAAAACACGCGTCAAAATAAAACGATTCAAAAAACACACGTTAAAATAACACGATTTAAAAAAACACCGACACAATACCATAACATCCTACAACGAGAGAGGAAGAGAGCAGAAGATGGTACATAATCACCGAAATGGAAGAACTCTATTACCGACGATTAATTACACGATATCGATCGACGATTATTTCGCGATATTGATCGATATAATATCCATTGCCACATCATAATATTTACATCCCAATTCCAACCGTATCGCCACGGTCTCAGTAACGGCCAACGACAGTACGATTGTAATCCACGCAGTATCGAAAGAAACTGTTAACGGAACAATACCGTATCGGGCATTAAAATGCCTCTCCACTTTTTAACCAGTCAAAAGGGAAAACCACAGTTGCTACATAAAGGATATATATATCAACATCTCCGCGATACGAAAAAAAGTGTGACCTGGCGATGTGTAGAGTACCACAAAATTCCGAACTGTCGGGCACTCGTGCATACAACAAGCGTGACAAAAGAAGGTACGTGCCAAGAATTAAAAATGTTTTTCCGTAAAGTTTTTTCGGAGGCTTTCGCAGTTTTAAAGTGCTCGGATTCCGAATGCCGTGCGTAAAGGGATAAACTTCCGAATAGCTGTTGTAAAGTAAAGTACTAAAAAAAAAAAAAAATAAAGAAAAGAAAAGAAAAAGAAAAGAAGAAAGAAAATTCTAAAGTAAAGTAAAGTAAAGTAAAGTAAATAAAGTACTAAAAACAAAAATAAAAAAATAAAGAAAAGAAAAGAAAAAGAAAAGAAGAAAGGAAAGTAAAATAAAGTAAAGTAAAGTAAAGTAAAGTAAAATTCTTTTAAAAAAAGTACTAGAGCGGAAGTTTTCTGCTTTAGTAAAGGAATTTTCTAAAAAAAAGTACTAAAGCGGAAATTGTCTGCTGTTGAAAAAAGTTACCGTTCACTCGATACACAATATACTATTACGAGAATTTCGAAATGTTATATATTTCATATTTACGAATCGCAGGCACGGTATTGGACACAGAAGATCCGGAACACACTCATGCGCCCGACGTTGCAAAAACGAAAGCAAAAGCCGTGGTAGAGAAGATGAAGAAGCGTGCCAAAAAAACAACCGAGCCGACAAGTACAATCGTCCAATCCGCGCTTGCAGGGATAACAGCCAGCACATCAGCGCACGTTCCAAACATACCACAGCTAACGCGTACGGTACAAAGGACGAGGGCAAAAGCGCAACCGCAATTACCGACACCTTCGAGTCGTGGAGAACTGATAATTCCCGAAAATTATCAAAAAACGCACAACGGAGACCAATTTCTCCTCCACGATAGTGGCGGCGATAAAAAACGGTTTTTGGTGTTTGCAACCACGGACAATTTACAACGATTGGCTGAGCGCGAAATTTGGCTATGCGACGGAACATTTCAGTCGGTACCAACCATTTTTACCCAATTGTATACGATACATGGCTTAGTCAATGGAAAAGTCATTCCATTAGTATACATTCTGGCACCTAGCAAATCAACAAGAATGTACAAAGCAGTGCTCGAGTGCTTGAAAAATCCAAAAGAAGGCCTGAATCCACAAACAATCATAACAGACTTCGAGATAAGCTTCATTTCAGCCGTTCATGAAGTCTTTCCAGACGCTGCAGTACGCGGATGCCACTTTCATTTCGGCCAGTGCATTTGGCGACAGATTCAGCAGCTTGGGCTGCAACGCCGCTACTCGCGAGATGAGCTTTTTGCTCAAAACATAAAACAGCTCATTGCACTAGCATTCGTGCCAACCGAACAAGTCGCAGAAGCGTTCAAATTACTCACGACATCCGAGTTCTACGAAGAAAACCAAGAAGACTTGACGGAACTCATCAAATATTTTGAAAAAACATGGATCGGTCAATCGATATCCCGAAGAACACGCCCGCCACTTTTCGCAATACAAATGTGAAACTGCTATACGGCAGTATTAAACAATGAGCCAAGGACGAACAACGCCGTGGAAGGATGGCACAACGGCTTCAACATCCGCGTTCAAACAAGTCACGCGGCGATGGGCAAGTTCATAAATGCACTGAAGGACGAACAACAAACAGCTGTTACGTCAGGCCGTAACTTCGCGCTATTCGCACAAACGAACTCTTAGTTCAGTCATGGGTTTCGAGACTTCTGGCGAAAGGGGGCATTCGGTAAACAATTATACGAGCAACGGTCCCTGCAGGCCCCGGAAACTACAATATCTGTTAACAGATACCGATGGGTCAGTCGGGGTAAAAGAGTGCGGATGATGGTACAACAGGGCCCGATTTTTCAAAACGCTACGCTCTCTAGAAAATGTCACCTACGCCACTCGAGCGAACGGCGATAGACGAAACTAGAGGCAACCGGGCGGGTCGGTTATCGACCGTCAGCCGCGGGCCTTGCGTTACCACGCCTCTTAACGATCCTCGATCACTCGTTGCAGCCGAACCCGCCTGTGGTTACAAGAAAAAGGGAAATAAAAGAAATCTACTTAGCCCTGAGAGCTAGAAGATTATGAGAACACCGGGTGAATGCCCTACGTTCCACCAAAATCGTCGTTTCATTTTTCGTCTCGGAAATCATGATTTGTACGTAATGGAGTTATAGTCTGGCCAGATAACTAAACCTATTCTTCCGCTTTTCTTGAAGACCCCTGTAAATGCACAGATTAAAGAATAGAAGAATGCAACAAGACGAAATAATCAATGTCTCAAGGAACCTTTGGAACTCGAAAGACGGAGCCCCGTAAGATAAGGAGGCAAAAACGACTAAATTGTCCATGAACAACTGTTAAGAATGATATAACTCACCATGATAATTTGTTAACATAAGAAAATGGTAAAAGGATTAATAGTTTATAAAATCGGGATTCATACATTTAAATACGGATAACTTTTAAAAGTTATAACATTCGGTAGGATAATTTGTTAACATAAGAAAATGGTAAAAGGATTAATAGCTTATAAAATCGGGATTCGTACACCTAGATATGAATAACTTTTGAAAATTATAACCTTCGGTAGGATACTTGTTAATATAAACAAAATGGTGAAAGGTTTAACAGTTTATAAAATTGGGATTCACACAGTTAAGATACAAATGTCGTTGCATAATCTTTGATAATTAAGAAAGTTAAGATACGTCCCCGCGAGAATATGGAGCTGCAATTTTATACAAAATTTATAACAACGCGTATTAGCAACAACAAGCGAAGATGAACTTTTAATAACAAATTCGAGAATTACAGTCTATACGATTTCCTATGTAAATTCAAAATCTTGGTCAAAGCGATCTTGTTAAGAAGTTATTCTTGTCGCCCGGCGAAACCACTTAAAAAACACGGCAGCGAATCAGATAATGTATTCTATAACAAACCTACAAAACTTATAAGCGAAGAGGTCCAAATAAGGCAGAAACTAAATCGCACCAACGAAGAGCGTGAACACCTGGTCGAAACATCGGGAAGACATTGACGAAAGAGGAAGTCGTAAATTTGGAGCCAGGGCAAGGGACAGGCGCGGGGGCCGGGAGCCACGCGCGAGCCACGCGCGACCTGCAAGGTGCGGTGTCCTCCTCTAGCATGAGATAGGGAGTCGAAGATCACGTAGGCACTACCCCTACCATCGCTCAATCAAAAGACAAAGGACTCAATCATATAAAAAGACAAAAAGGTATCGACAAGAAACAGTGCGCCCCGAAAATTAGATCTGCCCACATCGAATCTCTGCCCGAGCATAGACTGAAACTTTAAAATCGAATTAACGACGAATTTCTGTCCGACCGCGGACTTAGAAAAAAATCATTTAAATCGACCGCGGACTTAGGAAAAAATCATTTAAATCGACCGCGGACTTAGAAAAAATCATTTAAATCGACCGCGGACTTAGAAAAAATCACCTCCGAATTTAAATCGTATCGCGGACTTAGAAGAAAATCAGCTCCGAATTTAAATCATATCGCGGACTTAGGAAAAATCTGCTCCGAATTTAAAATCGTATCACGGACTTAGAAAATTTCGAGTTCCAATCATCATCGACTTTTAATCCGTCTGCGGACTTAGATCCATTCCGTTCTTTGCTTAGATTTTCATTTTTCGAAATTCGAACCTTTGTCCTAAACGGGGACTTAGGAGTTTATAGAATTGAATTAGACTCTACAGTTTTTGTATTTTCGGGCTTCGACTAATTTTGTATTTTATTTTATAATTTCGCACGCTTCGTATTTTGAGAAACTTGTACATCCGAACTCTGAATTTTGTTACACCACGAGGTGCCGATATTTGTGAACATCATCACGATTAATTACATGTTACCATCCTTTGTTGAGAAAAATCGGTTTATTTAATTTCCTCGTTTTACGAATAAAATTCGACGGTCGCATTCTTAAATTCAGTGTCACAGTTTCTTTACGATCGTGTCCTTCCCATCTGCAGCATCAGCATCCAATTCAACACAAAAAGGGTAAGTGACATTTTTAATTATATCGGTGAAATTTAGTACGCGCATTGTCTCGAGCCATCATCACATCATCATCATCTCAGACCTCAGTCAAATTCCCTTTAGAGAAGCATTCGCAGATCGTCCCCGAGTAATTTTCCGAAAGGTTAGACTCGAAACAGAGCTTGCGCGTTTAGTGTACTTCGTCAGATGTGGTATAGGGAGGAGCCTTCCTTCTTGACCAGAGCACGGGTAAATCACGCTGAACCGCACTAATACGTGTAAAATTGTCGCTCGAGTAAAATCCACGACACTTTTGACGTAACACAGCAGAAACACTTTGGGAGCAACACGTTGCGGGCCGGCCCATAGCAGAAAAAAGACGAAAGGTGTATTGCGATCACGACGAGAGGATTCGACGTCTAGTTATGGATTTTCAAAACAATCGCGATATTCGCGAATATCTACGCGGCATTTCATACAATATTAGAGTATGAAGATGTACAACGCATTACCAATCATTCAAATTTGGAATTAGAAATAAAGAAATACTTCGCAATTTAAAAACATAATTTCATTACAATAACACAACACGAGTAAACAATTATTACAGCTGACAAAACCGAAACCCATCGTTTACATACATATTCCCGTTTCATATTTACTTGTGACATGTTAGTAAGTGTTATTATTGTTTGTGTTATTATTGTCGTGTTATTTTTGTTCGTGGCATTTCAGAGAATGATATTATTACTAGTGTTATTTCGAAATGTGTTGTTTCCGACGGCGACATAATGACACTGTGTTATTTGTTGTGTTATTTTTAACAGTAATAACAAAAACATGTGTTATTTTGTCGTGATACCGAATAACTTCGCTGTCTGCCGAACCCCGGTCGCCTCCTGGTCCCGCGTCGCGGCAACTGGTCTGCGAGGGGAAGCCGAACGGTGGTGGAGTTGCTACAAGCCTCTGGATTTCGACTGGTCGAAATTCAAGGAATTATTGCTAAGCAACTACGACAGTCCCGCCGTTATCTCTCGACTAAACGCGCAGCTCTTCTCAAAGAAGCAGGGAGAGAAGGAGAACACTGGGATCTTCCTACAACGCAAATATCTCCTCTACCAACGCATCCGCAACTCGGATCCAGGAGCCGACAAGGTGGCCACGTTGTTGGAGCTGCTTCGCCCGAGTCTCCGCATGGCAATTCGTCCCTCTCGACCGCAGACCCTTTCGACACTCATGTCCAAAGCCATCGAAGCCGAGTACGATCTTGCAGATCTGGCGCCGCCGCCACGACCACGAAAGGGGGAGACGAAACCAGCAGAGGAACGGAAGGAGAAGACTCCCGCCGCCGAACGGCAGCGAGAACCGCCACAATGCTGGTACTGCCCCGATAAACATTTCCATCGCGACTGCCCAGGCCTCGCACAACGACGCGTCGACCCGGACGCGGGAAACGCCGGCCAGGCGGCCGAAGCCCCGAATCCGCCTGCCAACCCGAATTAGGGGCCACCGAACAAGGTATCGGACGAAAGAAACTCACGCACATTCTAGTCCAGATTTGACGCCACGAAATTCGCGCGGCTATCGACTGCTTCTCGACCGATTGTTTCGTCCGAACCGAGTTCCTCCCGGAATAGTGCGTTATCTCGCCGCAGACATCGGCCGCTCATCTCGCGGGAGAAGGCACATCCATGCCTCTTCAAGGAATAACGCAATTTCCGATTTACGTCGGGGGTCATCACCTTGAAGTCACGAACGCGTGGGTGTCCTCGTCTTCCCGCGAACCACTCATCCTCGGATACCCGTGGCTCATGCACCAAAGAACGATTATAGACCTCGCCAGTGGCACACTGTACATGGGTCGACAGCCTCGATTTTCGGTCCATCTCATTGATGCACCAATCCCTCCCGCCGAAGAAAGCGTAGTGAACGCCCACGAGATCCAACACGACTTTCCCGAGCACTATCAGGAAGAGTTCGAGAGACTCGTGCGACAGTTCTCACCTATTTTCCTATCACCGGGACGGCTCTGTCAGACACAGACCATTGAACATACTATCACGGTCACGAGCTCGCGACAAACCCACGTCTCGCCGTACGGGTACTCCGAGGCGAAAAAACGGATCATCCGCGAGCAAGTCCGCGACATGCTGAACGAGGGAATAATCGAACCCAGCACATCTCCGTACAATTCACCAATTGTCCTCGTCGAGAAAGGGAACGGGAAGACGAGATTCTGCGTGAACTACCAGAAGCTCAACGATATCACCGAAGATTTCGTACAACCCATCCCGCGCATCCAGGATCTACTAAAATCGATCGGCCAAGCTCGAATCTTCTCCACGATCGACTTGAAAAGCGGATATTGGCAGATCCCGATGAGCCCCGACAGTAAAAAATACACGGCATTTACCACACCAACCGGGCGAACGTACCAGTTTCGAGTAATGCCATTCGGATTGAAGATCGCCCCCAGTACGTTCCAGCGTTTCATGGCGCAA
Organism: Pimpla rufipes; assembly: GCA_963932165.1. Taxonomy (NCBI): domain Eukaryota; kingdom Metazoa; phylum Arthropoda; class Insecta; order Hymenoptera; family Ichneumonidae; genus Pimpla; species Pimpla rufipes. Next base: position 4,161,342 of record OZ010635.1, read on the forward strand.
GAAGTTCTCGTAGGTCCCCTCGAGGAGTTCAGCCTCGCATACCTGGACGATATTATAATCTTTTCCACGACGTGGGAAGAACACCTCCAACACCTCGCCCTGGTCTTCGAGCGCCTAAAGCTACACCGACTCACGTGTTCCAGTGAGAAGTGCGCCTTCGGGAAAACGAAGGTGCACTTCTCAGGACATATCGTCTCCGACGGAGGAAACGAGGCCCACACCGAGCACATTGAGGCCATCGTGGAATTCCCCGTCCCGCGAACGAAACGCGATCTCCAGAAATTCCTCGGGACGTGTAACTGGCTACGGGAGTATGTGCCACACTTCGCCTCTCTCACCGCACCGCTGACCCACCTACTCGCGGGCAAGAAGACGTTCCGATGGACCTCCGAGGCGCAAACAGCGTTCGAAACCGTCAAACAGAGAATCCGAGAACCACTCCAGCTGTGCCGCCCGAACCCAGGCCTAACCTACGTGATCCAAACGGACGTCAGTCAGGCAGGGCTCGGAGTCCTCTATCAAACGTGCCCCACGGAAGGTAAGAGGATCATCAGCTACGGCAGTGCGAAGTTCGACGCCACACAATCCCGGTATGAGCTGTTCGAGAAGGAGTGTTTCGCAGCGATGTGGGCCATTAAGAAGTACCAGACCTATCTCGACGTTGGCTCGTTCACGCTACGCACGAACCTCCAGGCACTCGCATGGCTCGACCGCCTGAAAGACGAAAAACCCAAGTTAAGCCAGTGGTCGTTACTCCTACGTGAGCTAAAATTCACCGCGGAAGAACGAGGCAGAAAGGAGAACGAACTGCCATTGGCCCTCGCGCAACACCCCGCCGAGAAAAGTGCCGAGGAGACTTGGGACACCACCCGATTGCTGCCTCCCGAACAGCCACCTGACCCCGACCAGCCCGACGCCCCGGAGCTCTTCGGGATCATGCGGGAAGGGCTCTTCGAGGAAATCCTCCGGGAGCAGCAGCTGGACCCTGAGATCAGTCAGATCGCCGAAGAATTGCCTTCTCCCGCTCTCGAAGAATATCAACTCCGAAAGGGAGGGCTGTGGAAACAAATCCGACAACAGTGGCGACTCCTAGTTCCCGCAGCCACGCGAGAACGCGTGCTACACGAGTATCACGACGCGGAACTGGCCGGCCATCCCGGAGCCGACGAAACATTGCGCGCCATCCAAACTCGCTTTACTTTGCCGCATATGCGTCAACAAATCCGCAGATATGTCGCGCACTGCCACCTCTGCAGCTGTACCAAAGCGGTCTGCCCCGCCACCAAGGACCTCCTACGTCCGCACCGCCCCCGCGCACCGTGGGAAACAATCGCCGTGGATTTCATGGGCCCCTATCCTCGTACCGCGAAGGGGAAGCGCTACATCCTCGTAGTTACCGACCTCCTCACACGGTGGGTCGAAGCCGTGGCTCTTGGCGTGTCCGACGCCTCCATCGTGGTCCGTACGATGGAAAAAGAGGTGTTCTCCGGCTGGGGATACCCGCAGGCCATCCTCACCGACAACGGACCACAGTTCGGAGCCAAGAAATGGCTGGACGCTTGCACTCAATGGCAAGTACAGCATGTGGACTACGCCCGTTTACCACCCCCGTGCTAACCCCACCGAAAGACGGAACCAGGAGATCAAGAAAGGCCTGCGTCTCCATCTCCATGGCGGGAATCGGAAGAAGTGGGATACTTACCTGCCTCGAATTCTTTTCGCCCTCCGCTCCCTACGAAACGCGGCCACCGGGCGCTCGCCAAGCGAAGCATTGTTCGGACAGAGTCTCCCGCGACCGGGAGAATGGAAAGCCAAATTCCCCAGTGCTCTGCCACGGGAAGAACCCGCTCTTCGAATCCAAGAGATTCAGAAGCACCAAGAGCGATACCACGGTTCGTACGCGCCCCGCTACCAAGTCGGCGACTTGGTCTACGCCAAAGCCCACGTCCTCTCGAGCACGCTCGACGGAATCCACGCCGGCCTCGCCCCCCCATGGGAAGGGCCCTTCTCCGTCGCTCAGCATCTGGGAGGAAACGTCTACCTCATCAACAAGGGTAAACGGCTCTGCAAGGTTCACGGGATCGAACTCAAACCGGCCCACGGGAAAACCGGGGCCACTGTTGCCTTCCCGGACCCCCCGACGCCAGACGTGTCACCACCAACTCCGAAGGTGGGCACGGTCGATCTAGCCATCCCGTACGGCACAAAAGGACTTCGACTTCAGCCAGCGACTCTCTCACCGAGACGTCCGAGCCGTCATACGTCCCGCCGATCCAGGCTGAGATTTACTCGTCTCCGAAACCCCGGATGATTGCGCCCGTCAAGAAGCGCCGAGGGCGGCCGCCAAGACACGCGCCTGTGACCAGTCCGGGTCAACCCTCAACAAGAGTTGATTCGTCGACACACACGGCAAACGGCCACACCAGGACCAACTTCGAGGACATCAGCCCAGCCGCCATCTACGCGGCGACAAACTCGACGACGACAGGGGAATCCCGGCGACACCGCAGGCCAGAAGGGGGACTAACCCGATGACCAAAGACCGCCGGCCACCTCCCTCTACAACCTCCGCCCGCGATAATCAAGTTTACTTATCAACTTCTAATAACTTTATTCATTTTCTTTGCATTTTTTCACCTTACTTATTATTTACTCTTTCCAACACTATATTATCATACTTATCTTTCGAGAGATCTACCAGGGGGGGGGGGATTGTTATACGCCGAAAAATCGGTCGTATCAACAACACTATCAACACCCCCTGCCACGATCTCCCGAACCAATCAGCGCGCGCTCCGCGATCGCCGACGCGCGGTACCTGAGGTCCCCGATGCCCCACCAAGTACCACTCGTCGTCGCCCCCCACTCCGGGAGCGCCGGCCAATCGCCGCGGCCGCGTAACGCGGCGACGAGCTATAAAGCTGGGCGTCGCGGTCCTCAGGTTAGTAGACCGTACCGAAAGGAACGGCGAGGACCTCTCCTCACGACCCGGGAAACTTGTAACCGCGGTTGTAAAATTCGAGAAGTAATAAATCGAATGCGCTTGCTCTCTTTTGCTCGCTACTTTCGCACGCTAACGCTTATTATTCCCCGCTTTTTCCCCTCTCTTCCCCGCACGTGCACGCTTCCCGCTCTGCTCGTTTCTGCTGTTCGCTTCGCCACCTTCCCAACAGCCAGGACATCGGGACTGCCGCATGCCGAAGAAAGTAAACGCCGCCTACCTCCGACGAAAGGCACAGCGAGCCGCTGCGGCTACCGGGACTTCGCCTCCGTCGACCGAGACCCCGCTCGAGGATCGTTCCGGAGTTGCCAGACCCAGCTCGTCGGATTAGCCCGCCGCCGCGTCGTTCGGAGCAGCATTCCGTTCCCTCCCCCCTCCCGCCTTATGCGTTACTAAGCGCCTCCCCGACGCCTCTCCCGCCCCCCGGGAGACCCCGAAAGTGTGGGCCGCGTTTCACGACGCGTGTCGCGCCGCGCCGTTCCTCGCGTCGATCACCAAATCCGCGGACGCGGATCCAACCGCTCCGATAACCCGCGACGCCGAACGTCGCCGGGAATTCGAATTACTGCTCTACACATTCCGGAGTAACAAGTACGAGACCCCGCAGCTGCTCGTGCAGCTGAAGGTAACGCGCCCCGCTACTCCCGCGGTCGACCCGATCATCGCGCGCGGTTACGCGGGTCCCGACCGCGCCGTGGCCCATCCGCCCTCCGCCTCGCCGAGAAGAGTAACTCATCCGGAGCCCAGGGAAAACGCGAGGTCCGCGAAGTCCAGAACGCCGGAGGCCCGCCATACTACCACTCCCGTTCTATTCGTACCCGCCGCCGCTCGTCCACCGTTTGCGAATAATCGAACCCGCAGTCAGAGCTAGACGGAGACGCGTTACGCGAATCATCGCTCGAGCGTGCACCATCGCTCGCTCCGCTCCACGTTTCTCGCCCGCGGAATACGCCGCGGCCATCGAAAGAGCCGCCGCGCGGCATTATCAGAACTCCCGCAAATCCAACGCTCGGAGACGCGCCGCGTAGAATTCGCGCTCGCGTCAAACTTATACAATATTGTTGTTTTTGCGGAGTCGAGACAGCGGCGTGTCATATCCCGCGGCCGCGAGATCGTTGTCCAACGACCGAAGCGCCTTTACGGCTTCTCGCGCCCGTCGATTTTTTCCCGCCTTCTCTTCTTCCTTCGGTCCTCTTCGCAGCAGCATGCCTGGTGTACGTGACGGAGGTGGTCCCGCGGCTGCTGTTGCTGCTGGAGTGGCAGCTGTGCACATCGCGCCTGTCCCGCAGTCTGCAATTGCACACAAAAAATTATTTAAAAAGTAGAACTTTCAAACTGTCAAATTTCGCGCTATTAAACAACGACTGCTGGTCATCACGGCCCTCGACAAATCAGAGGCCGAGTTATGTCGCTGACAATGGTGGCCCATGCACTTTTTAATAGAGGATATTCGTCTCTTACCGGTACGTACTGCTGGCGTTGCCGCAGCGGCTGCATTGGCGACAATGCAGGCTGCAGCAGTGGCGACACTGCAGGCTGCAGCAGTGGCTGTCCCGGCGCCACGGCAGGCTGCAGCAGTGTCTGCATTGGCGCCAGTGCTGGCTGCAGCAGCGTTGGCATCGGCGCCACCGTCTGGCTCTGCAACCGCCAGTACGGTGACCTTGTTGCCTGCTGGGCCGGCAACAATGGCCACGTCGGCATCGCCGCGGATAATATCGGCTGTCGTGCGTAGAAAATAAAGGGAAATTATATTAACGAAAATACAAACAAATGATACCAATTTCGCGAATAAAATAAAATACACTACCCCTGAGTAACACCAGAGTGGCGGTTGGTGCAGCTGCGGTGATTGGTAGTGCAGCGGCTGTTGCTGCAAAGGCTGATGCTGCAGCGGCTGTTGCTGCAGAGGCTGATGCTGCAGCGGCTGTTGCTGCAGAGGCTGATGCTGCAGCGGCTGTTGCTGCAGAGGCTGTTGCTGCAGCGGCTGTTGCTGCAGAGGCTGATGCTGCTGCTGCTGCTGCTGCTGCCGTCGCTGCTGCTGCTGGTGCTGCTGCTGCTGCCGCTGCTGCTCCTCCTCCTGCTGCTGCTGCTCCTCCTGCTGCTGCTGCTCCTCCTGCTGCTGCTGCCGCTGCTGCTCCTCCAGTTGTTGCTGCTGCTGCTGCCGCCGCTGCTGCTCCTCTTGCTGCTGGTGCTGCTGCTGCTGCTGCTGTTGTTGCTGCTGCCGCTGCTGCTGCCGCTGTTGCTACTTCCGTAGCTGCTGCCGCTGCTGCTCCTGCTGCTGCTGCTGCTGCCGCTGCCGCCGCTGTTGCTCCTCCTGCTGCTGCTGCTGCCGCTGCTGCTCCTCCTGCTGCTGCAGTTGCAACTGCTGCTGCAGCAATTGCTGTTGCTGCTGCTCAAGCTGCGAGCGCATCCTCGCCATTTCCTTCAACAAGTCTTGCTATCACATGTCCTGTAATAAAAACCAAACGTTATTTATTCCTTGGGAATGATGAAATACAGAATTCACACTTTTCCAATTTTTCTCTTATGCAAAAAAATTATTTTTATTAATAAAAATAATATTTGTGAATTTTCGTGCAAAAATGATAAATTGTGAAGATAACAAATTTTCAAAATTATCAAGTCTACTTTTTTCCTGGACGATGGAACAATTTGAAACAATTATGTTCTTATACAATTGCAGCAAAGGATTTGTTTGTCACTGGACTCAACTGGTTCGGTCAAGCGCTTGCTGTAAAACCGGAAGTATAGGATTTTCACTCTGTGCGCAGTGGAGAGAAAACTAATTCTAGATTTGGCCTCTCCGCTGTGCACAGAGTGAAATCCCCACATTACTGGTTTTGAAGCAATCGCTTGGCAAAATGAGAAATATGGGGTTTTCACTCTGTGCGCAGTGGAGAGAAAACTAATCCTAGATTTGGCCTCTCCGCTGTGCACAGAGTGAAATCCCCACATTTCTGGTTTTCAAGCAATCGCTTGACAAAATGAGAAATATGGGGTTTTCACTCTGTGAACAGTGGAGAGAAAACTAATCCTAGATTGGCCTCTCAGCTACGTCCAGAGTGAAAACCTCATGTTTCTAGTCCCGAAGCAACCGCTTGACACAACCTGTGAGCTCAGAAACAGTAAATGAGCCGTTTCAACTATTGTTTCGGCAAAGGAATCGCTCTCGCGGCATAAAACTCGAGCGTGCAAAATATTCCGTCCACGAGCTCTCAGCTGACCAAGTTCATCAACCTCTCGCATTTAATATTCTCGGAAACATTCGCTCCGACAGCTGAGCAGCGGTTTCGATGCGCTGTTTACATCCGCGCGGCAATAGTCACCTTGCGATCGCCGCGTTCGCACCTATACATGCACACACCCACACAGTTATACTCGCTCTCGCCGAATAACGAGAGCGCTTGACCTACGGTCAGTGGCTTCAAGCGAGGCTTACTGTTCGCACGCATTTTCGAAATAAAAGGCAGTCTCGATTTCTTAAACGTGTCCTCGGTTATTTCTCGAAGCCTCAGCAGCCGCACCTTTTCCAACTCTCTTCCACTCTCTCCGCAGTATCCTTTTGAGTTCTCCAAACATTTCTGGTCCTTCGAGCCGGATACTGTGGAAAAGAGTGGAATCATCAGCGTGAAAAGTGCGAAAAGTCGCGTGCGGATCGACGGGCGATGCGCAGTGTTCGGCGCGTTCTCGACTTCGCGCGCGAACGAACAATTTCATAGGCACGGTGGCCTTCAAAGACATTTCCGCTCTCGTGTAGCCGCTGTGAAAGCTAGCTGGAAACTATGGCAGCGTCGGTAGGAACGGTGGTCGGGAGACAGGTGGACATTCACGGTTTGATTTCGCGCGCGGTGACAAACGTGAAGAAGCTCGAGTTAAAGAAGCGAACTCCGGAGCAGCTTCAAACACGAATCGAAGTTCTCGATGCGAACTGGAAGAAATTTCAAGCGAATCACGAGATGCTTTCAGCAATCAAACCGGACGAGCGTTCCGGTCTCGAGTATTTCTCCCAAGATTTGTATGGGAAGTGCGAGGAAGAGTACATCGATCAAAAAAGCGAGCTTCTCGTGATTTTGAGCGAGCTTCGTCGCAAACTCAAAACCGACGCCGGCGAGCAAGCCACGCTGGAGGGAAGGGCCGCTCCGATTTCCCGCCAGTTACCGCGCATCGATCTACCGAAGTTTTCGGGTGCTTATCGTGAGTGGAGACAGTTTCGTGACCTGTTTTCGTCGATGGTCTCCACGAATCTTGACATTTCCGACGTAGAAAAGCTGCAATACCTAAAGATGTGCCTGAAAGGTGAAGCGTCGCAGCTCGTGATAAACATCGATGTGACCAGTGACAATTTCGCGCGCGCATGGCAATGTCTCGTTGATCGGTACGAAAACAAGCGGGTGCTCATCGATACGCATCTTTCTTCGCTGTTCTCGCTCGCGAAGGTGAGCCAGCAGTCGGCGTTCGAACTAAAAGCGTTGCTCGGAAGCGTTAAAGAGGCGATCGGTGCCTTGGAAGCGCTTGAGTACCCAGTAGGCAGCTGGGATTGTATTCTCGTGTTTATGGTGACGCGTAAACTCGATCAAAATTCTCTCATCGATTGGGAGAAGCAAATCGGTAGCACAACTGAGGCCGCGAAGTTCGCTGACCTCGAAAAATTTTTACTCGGTCGTATTCACGCTCTCGAAGCTGTTGCGCGAACGAGTGAGGCAAAAAAACCACAAAGTCTCCCGGTAACGAAGAGTCAGAGTTCGGCAAAATCGCATCAAGCTACCGTCGACGATCCGAAGCCGGCTTCGCTCGTGTGTGCGTTGTGTGGTGCCGCGCATTTTCTCGCGGCGTGCCAAGACTTTCGCGGTAAAACTCTCGAACAGAGGCAGGACATCGTGAAGCAAAAGAGTCTGTGCTTCAATTGCCTCGGCGCGCATCAGTACAGGAATTGCCGATCGACGAAACGCTGCAAAATTTGCAGCAATCCGCACCACACACTGATCCATCGACCGAGCGGTGCAGCGAATGTGAGTGCTCCTGTCGTGCCTGCCGCCATTCCGCAATCGCGACCCTCAGACAGTTCTCGCGAGCCTCAAGCTGTTGCACCCGCGCATCCGCGTCGTGATAACCCTCAACCGTCAACGTCTGCAAGTACGAATCTCGCCCTCGCGCCCTCAATTAAATATACTCCGGTGCTGCTCGCGACCGCGATCGTCAAGGTCGCTTCGTGCTACGGCGAGCAATACGACGTGCGAGCGCTTCTCGACCAAGGTTCGGAGGTATCATTTATTTCAGCGTCTCTCGCACAACGGATTAATTTGCCGCGCAAAAGCGTGACACTTCCGATTGCCGGCATCGGTGCGCAAAAATCAACCGTCGCGCGCGGTCTCGTGAGCATACAGATCGCTTCTCGTGTCGATCCCGCGATCTCGCTTCCGGTAAACGCGTATGTGCTCGCGAAGCTAACGTCGTATTTACCGCCGATTCGCGTTCTACAGAATCCGTGGCCGCATCTACAGGATCTCGATCTCGCCGATCCAGATTTTTCGTCGTCCGCGCAAATCGATCTCATTCTCGGAGCAGAGATCTACAGCGTAATCCTCGAGGAAGGTCTTCGCAAAGGTGGCCCTGGCAGTCCAATCGCTCAGCGGACTTCTCTCGGTTGGGTTCTGTCGGGGTCCGTTTCATCGGAAGCCAACTCGCATGTGGCTTCGCGGCCCGCTCAGGGTCTGCAGTGTTCGGTAGACCAGGAGCTTCATGATCTTGTCAGGCGGTTTTGGGTCCAGGAGGAGCCAGCGGCGACGGAAGCAACATCAATATCGGACGAGGAGTCTCAGTGCGAGCGATACTTCGCAGAAACACATGCTCGCACATCGGAAGGGCGCTATATCGTGCGTATTCCCCTCAAGACAACCTCGATAGAGTTCGGAGATTCGTACTCTCCGTCTCTCGCCGCGCTGAGTCGTCAGGAGAAGCGTTTCGCGACGAATGCATCGCTGAAAGAAGCGTATTCGAAGTTTCTCGCAGAGTACGAGGCGCTCGGGCACATGAGTTGCGTCTCGGATGTCTCTCTGTCGTCTCGTCGCACGTTCTACCTTCCGCATCACGCTGTCGTGCGCGAGAGCAGTTCAACAACCAAAGTTCGCGTTGTGTTTAACGGTTCGTTCCGGACGAATCTAGGGGTTTCGGTAAACGATCTGCAGCACGTCGGACCGAAGCTGCAGACGGATCTCGCGGACGTGATCACGCGTTGGCGTCGATACGCGTTCGTGTTCGTCGCTGACATCGAGAAAATGTATCGGCAGATTCTCATCCACGAAGAGGATCGGGATTTGCAACGTATTCTGTGGAGAGACAACCAGCAAGGCCCTCCGATCGCGTATCGTCTTAACACGGTGACGTACGGGCTCGCCAGTGCTCCGTATCTCGCGATTCGCACTCTTCGGCAACTCTCGATCGACGAGAACCATCGGTTCCCTCTCGCCACGGACGTTATTCAACGCGAAATCTACGTGGACGACGTACTCTCGGGAGCCGACGGCGTTGCTGAAGCGCAAGAAAAAATTCGCCAAGTAAACGAGTGCCTCAGGTCTGGTGGGTTCCCGTTGCAGAAATGGGCATCGAACAACGAAGAGTTGCTTCTCAACATCGCTCCAGAAAGCCGCGAACCATCGGCGTCGATATCGTTCGAAGCCGATCCGCTTGTTCGCGCTCTCGGTCTTCACTGGCAACCGCGGTCGGACGCGTTCGTGTTTACGTCGCTCGCGGTAAACGACTCGTGCCGAGTAACGAAACGCTTCGTGCTTTCTCGCGTCGCGCAGCTTTTCGATCCACTCGGGTGGGTCGCGCCGGTTGTCGTCCGCGGGAAAATCGTCATCCAAGAACTCTGGACGGCGAAGCTCGGGTGGGACGATTCTCTTCCCGACAACCTCCTCCATCGGTGGGTTGAATTCGAGCGAGATCTTGACGAGATCTCGCATGTCACAGTGCCGCGGTGGCTCGGTGTTCGCTCGTCGTCTCTCGCGGTCGAGCTACACGGGTTCTCGGACGCATCGCAAGCCGCTCTCGGTGCGGTGGTTTACCTGCGCGTTCTCTCGGATCTCGACGACGTTCGCGTAACGCTTGTCGCCGCGAAAACTCGCGTAGCGCCTTTAAAACAAGTGACAATTCCTCGACTTGAACTCTGTGCCGCGCATCTCCTAGTTCGTCAAATCGCGCACCTCCGAGAAGTTCTCGATCTCGACAGCGCACCAATCCATCTGTGGACGGATTCCACGGTCGCTCTCGCATACATTCGCGGTGATGCTCGACGGTGGGCGGATTTCGTGCGTAACCGCGTCACGGAAATCCAGGAACTCCCGAACTCGCACTGGCATCATGTTCCGGGGAAAGAAAATCCTGCGGATTGCGCGTCTCGCGGACTCTCGCCGCAGCAGCTAGAACGAGAAGTTCTTTGGTGGCACGGCCCGGCGTGGCTCTCGCAGCACTCGGCATCCTGGCCGTCGCGGACCCCCTCGATCGACTCAGAAACCGCTCTCGAGATGCGTAAGACACCCGTCAACATCGCGAATAAGGACGAGCTACCGAAACTGTGGGAACTCGTCGAACGGTTCTCGAATCTAAGGACTCTGCTGCGAGTGACCGCGTGGATTTATCGCGCACTCCGGAGAATGAGGCGAATCCAAGCCATCGGCGAACCATCGTCGCCGTTAACGCCAGGAGAGCTGGATCACGCGCGGTTGTTTTGGGTGAGATCCACGCAGGCGTCATACTTCGAGCACGAGATCGACGAGCTGTCGCGACACAAACGGATCGCGCGATCGAGTTCTCTTCTTCGCCTTACGCCGTTCATCGATGCTGACGGGTTACTGCGCGTTGGAGGGAGACTACGGAATTCGCTTCTCGATCACGACGAGAAACATCCTCTCATTTTGCCACGTGATTCTCCGTTATCGACGTTGGTTATCGACGATACGCATCGCCGCACGCTTCACGGAGGAACCCAACTCACTCTCGCGACCTTACGACGCCGGTACTGGATCGTAGGTGGACGTGTTCCTGTCCGTGCGTTCATTCATCGCTGCTTGAAGTGCGTGCGGCATCGCGCGGTTCTCGGGCAGCAGCTGATGGGTCAGCTTCCGGAATCGCGCGCAACGCGCGCCCGTCCGTTTCTCAACTCCGGAGTTGACTATGCAGGGCCGCTCGTGTTACGGACCTTTCGCGGTCGCGGCGCGAAAACGTACAAAGGGTACATCGTCGTGTTCGTTTGCCTATCTTCTTCAGCTGTGCATCTCGAGATCGCAACCGATTATTCGACGGAAGGATTCCTCGCAGCATACAAACGGTTCACGAGCCGACGAGGTATCTGCGAGACACTCACGGGCGACTGCGGAACGAATTTCGTTGGCGCAGATAAAGAGCTGCGAACTCTCTTTCGAGCATCCTCAGCGCAACACACCGCTCTCGCCAATCTCCTCGCGAACGACGGAACGCGATGGAAATTTAATCCGCCATCATCGCCTCATTTCGGAGGAAAATGGGAAGCCGCGGTCAAATCGGTGAAGTTCCACCTCAAGCGCGTTATCGGGGACACAGGCTTAACGTACGAAGAGTACTCGACGTTGCTTTCGCAGATCGAAGCGGTGCTAAATTCGCGGCCTCTATGCCCGCTCTCGGATGACCCAGGCGATCTCGCTGCGCTGACTCCAGGTCATTTCCTCGTCGGTGCAGCGCTGAATACCATCCCGGAACCATCGCTCATCGACTTGCCGAGCTCTCGGCTGTCTCGTTGGCAGTTGATCCGCCAAATGCTTGAACAATTTTGGCAGCGGTGGAGTACCGAGTACCTCCAGCATCTACAGACGACCTCGAAGTGGCAGCAACGATTTAATTCGCTGAAAGTCGGGTCTCTCGTTCTTGTGAAGGATGAGCGGTATCCACCATCGAAATGGGCTCTCGGAAGAGTCACCGACGTGCATCCTGGCCAGGATGGTCTTGTGCGCGTCGCCACCGTCCGGACGCAGCAGTCGGTTTACAAGAGACCGATTGTGAAGCTTGTTCTCCTGCCGGTGTCGTCGAACGAAGACTACGACGAATAACAGGCTATCGTGATCAAGTTCCTCGTTAAAAAAAAAAATGGTTCTAATAGCTCAAAAGTTTTCTCAAGTTTTTTTTTCCTTTTTTTTTTGTTTTTTTTTCTCCCCTTCTGATATTTTTAACGTTGGTTGGCAATCTAGCCGAGATTGCCAAGGCGGGCGGAATGTTTCGGCAAAGGAATCGCTCTCGCGGCATAAAACTCGAGCGTGCAAAATATTCCGTCCACGAGCTCTCCGCTGACCAAGTTCATCAACCTCTCGCATTTAATATTCTCGGAAACATTCGCTCCGACAGCTGAGCAGCGGTTTCGATGCGCTGTTTACATCCGCGCGGCAATAGTCACCTTGCGATCGCCGCGTTCGCACCTATACATGCACACACCCACACAGTTATACTCGCTCTCGCCGAATAACGAGAGCGCTTGACCTACGGTCAGTGGCTTCAAGCGAGGCTTACTGTTCGCACGCATTTTCGAAATAAAAGGCAGTCTCGATTTCTTAAACGTGTCCTCGGTTATTTCTCGAAGCCTCAGCAGCCGCACCTTTTCCAACTCTCTTCCACTCTCTCCGCAGTATCCTTTTGAGTTCTCCAAACAACTATCGATGGCTTGTTTAAATTGTGTGGCCGCGCGACCGAAACATGTACGTTCGTGCGCGGTCACAAATGAAATGAATCTGAGCTAAGTATGTAGATATATCTTACCTCCGAGTTGCGAGAAGTACCGGTGAGAGGCGCCGGAATGTCTTCGGTCACACAAGACATTCGGCCAATGGGCAGCTTGGGAATGGGCAGGCATGGAAAATAAAAAAAATAAAAAATAAATGTGTCAAAAAAATCGTACATAATATAAAACCAAAATTCAGGAATAAAGTTATATACAAATTTTCGGGCAAAATCCGAACGGTCGAGGGTCAGATCCAGGTCGCGTATTTACTGTCCCTCCCTCCCTCCCTCTCTCTCACTCTCTCACTCTCTCACTCTCTCACTCTCTCACTCTCTCACTCTCTCACTCTCTCACTCTCTCACTCTCTCACTCTCTCACTCTCTCACTCTCTCACTCTCTCACTCTCTCACTCTCTCACTCTCTCACTCTCTCACTCTCTCACTCTCTCACTCTCTCACTCTCTCACTCTCTCACTGTCTCACTCTCTCACTCTCTCACTCTCTCACTCTCTCACTCTCTCACTCTCTCACTCTCTCACTCTCTCACTCTCTCACTCTCTCACTCTCTCACTCTCTCACTCTCTCACTCTCTCACTCTCTCACTCTCTCACTCTCTCACTCTCTCACTCTCTCACTGTCTCACTCTCTCACTCTCTCACTCTCTCACTCTCTCACTCTCTCACTCTCTCACTCTCTCACTCTCTCTCTGTGAGTACCACAGCACGTGCCGTCTGTCACTCCTGCTTCTGCTTGAATTTTCTCTGCCGCTGGTTGCCTTCGGGCGTTTTTGTTACAGCTAACTAGCGAGCTCAACTAACGCTTTTTCACCACTGATAATTTTTTGCCTGGCTACTATCACACTACCAGTGCAATTAAGGGTGGAAAATCGTCTCGGGGTTCTAACCTCAATTCTGGTGTGGTGGACCATTTTACCCCTGTACTGGCCATCGATCTCCCGGGCATGCGCACCACAGCTTCTTGACCGCAACATCACCCCCCACTACTCCGGCCCGCGGCGGGCCTCGACGCGAGTCAGCCTCACGCATGCCTTCTCGATCATCGCCGTGGCTCAATTGCAACGTCGGAAATCTACGAGCCCAGTCGATCACTGCCGAATCCGCAGCCACAGGTATTAGCCCGCTCTACTGGTCGTCGGCTTGCGCCGAACAATTCCGATCGCCGCCGAAGTTCGCTTTACGCCGTCGAGCCTGCCAGCGCCGCTGCCGTGACGCCTAGTGTCCACCAGGGTCGCCGACTTTTGCCGAGCTTTGCCGAACACCGCCGAACCCTACAGTCGCGAGGATCGCTCAGCTGATACGCATCGAGGTGTCAACAGCGAATGCTTGCCGAGGCGCTTAGTCTCTGTTTCGTTTACGCTTAAGTGTTTTGCATGTCTCTTTTAACGTGCGCTAAATGCTCCAGACCAATCGCCACGCGTTCTGTCTCGTGTCCCTCGTGTAACAAAAATTTCCATCCGGGCTGTGCTAAAGTCTACGCGACGTATCGATCAAGCAGTCAATGCTGCGTCAATCTATCGTCTCCAGCTGTTCTCTCACCAGTGTCAACGTCCGCGCGCCATAGCATCATGCCGAACTTGCAGCATAGCCCCCCGAGTACTCCTGGCAGAACGCAAGACTCCACTAGCATTCATGATTTACTTCTTAAAATGTCTCAGAAACTAGACAGGATTGACAATTCGAACGTAGCATTAACGGTGAAATTCGACACTTTTGCTGATTCCCAGACCAAATTCAACGATGAGATCAAAGCTACACTCGCCTGTATTCCCGAAATGCAAGCGCAACTTAACCAGCACGGTGGGGACATTCAGGAATTAAAACAAGACGTGCTAGAAATCCGCAAGGAACTTGCGTGTTGTGGGAACGTGTCTAGGCAAGCTAACCCCTCGGTCGCCGCCGAGGTAATGCTCTCAGGGATCCCTAGTGGGTTACAGGAATCACCCCTTGAGATCACTGAAATGATTTTTAGCGCTCTGGAAATCAAAAAGTTAGTAGCTGATATTTTAAGCGTGCGTGTAGTTCCGAAGAAATCAGAACCAAGTTCCAAAGCGGGAACCTCGCGCGGCGGCACTAACACGGAGTCTAAAATTTCCTTCATTATCACACTCAAATCTACCCAGATCCGTGACTTTATCGTCTCGCAAAAACGTTCGAAGCCGACCCTAAAAATTAAGGACGTCTTCGGCGATGATGTGCCAGGACTCATTTTTGTCAGTGAAGTGCTTCCAACCCAAGTTTACCAATTATATAAACATGCGAAAGCACGACTTGCCACTTCGACGTTTAAATACGTGTGGACCCGATCGGGTTGTATCTTCGCACGCCAGAGTGACGGAAAACCTGTTATCCCCATTGTGACCGAGGCAGACTTGGAGAAATTGATTTGACCACTCACGACTCAACCCTCATGCTCGCTAAATCAATGTAGTGCCATTTCCCGTAAAACGTCATATTTACGTATTGCGCAATTCAATGCCACTTCATTAATTGGTCATATCGACCAGATTCGTGAGTATCTCAAGGAGAATGTTTTCCACCTCGTCGCTATTTCGGAAACATGGCTTCACTCACTGATCCCTGACGATTTAGTGTACATTCCGGGCTATTTTCTCATCAGAAATGATCGCGCGGGGAAGGCAGGTGGGGGCGTTGCGTGCTACGTGCATAACTCGTTGACTGCAAAAATTATCGCTTCATCCCCAAATGAATTCAACAACCACCTCGAGTTTTTGATCGTAGAAATTCGTTCATCCAGTCATGTGCTTCTCTTCGCTGTCATTTACCGGCGACCAGAGGGTCGCTTCTTCGAAGAATTTCATGCTGCACTTACGATGCACCTACATGCGTACCAGAACCTTGTACTCGCTGGTGATTTCAATTGCAATTTGTTGCAGGACAATTACAAATCGCAGTGTCTCCGTGAATTTATTAATTCCTTGTCACTGCACTTTGTTGACTCAACGGCCACTTATCACACCGCCACTTCGGATTCGATCCTTGACATTTTTATTGTGGATTGCCCTACTAAAGTAGAATCTTTTTCCAAGTCTGACGCGCCGTTTATTGCAGGCCATGACCTGTTAGCGCTCACTTACAAATTTGATGCCGCTGAATGCGTGCCGCTTGTTCTCACTCGTAGGAATTACAAAGGGCTAGACAACGAAGCATATCTCTCGTCGGTGCACGATATTCTCGTGGAAATTGACATCGAAAACCATAGCCAGTGCACCACGCAAGACGATATCGACAACCTCACCTCGATCTTTTCGGGGACTATTGTATCCGCACTTGACATTCACGTCCCGCTTCGTCAGTTCAAGGTCACTCGACCGCCTGCACCGTGGATCACTGAGGCATTCAAAGCGAGGATGCTGCATCGCGACTCAATCTACAAGAAGTCGAAACGAACTAATGATTCACGAGGGCTTGAGCTTTACAGAGATTTAAGGGATAAACTCACTGCTGATTTGAGAGAAGCCAAGAGCGCGTACCACCTTAGCTGTCTCGCTCAACTCACTGACCCGACTAAGATGTGGAAAGAACTAGCTCGTCTCGGCCTTACAAAATCCGACAGCTCTTCTCCCCTGAGTTTTTTCTCACCTGACCAACTGAATCATTATTATTGCTCGATCTCGAACACTTGTTCGCCCTGCACTCATAATGATTTCCTTGGCATTTTGTTTCGACCTTCGCCACCCCGATTCGCCTTTTCTCTCAGGCCTGTCGATCCAGATACTGTCCTGAAGCATATCACCTCAAAACCTCTTCACTCGTTCGTGTCGGGTCTTGATGGTATACCCTTGTTCGCAATTCGAGTGGCTTTCCCTGCGTTAGCGACTCTCCTCACCACACTCTTCAACAAATCCTTTGAACTCGCTCTCTTCCCGACGGAGTGGAAAGTCGCTATTATTCGGCCTCTGCTAAAAATTCCCTCTCCAGTGTCACCATCTGACACTCGTCCAATAGCGAATTTATCCGAGGCCTCCAAAATTCTTGAGAAGATAGTGCATGAACAACTAGCGTCTTTCATCGAAAGTCATAATATTCTTGATCCTTATCAATCGGGATACAGGAAAGGGTTTAGCACGCAGACTGCGCTACTCAGGGTTCTCGACGATATCAAGAAAGGCATTGACGAACGGAAACTCACGATTCTAATACTGTTCGATTTCAGTAAAGCGTTTGACACCGTATCGCATTATCGGCTCTTAAACAAATTACATGATTTGGATTTCGCTCCTGCCACACTCTCATGGTTTTTCTCATACTTAACCGGGCGTTCCCAATCCGTTATTAATGACAAACGCGAAATTTCATCGCCGCAACCAATCAATGCTGGGGTTCCTCAGGGCTCCGTGCTTGGGCCTCTGCTTTTTTCGCTTTTTATTAATGACATCTCCTCATCTCTCAAGCACACTAAGCATATGATTTTTGCCGATGACACCCAGATTTATTTAAGCTGCTACCCAACGCAACTTTCGAACGCCCTCACTTTGATTGCGGAGTATGCAAGAGCGATTTTCGATTTTGCCAGTGCGAATGGGTTATCCCTAAATTTCTCAAAGACTAAGGTTATGATCATGGGTAGTGCTCCGTTTGTGGCCTCCATTGACCTTAGAACTCTCCCTCCGATCACGATCAATGGCGTAAATCTTCCCTACGTTTCAGAAGCGCGGAACCTCGGAGTAGTGTTTAGCTCGAACTTATCGTGGAAGAGTCATGTTACATCGATCTCTCAGAAAGTGCATTATTCCCTTTATAGACTTAAATATTACCGTAGTTCCTTATCTCGCGAGCTCAAAATTAAACTAGTATTGACCCTGGTAGTTCCTATAATAGACTATTGTTGTCTTGTTTTTCACAATCTGTTTGATGAGCTTAACACGAAGCTTCAGAGGTTAGTAAACTGCTGCATAAGATTCATCTTCGACCTTCGTCGAGATGAGCATATTACCCCGTTTCGACACCAACTGCGGTGGCTCTCAGTGAAGAACAGACGCATCTACTTCCTTGCTTGCTTCATGTATCAAATCAGGTACATGAAGACTCCACCTTATATTTCCACTCACTTTGAGCCATCCACCAGCGTCAGGCCACAAAGATCCGCTGCCTCAAACGGCTATTTCCGGGTTCCTCCTTTTCGCACTGTCACTTATCGGAATTCATTTCTCATATCTGGAATTTACCTATGGCATTCGCTTCCGGACACTATCGTATCCCTACCTTCATTGGCGCTGTTCAAGAAAGCAGTCTTTTCCCACCTTTTAACCGAAGAAATCGCCGAGTACTCCAGTCTAAGATAGTTTAGTTTTTAAGGTAGCTGTATATTTTTTTTCTTTAGTAATGCATTAATCAAGATGTCTTAAAAATGCGCCGCAGTTATTGTGTAATGTTGTAAGAGTACCGAATTTCCTCGCACATACGCCGCAATGCTGAGAGAGCACCGATCTTCCACATACATACGCTGCAATTATAGTTTTTAAGTAAATTTCTATATATTTTGTTACCGCGAATTGCTTGTTTATATTCAAATGTTATTGCTATTATTATTTCTCTTGGTTCGTTATAATTTTGTTGTCACTCGCTCATGCCGATTTATTTTGTGTTATCTCCATTCTGAATTTGCAATTTTTGTACTTGTTTGCCCAAAAGCTAGCTAGGGCATAATAAAATGTATCAAATCAAATCAAATCTCACTCTCTCACTCTCTCACTCTCTCACTCTCTCACTCTCTCTCTCTCACTCTCTCTCTCTCTCTCTCTCTTACATTGTCATCGTGCCGCTCGCGTACGAGCACGAAACAGTTGCGCAGTCATAATGAAAACAAACTAAAACTCTTCGAAAATAAGACCTTTGCAGCAAGTCGTTTGAGCTGCCGGGTGTTGTTTATATTATGTGCCCGCGTAACCGATACATGCACGTTCGCGTGCGGCCACGGAGACAATACTACGATGCTATTGAGCACGGATCAGTCCATAAGAAAAAGATATCATACCTTCTCATAGCTGGAAGTGGCATCGGTCACGGAAGCGTCGGCGGCCACTGACATGTTTTGCGACCTCGTGGTTGGCCGCTCGTTTCGTGGCAGTATTGCCGGCAAACTTTTCCCTATCGAATAATAATTAAATATTACGTTACAATACGAGTGCGGAATATATTTCTCTGACGAGTGTGACTGCAGCACGAGCCGGTGGCGAGTGCTGCAATAACATGAGTTGGGGAAAGGTTTTCGACGAGTAGCGTACAACATTTTTCGTCGCAAGGTGTGAAAATGGGGGTTATAAACGCGCCAAGCGTGCGTAAAGCGTCCATTATCGCATCGAGTGAAGTAAATAAAATGATCCGCTGCCATATGATTATCGAAATCCCGTTATAAGCATATATTCTTACCTTGTCGCACCATGATGCCTCGAACTTCGTCTTCGAAAATGGTCCGAAGTGTGGTGTTGCTGCGACGAGAGTCAGCGTGCATATGGCTCGGGCGCCGGCTCGCGCGTCGGTCGTGAGAGTGGGGCGCGAACGTTCCTGCTTCCCCTACTCCTCGCACCACGTGACTCAGCCGGCGAGCTCGGCCGGCCGGCGCCGAGGCTCGAGTTGCGGCGAACACGTCGAATGGCTCTGAATGCCTTTTTTATAATTGAAATCGTACACATAAAAATCTGAAAAAATTAAGCTTGTCCAAGGTACTAAACAAATTATTTTGGCATAAAAATAATTTATAAATGTCATTAACAAATTAAATAAATAAATAATTGTGCAACAAATTACCCGGCAACTTAATTTTTTTTTGTTCTAAAAATGAATTGGTTATTTTTCAGAATACGTATGAATTTTTTCAGAATTTTTGAACCTAATTTTGATCGGCTAGACGCTGTTTCGTTACCCGGGCGAGCCATTGAACGTGCTCGCGTCGAGGCTCGAGTTGCGGCGAGCACGTCGAATGGCACTGAATGCCTTTTTTGTAATTGAAATCTTACAGATAAAAATCTGAAAAAATCAAGCATGTATAAGGTGCTGAAAAGATTATTTTGGCATAAAAATATTTCATAAATGTTATTAACAAATTACATAAATAAATAATTGTGCAACAAATTACCCGGAAGCATAACTTTTTTTTGTTTTGAAAATTATTTGCTTTTATTTCTGAATACATATGATTTTTTTCAGAAATTTTGAAATGAATTGTTATGGGCTGGGCGCCGTCTTTTTGCCCGGGCGAGCCCGGGCACGACGTAGAATGGCTCGCCCGGGCAACGAAACAGCGTCTAGCAGATAAAAATTCTGGTAAAAAATTCTGGAAAAATTCATACGTATTCTGAAAAATACACGATTCATTTTTAGACAAAAAATGAAGTTGCCGGGTAATTTGTTGCACAATCATTTATTTATTCAGTTTGTTAATAATATTTATAAATAATGTTTATGCCAAAATAATCTCTTTAGTACCATTCACAAGCTTGATGTTTTTCAGATTTTTATCTGTAAGATTTCAATTATAAAAAAGGCATTCAGAGCCATTCGACGTTCTCGCCGCAACTCGAGCCTCGGCGCGAGCACGTTGAATGGCTCGCCTGGGAAACAAAACGGCGCCCAACCCATAAAAATTCAGTCCAAAAATTCTGAAAAAATCATACGTATTCAGAAAAATAAGCAAATCATTTTCAAAACAAAAAAAATTAAGTTGCCGGGTGATTTGTTGCACAATTATTTATTTATGTAATTTGTTAATAACATTTATACAATATTGTTATGTTAAAATAATCTTTTCAGTACCTTTTACAAGATTGATTTTTTCCGATTTTTATCTGTACGATTTCAATTTTTAGAAAGGCATTCAGAGCCATTCGACGTGCTCGTCGCAACTCGAGAATCGGCGCGAGCACGTTGAATGGCTCTCAATGCCTTTTTTCTGAATTTTTTTCTGATTTTCCTTTTTATAACTAAAAAAACGACAATTTCAATTTATAATTCAATACACAACATTCTGAAAAAGTGCATATATACAGTAGAGCGTCGATTATCGGAACTAATTAGGACCGACTACCGTTCGGATAATCGAAAATTCGGACGACCGAACAGAGTTTGTGAGGGGTGAAGGGGGCGTCGCTAGAACGCTAAAAATATTAGAATATATATATATTTATCGAAAATTCACATTTTTAATGTATTATTGTTAGTATTAGTATATATTATATATTCTGATAACGGACTCTGTACATGCTACATTCTCGGAAAAGAAATCCAGGATTTTCTGGGGCGGAAACACCATACAAGTCTGAGCTCGCTGAGTCGCGCAACAATGTATGCAACGACAAGGTTTCGGAAAACCGAAAATTCGGATAAACCGAATCCTTGTTCGGATGATTGACGGTTCGGATAAAGCAAATGATCGTTCGGATAACTGACGATTCGGATAATTGACATTCGGATAATCGACGCTCTACTGTATACAGAAAAAGGAATCTACATCGTACCCAATATTTTTCTTTATTTTCTTATATTTCTCGAAAATGATTAAGTATT
Organism: Pimpla rufipes; assembly: GCA_963932165.1. NCBI lineage: Eukaryota > Metazoa > Arthropoda > Insecta > Hymenoptera > Ichneumonidae > Pimpla > Pimpla rufipes. The sequence goes on from OZ010635.1 coordinate 4,182,627, forward strand.
TGTAATAATTCTCGACTCTAGAGATTTTTAATCCACTCGTGGCAATCCTCGTACGATAACAATTGTAGGACTTATGGCGTCATGAAAATGTTATTTCTAGAATGCAGACATACGCAGGGGAGCATGCAGGGCCGGCCGGCGGCGAGTCTCAACCTGTCTAACCGCCGCAGTGACCTAGCGCGGCAGCACAATGTAAACACTACATTGTAAACAAACAGAAGGCTTTCTCGGTACGCGGATGGATTTCCTTCGATGTACATTATTTCGCGTTTATGTATTCTTGTCTGCATGTGTGTGTGTGTGTGTGCGTGTGCGTGCGCGTGTGCGTGTGCGTGTGCGTGTGCGCGTGCGCGTGCGCGCGCGTGTGCGTGTGCGTGTGCGTGTGCGTGTGCGTGTGCGTGTGCGTGTGCGTGTGCGTGTGCGTGTGCGTGTGCGTGTGCGTGTGCGTGTGCGTGTGCGTGTGCGTGTGCGTGTGCGTGTGCGTGTGCGTGTGCGTGTGCGTGTGCGTGTGCGTGTGCGTGTGTGTGTGTGTGTGTGTGTGTGTGTGTGTGTGTGTGTGTGTGTGTGTGTGTGTGTGTGTGTCATTCAACGTGCTCGCGCCAAGGTACGAGTTCCGGCGAGCACGTTGAATGGCCCTGAATGTCTTTTTTAAAATTGAAATCATACAGATGAAAATCGGAAAAAAATCAAGCTTTTACAAGGTACTGAAAAGATTATTTTGGTTTAAAAATAATTCATAAATGTTATTAACAAATTACATAAATAAATAATTGTGCAACAAATTACACAGCAAATTGATTTTTCTTTTTCTAAAAATGAATTGGTTCTTTTTCAGTATACGTATACATTTTTTCAGAATTTTTGAGCCTAATTTTTATCGGCCAGACGCTGTTTCGTTGCCCGGACGAGCCATTCAACGTGCTCGCGCCGAGGCTCGAGTTGCGGCGAGCACGTCGAATGGCTCTGAATGCCTTTTTTAAAATTGAAATCGTACAGATAAAAATATGAAAAAAATCTAGCTTGTTCAAGGTACTGAAAAGATTATTTCAACATAACAATAATTTATAAATGTTATTAACAAATTACATAAATAAATAATTGTGTAACAAATTCCTCGGCTACTTAATTTTTTTTGGTTCTAAAAATGAGTTTTGTATTTTTCAGAATACGTATGAATGTTTCCAGAATTTTTTAGCTGAATTTGTATCGGCTAGACGCCGTTTCGTTGCCCGGGCGAGCCATTCAATGTGCTCGCGCCAAGGTACGAGTTTCGGCGAGCACGTCGAATGGCTCTGAATGCCTTTTTTAAAATTGAAATCGTACAGATAAAAATCGGAAAAAATCAAGCTTGTACAAGGTACTGAAAAGATTATTTTAACATAACAATAATTTATAAATGTTATTAACAAATTACATAAATAAATAATTGTGCAACAAATTACCCGGCGACAACTTTTTTTTGTTTTAAAAATGAAAATAAAAAATGTTGCCGGGTAATTTGTTGCACAATTATTTATTTATGTCATTTATTAATAACATTTATAAATTATTGTTATGGTAAAATAATCTTTTCAGTACCTTGCATAAGCTTGATTTTTTTCAGATTTTTATCTGTAAGATTACAATTTTAAAAAAGGCATTCAGAGCCATTCGACGTGCTCGCCGCAACTCGAGCCTTGGCGCGAGCACGCACGTTGAATGGCTCGCCCGGGCAACGAAACAGCGTCTGGCCGATCAAAATTAGGCTAAAAAATTCTGAAAAAATACATACGTATACTGAAAAAGAACCAATTCATTTTTAGAAAAAGAAAAATCAATTTGCCGTGTAATTTGTTGCACAATTATTTATTTATGTAATTTGTTAATAACATTTATGAATTATTTTTAAGCCAAAATAATCTTTTCAGTACCTTGTAAAAGCTTGATTTTTTCCGATTTTTAACTGTACGATTTCAATTTTAAAAAAGGCATTCAGGGCCATTCAACGTGCTCGCCGAAACTCGTACCTTGGCGCGAGCACGTTGAATGGCTCGCCCGGGCAACGAAACGGCGTCTAGCCGATACAAATTCGGCAAAAAAATTCTGGAAAAATTCATACGTATTCTAAAAAATAGACAATTCATTTTTAGAAAAAGAAAAATTAATTTGCCGTGTAATTTGTTGCACTATTATTTATTGCGAAGAGTTGCGAAGAGTTGAGTTGGATAAAACTAATTTTCCTTTTTACCTGGCGCTTTATAAAAAAAAACGTCTAATATGCAATATTACGCCGTTCACGTGCCGTAAGTGACATTTATTTTTCATAAGACAAATTCTTATGAACATGCACACACACACACACACACACACACACACATGCAGACAAGAATACATAAACGCGAAATAATGTACATCGAAGGAAATCCATCCGCGTACCGAGAAAGCCTTCTATTTGTTTACAATGTAGTGTTTACATTGTGCTGCCGCGCTAGCTCACTGCGGCGGTTAGACAGGTTGAGACTCGCCGCCGGCCGGCCCTGCATGCTCCCCTGCGTGTGTCTGCATTCTAGAAATAACATTTTCATGACGCCTTAAGTCCTACAATTGTTATCGTACGAGGATCGCCACGAGTGGATTGAAAATCTCTAGAGTCGAGAATTATTACAATACCCCAAAAAAACACCTTGGGTGTAAAAATCTGAGACAAGTAAATTTACATCGGCAAATGTACCTATTCTTACAGAAAGTTGTGAAATAATGAATTTATAAAAGTAAAACCCCATACTATGCAAAAAGTCGACAAATAATTACCCGCCTCACAACGTCAAGTAAACCCGAAAATGAATAATGATAGTTTAATTAACTCAAAGTTGCATGGGTCAATCTAGAAAAATTGCTCGTCCGGCCATTGTACTTATCAAATTAACATGACAACTGGTATATTAGCTAAATACGCACAATTAACTGTTTCGTCGACCGCCAACACCAACAGTCGATACTTTAGGCCAGACAAGTAATTTTTATAAATTGACCCATGCAACGTTGAGTTAATTAAACTATCATTATTAATTTTCGGGTTTACTTGACGTTGTGAGGCGGGTAATTATTTGTCGACTTTTTGCATAGTATGGGGTTTTACTTTTATAAATTCATTATTTCACAACTTTCTGTAAGAATAGGTACATTTGCAGATGTAAATTTACTTGTCTCAGATTTTTACACCCAAGGTGTTTTTTTGGGGTATTTGTCTTCTTTTTGCAAAAGTTCTCCTTGGCGATTTATACTAGATATTTTTCGATATTATCGCAAAATTGTTAATCACGAAGTACGAGTATTCATTTTCGAGGCTTTACATTTTTTATTGTTCATTAATACCAGTTCACATCATCAATACAATATTACCTAGCCCTTAATATTGATAGGTTTCCGCAAGATTAGAATTATTCTCTTGAGCGGCAAGACAAATTTCACTATCTGTGCCAAAAACACGGGAAAAACAATATTCCGATTTAAATGAATCATGCCATCTAAGCATTTTTTTGGTTGCTGATTGTGAATTTGTGGTCAAAATACAAAAATTAAAAATGGAGTTTCCAATATGGCGGATGAAAATTCAAAAGTGATTTACTTCAAATCAAAACCATCAACAATGGTATGAAAACCATCAAGATGATTGCAGTTGTAATCATTCAGGTTCTTCTGGAAAAATGGAAGTTGATGCAGTGATCGACCTATTCAAGCGTTCAGTGGAAAAATTCGGAGTGCAGTACAGAAATTACATTGGAGACGGTGATTCTAAAACGTACTCCGGGATTTTGAAAGCTGCCCCATACGGTGATCAAGAAGTCGTGTAGAATGAATGTATTGGACACGTACAGAAGAGAATGTACAGAAGCTATAACCAACTGGTGTGGAAGATCTCTCCAAAAGTACTTCCAGCCGGATCAAAAACGGTGGAAATGGCTGCATATATAGCTGGTGGCATCTTCAATGAAGGGACAGCTGCCCTTTTATATTATATGAATGCAATGGGCGTCTCACTTGGGTCCAATGCGCATTCATATACAGATAAAGAAGATGCGCAGCGCATCAAGATCTCCGACCTGAGATCACATGAGAGCACCAGAGAGGGAAGAATGGCTCGCAGACAGCATCAAATCGAATTATTAGAAGCTGCCAACGATGCGAACGGATTATTATATGGCCCTGGAATAGATGACTCCATGTAAGTTGAAAAAAAAACAAAATTTACCACATGTAAAACGCTTTTGAAACTTTAAACGCGTTTTTCTCAAAACTATGTTTTCAAAACCGGTGATCAAGATTTCTCCAAAACGGCTGAACCGATCAGTCTCAAATTTTAACACAACCTTTTTAACTAGATTTTTTAGTAATTAATCGAAGATTTTTTTTCTCCGATCAATATTTTCCATTTTATAAACAATTTAAGGCTTAAATTTTCGTTCAAAATCGAGTCTTTTATTTTGAGAAGCCGCCATTTTGTCAAAAATTATTTTTTCGCTAATTCCTTCGATTAAATACTAGATAATGTATTATATTAACGAAATTTATTTGGTTTTTTCATTTCAGATAATCCGGTCCAGAGATATCGTGATCACCGCAAAATTGTTTTTTTTTTGCGGAGCTCTAGGAGATCGGCGATAGCAACATTCGCGATGATTATTTTTACAAATAAAAAATATGTTAATATATTATAAGGTTATTATAATATGTACACCAATTTTCAAATTAATAAATTGAATAGTCTGCGCGAAAAAAATTCTTGAAAATCCGTCTTTTTACAGCCTTCTAACTGTATGTAAGCCCTTAAATCGAAGCTTCCTCTATGAAAAATATCAATAATACACGGACACTCCCTTTGTTCAGTTCGATGTACTGTTGAAAGATAAATAAATCACAATTACCTTAGCGTCCATACTTTCTTACGGTTTTTTCTTCTACGATTTAGCGGAAGACGTCCTCTTTGTCCCAAGTTTCCCATTGAAACCGGTTTGTTGTATTGCACTACACGGAACAATATCAATAATTGCTCACTTATCTTACAGTTGTGTATCGCACTGAACTGTATATTTACAACAGCAACAGCAACAGAGCTAACAACGTTATGCCGCTTGCGACGCCGACTAGTCTAATAGCAGCGGAAGCGGTGTTGCCTGATCACGTGTTTCGCGGAGTGTCTCTTGTTTTGCTCACGTCTTTGTCTAATAGAGAAACTGTCTCCTTCTCCCTGGTTCGCGCTGCCAATAAGCGTCAAGGGCGCGTCGGATAGCTGATGTTTACGTCTTTTACCACATTTCACTTCAAAACCGCATACATTTGTGAATAACTGGTAAACCCTTATCTGGGTGGGGAATAAGATATTCGAGCTTGTGCACAACAAAGTAAGTCATTTGACGGACTCGCGTTGAGGCTCAAGGCGTGGCGAGCGCGCCGGATGAATTTCCGAGAAAAATAAAGGCGTCTACATCTGCAATGGTTTCCCACAAAAACACACATATGAGGCACTCCATCGACTGTGACACTTTTTTCCAAATCCTTACAGAATTGTTTGTAATATTTTGGTAGTTTTTAGTAATAAACGGATACACGAAATGTTACATTGTACATAAACCTTTGTCAGTCATTCGATGTGCTCACGACGATATTCGACTTGCCGCGAGCACGTCCAATCACCTTGACTGCCTGTTTTGATTTATACGATGGTGCGAAAAAAATTGATTATCCCTTTCGGTTTTCTTTTGAGAAAAATAATTACGTGTTTACAGTTTATACAACAATAAACTTTATTTTTGCGAAATGTTTTATACATGAAAAAATAAATCCAAAAACGCGCACAGAGTAACCGCGTGGTTGGACGCTGCTTGGTTGCCGGGCGAGCCATTCGACGTGCTCACCGCAACTCGACCCTCGGCGCGAGCACGTCGAATGGCTCGCCCGGCAACGAAACGGCGTCTGGCCGTGCAGCTACGGTAATCTTTTTTTTTACAATGTTTCGAACATCTGACAATAATAAAGATTATCGTCGTTGTTTTACCGACCGTGATATTTGTCGCTGTTTTACTGATCCTAAACAGCTACTTTATTTTTTTTTACAAGAAATCCGGTTTCGCACACTTGGCAAAGATTAAGATTCTTATCGCTGTTTCTTCGACTGTGAAACAGCAAATTGATTTTTTATACACGAAATACTGTTAGGTATAACTGCATAAAGACAGTCAGAGCCATTCGACGTGCTCGCCGCAACTCGAACTTCGGCGCGAGCACGTCGAATGGCTCGCCCGGCAATGAAGCGGCGCCTGACCGTGCAGCTACGGTAAACTTTTTTTTTACAATGTCCCGAACATTTGGCAATAATAAAGGTTTTTATCGCTGTATTACTGCGATGTATTTTGTACAGAAATACTAACAACGAATTACGAAAATATCCAGTTGTTACGGAATCGAAGAAACCACCGGCGCCATCTATCCCCTAATGTAGGAACTACAATCATGCTCTTCTTTATCGGCGCGACGTCTAACCTAAAACGAACAGACCACGCAACCATAGAACACACTATACGTGGATTTAAATTGTGCAATCGACATTTGGCCGCTTCTGGAATATTCAGAAAACTTCAAAGAATCGGCGTAGATTCTGATTTCGCACACTTGAGTTCCCCAAACGATTATATGTCACAGCAAACGTGCTGTTGACATTTCGAGCGGACATATTGGATTTCAGAGGTTCAGAAATATACGATTATTTCTATTTCCCGTTAGTTTTTGACCGTAAATCGCATCTGCGCCGAAGCATTGATATTCATATAACAACTCTGTCAAAGTTGAAGCATATCTGTAGCGTTATAACGACGTATAGTGTGTTCTACGAAATAGCAGTTTTTACACGAGAAATGTCGGTAACTAAATCTACTCCAGCAGCCCCTTAACCGTCGATAAACCAGGAACAAAAATATTTATTTGTAGGCAGCTGCGCGCGCATCCAAAAAATATATGTCTTCGACGCCATTACGCGCACCCAAGCGGTGGGGACACTGCGCACGGGCAGTACGTCGCTGACGCTCGAAACGACAGGTTGTATCGAAATAAAGAAACGTTCAGAAAATTGATAAAGAGTTCTACAAAATCAGAAGTGGAATCTACTGACGTGCTCTCGAGAGGTGTACTGCGACGTTACTCGTAATTTCGCTGAGCTGGGTGCCGCGAAATAATAATAAAATAGAAGACGTCGCTCTAGCTGGGTGCTTCGACGTAACACGAACTATTCGCCGTGCTGTGTGCCGCGAAATCGTAATAAAGACGTCGCTCTAGCTGTGTGCTTCGACGCAATACGAACTATTCGCCGTGCTGTGTGCCGCGAAATCGTAATAAAGACGTCGCTCTAGCTCTGTGCTTCGACGCAACGCGAACTATTCGCCGTGCTGTGTGCCGCGAACGAACAATCGATGGCGTCGCTCTAGCTGTGTGCTTCGACGGACTCGCGATACTCGCCAAGCTGTGTGCGGTGAGACAAAGAAAAGAAAAATCGGTGGCGTCGCTCTAGCTGTGTGCTTCGACGAACTCGCGATACTCGCCAAGCTGTGTGCGGTGAGACAAAGAAAAGAAAAATCGTAGTGACGTTACGCGGAGTGCTACGACGAGGTCGTAAGCTGGGTGCTTCGACGAATATATCGAAAAATAAAGCGTCCGGTCGCGACGCCTGTTTCAACATGGCGGCGGCAGCGCGTCGAGCGCCGTAATCGAGTCTTTCTCCCGCTCGACGCCGTGAGCGCGTCGTTCTCCCGACAGACGCCGCGATCGCGTCGTTCTCTCGTTCGACGCCATTTCGCGACCGCTGCGCGAAAGTGACTCGCGTGACGCGGACTTTGTCGCGCAACGTGGGAAAACGGAAAATCGTAATAATCGCGAGTGAACGAGTCACCCGACGTGACTCGTGATAATAATAAAGCCAAAAATCAACCGACATGAATCCGTTGGCACTGACTGTCGCACAAATAAAGGCCGTACTTCGGCGACGAGGCTTGCCGGTGGGAGGCCGAAAAGCGGATTTAATCCAACGAATGGACGAGGCTGATCCCATGGGCGACTGGGTCAACGACGCTCAACTAATCGCACCCGCAGCTGAGCACGACGATGTTATCGACCGAGGGGCGAGGCCGGCCGGTAATGGCGATGCCAACGGAGTGCCGGTCGGTAATAACAATCTCCCCGTAGACCCGCCCGATCAAAACGACGACGCTGCCGGGGACGAGGAGGTGGATGAACAACCACATGTCAACAACGATCCTGGCGGCCGACCAATAGGTGACAACAACAATGTTCAGCGCGTCGGAGCGGGTGATGCCCGCGGGAATCGGCATCGTCCGGAAGCTCAGGCTCATAGTGACCGGAGAGAGCCGAACCACGACGACATCGGACCACGACTGGAAAATATAATGCAGCGAGAGAGGGACCTGATGCAAAGGGAAATAGAACTGCTGAGACGCGAGAACGCTCTGCTGAGGGCCTCGCCCGGACCAAGCACATGGTCGGGAGGATCGCGCGCTCCAGCAAGTATAAAAAGTGTGGGTGAGCTTCTCAGTGAATACAATGGTTCGAGTGAAGATTTCGAACGATGGAGAACGCAAGTGAATTTGCTTCGAGCTACGTACGAGCTCGATGATAATGCGGCCAAGATCATGGTGGGCTCCAAGCTTCACTGGAAGAAGTAATGGCAGAAATGGAATCGATGTTTAACCAAAGGCCGGGAAAACTCGATTTACGAAGAAAATTCGAGGCACGAGAATGGCAACGCGGCGAGACGTTTATTGACTATTGCCATGACAAACTGATCCTCGGAAATACCGTCCCCATACCACAAGAAGAGATGGTGGACTACCTCATAGATGGAATCCCGTCCGATCATCTGAAGAATCAAGCTCGCATGCACTAATTTTCCTCAGCACATGAGCTTCTGAAGGCTTTCAGGAAGATCAAGTTGGAAGCGCCAAAACTAAGTGCGAGACGAGATTTTCCATCCACCAAGGACACAAGATTCAAGCCTCGATCTGAGTCCTCCAACGAAGCCGCGACGACATCTTCGGGTAAAGAGACAACAAACCAAAACAAACCAGCTGCTCGAGGTACCGTAAAGTGCTACAAATGCGAGGGATCAGGCCACTTTGCCAAGGACTGCAAGGCTACGACGAAACCCAAGGATCGTGGAAGTTCATCTGGAGGCAACAAGACAGAACGACAGGTTGCCAGCGTTGACGAAAAACCAGAGGACTCATCGGACGCCAGTGAAGACGACGAGAAGGAGGAAGATACCGACGATGACGATGTCTGTTTCGTTGACGTACACACCGAGTCCAGAGACGAGTTCCAGAGAACAGCGGATTTCGATATCGAAAATACGGATAAGTTTTCCCTGACGGTTAGAATAGATACGGGGTGCCCCATTAGTTTGATCAAAGAGAAATTCGTTAATAGGCAGAGCATAAAGTCCCCTGACCGTGGTTGGCAACGACATCATGGACTGAATCGATCAAAACTGTTAGTAACCGGAATCGTTGATGCTCGCGTTACCTTGGAGAATGAAACAAACGTCGTGACTTTCGGAGTCGTCGCGAACGATACTATGTCCACCCCCAGTACTTCTCGGTCGCGACACTTTGAAATCTTTCGGATACGAACTCACTAAGAGTCCATCGTATGACAAAGCGGTATCGGACATATTGAATATAGAGGTCGATCCAATGCGTTCTGTCGATAGGCTTCGAGTCAACCCGGAAGTTCCACTATGTTATCGCAAAGAGTTCGAAAGAATGTTTATCGCGGATTACGAAGAATCAGAACGGCCGAGTAATCCAAAAGTACAAGCGGAAGCTCGCATCGTCCTAAAAAGTAGTCAGATCGTTCAGTTCGGACCTCGACGACTCGCCTACACCGATAAAGAAAAAGACACTGAAACACTAGATGGGTTGACTGACAGAGGGATAATCCGCAAAAGCAAGTCAGAGTATACGTCTCCGATCGTATTAACGAGAAAGAAAACCGGCGAGGTCCGAATGTGTATCGATTTCAGATCATTAAATAAGATCGTCGCGCGGGATAACTACCCCTTGCCATTGATCGAAGATCAATTGGACCAGTTGCGAGGCAAACGATATTTTAGCGCTCTCGATCTGAAGGACGGATTTTATCACGTCGCCATGGATCCCGATTCCATTCGTTATACTTCGTTCGTCACCCCCATGGGACAGTATGAGTTTGTGCGCATGCCCTTCGGCCTTAAGATCGGACCGCAGTGTTTTCAAAGGTTCATAAACGAGGCCATGGCCGACCTGATCAAATCCGGACAGGTCATAGTATACATGGATGACATATTAATCGCGACCGAAACCCTCGAACAACATCTCCAGGTTATGAAAAAAGTACTGAGTACACTCGTCGAAAACAAGCTCGAGCTTCGACTCGATAAATGCGCCTTTCTCTGCACCGAGATCGATTACCTGGGGTATCGGGTTACAGAAGAAGGGTTAAGCCCGACAGAAAACGGCATCGCGGCCGTCCAGAATTTCCCAGAACCTAAAATCGGTCAGAGAGGTCCATAGCTTCGTCGGGTTGGCATCGTATTTTCGTAAATTCATCGACGGGTTTTCTATCATCGCAAAGCCTCTGTATAACTTGCTCAAAAAGGACATACCTTTTGCATTCGGGGACGCGGAACGAAACGCGTTCGAGACGTTGAAACAGAGACTCATGGAGGCACCGATTCTGGCCATATACGATCCGCACGCTGCTACCGAGTTACATTGCGATGCAAGTGCGCACGGGTTCGGAGCAGTGTTGTTACAGCTCCAACCCAATCAGAAGATGCATCCGGTCTTTTACTTTAGTAAACGCACTACGGAAGTCGAGTCTCGCTATCACAGCTTCGAACTCGAAACACTCGCGATAGTATACGCACTGCGGCGTGTCCAGACGATCGTAAAGGCAGGGCCTTTACGATCGTATCCGATTGCAGCGCGGTGACGCAAACGCTAGAAAAACGCGATATTAATAACCGAATCGCCAGGTGGAGTATCGAGCTGCAAAGCTTCGATTTTAAAATCGTTCATCGACCGGGCTCGAGTATGCGACACGTCGATGCTCTCAGCAGATCATTCGGTATCCTGGTAGTAGAGGACAACCCTTTCGAGTGGAACCTCATGGTTTGCCAAAACAAAGATCCAAAGATACGCGAAATCGTTCAGAAACTCGAGAGAAGCCACGATCCTACGTTCGAACTACGCGACGGTCTCGTCTATAAGAAACACGGAGAAACTCTCCTGTTCGTTGTTCCCGAGCAAATGGAAACGAACGTTCTCGTTCACTACCACAACGAAACGGGTCACGTAAGCGCCGGTAAAATGATCGAGTCAATCCGACGCACCTACTGGTTCCCGCGAATCCGCGAAAAGTGCGAAGAACACGTGCTCCACTGTCTTAAGTGCATCTCATTTTCGCCATCGTCGGGAATGAAAGAGGGATTCCTGCATCCTATCCTTAAGGGTAACGCTCCCTGGCATTCGCTACACATTGATCACTTCGGTCCGGTAGACCATCGCGTGGCGATAAAAAAAGATATCTTCCTGGTGATTGACGGGTTCACCAAGTTCGTACGTTTATACCCGTGTCACGTCCCGCGTTTCGATTCTATTTTTCCGTCGCTTACACGACGATATCGTTTTTCGCGCACGAGGTTCCGGCGTCGAGTTCGGTCTAGTCAGGCCGCCGCATCCAGAGTGCAACTGGACACCGGGATGCGGCGGACGTGACGAATATTAATCCGAGACTGATTCACGCGGCGCATACTGTCGTCATGCGAGAACGCTGATTCTGCGGATCGCGTTCGGATGCCGTCGGCCCCCTCATCGGCCGACGGCAATTCAAGCGGCCGTGTGAGAAAGCTGATTTCGCGGATCGCCCCGCTCGTGGGCCGACGGCAATTCGACTGTCGGACTGCAAGCGAAGAGCGGCCGTGTGAAGATGCTGAATTCGCGAGTTGTCCCACTCATCGGCCGACGGCAATTCGACTGTCGGACGAAGATGCTGAATTCGCGAGTTGTCCCACTCATCGGCCGACGGCAATTCGACTGTCGGACGACGAGCGGAAGACAGTCTCCTGCTACCATCTCAACCGAGAAGTTGGAAAATCGGCTCCGCTAATAGCGCCTACATAGCGGCAATAATTCTCACGCAGAATTCAAGTCCGGAACCGTTGTAGAACCGGACTACTTTGAATCTCTTGAGTTGCTCGCGCCGCGGTGGTCAGTCTCGTTAGCGTTAGTTATTAAGACGTTCCGAATCCGCCACGAACTATCAGTCATTTATTTTTAGTGTTCGAGTGTGTGTGAGAAGCTGAGAAGCAGACCACCAATTGTACGTGTGCGACGCGATCATTGTAAGCGAATGGGTGAGAGTGAGCCTAAGCTAAACTAGAATTAAGATTGTTTCCTGAATCGCACCATATATATTATTATCCATATCTCGTTATTCAATATCTTTATTCAATTATTCTGCCGCTACTGGTTAATTGTGTTCTGGGTATTCTCCATATTCTTTTGTTGTAACATTTATCAGTTGTCAATATACCCACCTTTTACCAGATCTCCTCTTATCAATTTATTTCACGACCATTTCCCCCGCTCGATTATAGGCTCGAGGAACGCCCTGTATAGGGCAACGGATAGACAACCCACAAACAAAATAAATATAAACTCTTGCGCTTCACGCAGGGGGTTAGCAGTCGCGCTGCGAAACCGCTCGGCACGTGACATACTAACTGGTCAGAAGTGGGATACGTCACATTCCTTGAGCTTTAAACCGAGCTCTCTTTTCCTTCCCGATTTTCCCATGGTTCGTAGGGATTATATGTGGGACGGCGTGGAGCCCCTAGACGCCACAGAACTAGCGGGAGGCGCCGGGAATTTCCTGGTAGACCTTTCCGCAGGGTACAATCTCGTGCGGCTAAGCGCACTTGCGTTGAACACCGAGATTGTGGGGAACGCAGCCGTCATACCTCTCGCGAACGGCACCGAGGTTGTGACTTTAGGATCGGTGACGATTCACGGGAGACCATTCCACGTAATCGTGGAACCCCCTTTCGGTTTTGACGGGGTAATTGGAAGTCTTTAAACCGTCCCCCTACTCCGAAAATTCCTTATTTTTCTTTTTTTCCCCTCCCTTTCCCTCCTCATTTATTTTATTTTTTATCATTTATCAAAGTAGAGGCAATCATGGCTAACGCGGAACACGACACGTCCGCCGAAATTTTGGCCAATGTAACGGCTATGGTCGAGAATTTGGCCATACAAAACAATTTTTCCAACATTCCCACGTTCGATGGAAAGAATATGCCCTTGCGGGATTTCCTGCAAGACGTGCAGAACACATCCGCGTTCATTTCTGCCGCGGCGGAAACCCAATTCGTCAGCGCGGTAATATCGCGTCTCCGAGGTGATGCGCGAAATTGCGTCTACGGGGAGACGATTCAAACGGTCACGCAGTTGATCAAACTGCTGAAGGAGCGACTCGCCCGGGGGAAAAATTATGACTACTACTCGCGAACGCTTAACGCGATCAGGATGAAAAGGGATCAAACGGTGGGTCAATTTTATGACCAAATCAGGATCTTGTTGAGCGGGGGTAGAACCGCATTTAGATCTCAGTTCAACGCGGAGCCTCCGGAGCCGGAACGCGATCCCCTTCATCAAATCGCACTCAGCTCCTTCATCGACGGATTGCCCACGACGATAGGCTCGGCGGTTGCATTACGCGAACCCAGTACACTGGAGGCCGCGTTTAAGATCGCGGAGAAACTTACGCTACACGAGTCGCGAGCCAAATCACGCGATTACGCTAGGGATGATTCGGCGCAGGTCCTTTTTACCCCCACGGCATCGCGGTCTCCCTCGCCAAGCCCATCTCGGAACTGGCCGCCGCCGCGAACCCAAAACTGGACGCCGGCGGCCGGCCGAAGCTGGTCCCCGCCGGCTGGCCGCAGCTGGTCGCCGTCGGCGGACCGGGGCTGGTCGCGAACGGGAAGTCCAGAGCGCCCGGGGGATCGCCCCCTCGGAATCCTAAAAAGACCAACAGACTACAGGGATCCGCGACCGAGTCGCGATCAGGCTCGACGCGGCTGAGGACGCCGATTTTGTTGCACCGCCGACAGGCGCTGTTTATGCTGCCCGTGCTGTCCGTGGGCCGCAGGAACGGCTTCCGGCGGCCCGCGGCAAGCGTGCGGACGCCAAAGTTGCTGCAGCGCGGCTAGACGCTGTCTGTGCTGCCCGTGTTGCCCTTGGGGGCAATGCACGCCGTCGGCGGCAACGTCAATCAGCGGGCCTTTAAACTCGCCAGAGGCTCGCCGGGCGAATTCGCCGGCGAGCCAAGCGACGGAGCAAGTGGTCACAAACCGAGCGAACCGTCCGGGAGACCACCAGTCATCCGTTCGATTCCTGGAGAGCGGCGGGTCGTCCTCTGGACCGCAGCCTCCGCGGAATCCCCAGTAGTCGAGATGAAAGCACCAGAATTGCGGAGAAAGAAGGGGCGATTCTTCCTAGACACCGGATCCTCCGCAAGTCTAATTAAATTAAGCGCACTCGACGAGGACCTGATCATAGATACAACCGACCGAATTTGGGTGACAGGGATTTCCGAGGAGGAGGTACCGACACTCGGGTCCGTATCCCTCCACTTCACAGAAAGGTCGACGAAGTTTTACGTCATGCGAACGCTGCCGCTGAAGAGCGACGCGTTAATCGGAAAACCCTACTTCTTCGCGGAGGAAGCCGAAATTTCCTTCCATCACAAGACCATGGTGACGATGGATGAGCCAATCCGGCCGAAACGGTTTTTATCGGAATCGCCGGAAACCGCGGAGAAATCTACACCGGTTTTACTCGCAAAGATTGTACCCGGAAAATTTAAGTTGCGAGCGCGAATGCGGGAACAGATTCGCGTGCCGATATCAAACACGGATTTGACAGAGGGCTACCTCCCGCGGATTCAGACGACACCAGGCGTATACCTCGGAAACGCGATCGTGGGCCAAGAAAAGGGAGCGTGCCACGTCCTCGCGATAAACACACGCTTTGAGGACGTCGAAATCGAGATAGGGCCCCAAGAACTCGAGCCGTATGAGCAGTGCAGCGACGAGGGTTACCCGAGCTATTCCGAGGAATCGGACTCGTCCGAGGGAGCCGAGTTTTCCCCCCCGGATCGGGTGGCAGCCATAATGGCAGCCCTCCGGCTTGACAGGCTCAACGACGAGGAAAAAACCCACGTCCGCCATCTGATCGAGGAGTTCACGGATATGTATAAACTGCCCGGAGATAGACTAAGATGCACGGACCTAGCGCACCATAAAATTCCGACTGTGGACGATGTGCCGGTAAACACCAAGCAATATCGGTTCCCCGTAATTTACCGGAGCGAGCTCGAGCGACAGGTAACGAAGAAACTCGCGGACGGCGCGATCGTGCACTCGCGATCCCCGTATAATTCTCCGGTATGGATCGTCCCAAAGAAAGCCGACTCGCAGGGAAACCCACGTATGCGGATGGTCATTGACTTCCGTAAATTAAACGAAAAAACAATTTCCGACGCCTATCCCCTGCTTAATATGATAGAGATATTGGAGCAGCTGGGTAAGGCGAACTATTTCTCGACTTTCGATCTCGCCAGCGGATTCCAACAAATTCCGATGGACCCGGAAGACGGCGCGAAGACCGCGTTTTCAACTCTCAACGGCCACTACGAATACGCACGTATGCAGTGTAACACGGGAAAGTTCCGTGTCGCCCAACTGCCGCTCTGCACTCCCGCTCGACGACGCCTAGACCGATCCGCAGGGCCATAGGTAGCGTTATAACGTTTATTAATTCTTTTCTTTATTTTTTTTTTATTTATATTTCCCGCTTCACGGGCCGTCTTGGCGCTGACGCCGTCGTCGGGGCGAGCCCTGACGGCGATCTACGCGGGAGAGGGAGATAGAGAGGGAGAGACGACGCTGGGACCTCGCCGCCGCCTCGCCGTCGCCTCGCCGCTGCGCCGCTGACCGCTCGGCGGTTCGAATCGCCCGCCACCGCCGCAGACGGAGAGACCGCCGCCGTCCAAGCCTCGCGCCACGCCAGCCAACTGTGGCGCGGGGGAAATCTCGCTGGGGAGACGAGACTGCTGCACGGCACGGCAGAGTTGGCCGCCTGCCTGCCGGAGAGCGCTACGCAGACGGAGAGGGGGCCACTTGCCCGAGCGTGCGAGAGAGTGAAGATCGAGACACTTCCCGAGGAGCCGTCGAGCGAGAAGCAGAGCGTGCGAGCGAGCGAGCGACAGCGACGTATACGCCAAGGAGATCGAGAGGGAAAAACGCGAGGGAGCGAGCACGTCCATCCCGCCGCCAACGACGCTTTCCGAGATCGAAAGAGAGACGCGAGGATTTTTACGGGTGAGCCTCGCCGCGAGGCGTCAGTGCTTTTCCTTATTTTCTTTTTGTTAAATTATTGCGCGTGACATCGCGCCTTCGTCGCCTTCGCGCGAGACGGCCGTGTCGACGGGGCTCTCGCGAGCATCCCGCGTGGCTGTAGCCTGTGCACGCGAGCGCAAAATCTCGGCGACGAGCCCTAGAGGCCTTCGCGCCGAGACATAATTTACGATAACAAAGGCCAGCGCCGGGTGCCGCGGGAGAGGCCCGATCGTCCGGGCGGTCCTGCGGGAAACTCGGGCGCGAGTTCGACCTCTCTACCGGTCGTTCGGTCGCGGGAAGTGAGCCGTCGCGCCGAGGATCAGAGTATAAATTCATTTGTTTTTTTTGTGCATCCCGCGACGATAATATTCGAGTCAGTGTGCGAGGAGAGAAGCGGTGCGCGATTGACAGGTGTTATTATTTTATTGTTCGTAATTTCGTATCTTGTAAATAGTTCTTTTGCAATTGTTTCTTTTTCTTCGCGGGTTTTTCCCCGGCGTTATTTTTCGAGTCATACCGCCGTTGTAACCGCGCAGTTAGACCGGGGAAAACCACGCGACCGCTGTCTCTCCCGCCGCGTGTGAGAGCGTGTGTGTGTGTGTGTGTGTGTGAGTGTGTGTGTGGCGAGGGCCGCGTCGCGCGCGGTGGCTCGCGACCTTGCAAGAGAGAACTTTGTTGTCGAGCGGTAGACCTGCGAAACTAAGAGAAACGAAGAAGTGTTTCGTTTCGGTTGGACAGCATTGCGGGAGACTATTCTTGAATTATTTTCGTCACTATTAATTTGCCTTGTTTAATAAACGGTTTTGTGAGCTCCCGCAGATTGACCGTTGTTTGGTTGTTGCATTATTTCTCAACCCTTCCGAGATCGTCAGCTCTTCGCATCCCGCCACTCTACGGATTCGACGGCTGCGGCTAGCCTGGCCAGAACAGCCGGGTCCTAACAACGCGTGAGTTCCTCCCGGCGCGAAAGCGCCTGGCGCCCAGGGAAAAAGGGAGGGACTCCGAGGACCTTGGCAATTTGTGGGCGGTTTGTGGATAATTAGACTAAAAACCACTACAGCAGGAAGGGTTGAAAAACGCGCCCGCGACGTTTCAACGGCTAATGGATCGCGTGCTGGTCGGACTCCAGGGCACCGAATTATTCGTGTACCTCGATGATATCGTCGTATTCGCGGAAACCCTGGAGGAGCACAAAATAAAAGTTCGGCGATTAATGCAGCGGTTGGAGGAAGCCAATCTGTGCTGTTACCGCGCTCGCGAGTTACGAGCCTCAAAACCCGGGCTGGCGACAAAAATCCCCGTCAGCTGGTTTTTCCTTGTCCGGGGCGCCATCCACGCTCTTAGCGTGGCCCAGCTGCGAAGTGGTGGAAATAAAAAATCGGGGACGAGTTGGTTGGCCGGCTAGCCACAGCCTGCACAATGGTAGAGGGGGCGGTTCGGGAACTCGGGGACGAAATATTCGGTCTGGCTCGATTTTACAAAAAAACCAATTCGCGACTCAAAAATATTCACCAGTTCGGGCACAACAAAAACAATTTATTTTCCAAGTTACTGCTCTAAATTTGTCGCGATACAAAAGGCGGCGCCCTACTAAAATCGGGGAACGGTTACTTAATTCGCCGTTCCCGATTTCCTACCCGGCACGAGCAAACAAAAATATTACACAACAAAAATGATGTTAACCGCGATCGCGAGCTAAATTCCGTGACCGGGGACGAAGCCCCGCGCGACAAAGACCCTACTACGGTCAACCGCTCGACCGACGCAAAACACAATAACCAAAATCAACACCAAAAAAAAACACAACAATCCGCGATACTCAGTCCGGGCAGAAAGGCCCGCGACGATTCCACAAACGACCAAAAAAGAAACGCACGCACCCGGGATGGCCGCGCACAGGCCGACAGCCTCGTGCGCGTGCGACCGATCGCCGGTCGTATCACGAGGCGGCGACAGAAGGTCGCCCGCGAAACTCTCCAACGCCCCCGCGATCGCTCGCACGCACCCTTTTCCCGGGGATTGTTCCGCCCCGGTACGCTTACCAAAACGGCGCCGATCGTCCGCCCTTGAGACCGACCGCTCGCGAGCCGAGGGCACTCTCACCGCGATCTCGAGAATAATATTACGCGCACTATACGGGTCCTACCGCGATTATTCCCGCACACGACGGATACCCCACGGTCGTCGGGCGGTCGCGAAAAACCAACACCCGCGCACCCGGAGACTGTCACTAAAACCCTGAGGAAACCTCCGAGAGGAACCCTACCTCCAAATTCCTCGTTGCACAATCCAAAAATCCCCGAACAGCGTTGGCCTCTGTCCCCGCGACGTCGACGCCAACCTCGCGTTACACCGGCCGGACGAACAATGACTTGTCTCGACGCGCTCGTCTCCCCGTCCCCTCCCCTCGTCACCCGAAATTCCTTAAATTCGCACGAACTACCGGTCGCGTAGCGCGACACGCGGGACGACGACGCTGTTGACGCGCGGCGGGGGGCGGTTTCGCGCGCGAAACTCGAATCGGTAACGCGAGGCGGCGGCGCCGCTAACCCGATTGTTTTACAAGAGAGCAAATAAAGAAGAACCAGGCGCGCTTTCGCAATCGCCGGAGATCCCTGGAAAACACGAGAGACCCTCAAATAATTCGGCGACGCATCGATGGATGAATTGCACGCTAAGCGCCGAGCAACACGCGGCCGAGCAGCAGTAGCCCGCCGCGGTGGGGGAAACGACGACGGCGGCGAGGCGCGAAGTCTCGCGCGACAGCAGCTGATCGGCGGCTGTTCGCAGGCGGTCGTAGGGCTCCCCGCTCTCCGTCTCCCTCCCAGCAGTGACTCGTCGCTGGCTCTTCGCGGGCGGCAGGGTCTCTCCGTCCTTCTCTCTCGCGTAGCAACGGCGGAACCCGGGAATTTTCAACTCCCGGGGAATCGGTGACCGCAGCCGACGGCGCTCTCCCTCTCGTCGCAGTGCATCTCGTCAGCGTCGGGTGCATTAAAAAATAAAAATAAAAAAACAGTCAAATCAGTGAGTCTTTTTCGTTCGGTGAGAGTGCCCCGGGGAGGATTGTTCGCCGGGTGGCCCGCGAGGTCGGCAATCGACGCAAAGAAGGCCGTACTACAGTGCCCTCTTTGTAACGCCTTCAAAAAGCGCGTTACAGTGCTTAGCGCCAGATAAGTGCGAATTCCTGCGCAGGGAGGTGGCTTACCTGGGCCATATCGTAAGCCAAGACGGCCTGCGTATGGACCCTAAGAAGCTTGAAGCTGTAAAGCGCTTCCCCGAGCCCAAAATGCAGAAAAACGTGCGACAATTTCTCGGGCTTGCCGGGTATTACCGACGGTTTATACCACACTTTTCCGATCGCGCCAGGCCGCTCTCGGATATGCTCAAAAAAGGAAAACCGTTCCACTGGGGCCGCGACCAAAGGCGCAGCTTCCGAAGCCTTCGGAGAGCCCTCTGCAAGGAACCTATCTTACAATACCCGGACCTGTCAAAACAATTCGTGCTCACCACCGATGCCTCCGAATACGCCCTCGGTTCCGTGCTCTCGCAGGAACACGACGGGTGCGAGTTGCCGGTCGCCTATCACTCACGGATATTCAACAAGGCCGAAAGAAATTACGGAACCACGGAGCAGGAATGTCTCGCAATAATAGAATGAATCGAGCATTTTTCCACTTATCTCTACGGTAAGGAATTCAAACTTGTGAGCGATCACGAGCCTCTCAAATGGATTCGGACTCAGCTCGACCCAGGCAAGAGGCTCAATCGATGGAAAATGCGGCTACGTAAATATAATTATGAATTTATTTACAAGCCAGGCCGGGATAACGTGGTCGCCGACGCGCTCTCTCGGAACCCAGTAAACGCGGAAAAATCCACGACCGATTCCGAGTCGGACGAACCCGCCAAACGATTGGTTTTACCAATCGGACGGCAGGAGTCATCGGCCAAACCACGCGAAACCCGGGCGACATCGACAACAGCTGCAGCCAGACGGCCAACAGCGGGCTCGCGCATACGCGCACGCCTGCGAACCACGCCGTCGGCAGCAGCGATAGCCGAAGCCGAAGGGTCGAGCTCGGATCTTTCCGGCCCCCCTGCGTCACGCACACGGCAAAGGACAAGTGGAAAACCTGCCACACCACCGGCCTTGACTGCGTCAGAACTCAGCTCGGAGGACTCGGGGCCGCCGATACAACGCATTCATCGAAGCATGCTGCCGGCCCCGCTTCTCCCTCCGAAACGACCTAGACCCCCTGCGAAGGCCGTTGCCCCTCCGGCTCCCTCAAGCTCAGACTCGACATCGGCAACAACGACTGCGGCCGCCAAGGGAAAGCCCGATGGCGTCACGGTCACGCTGAGCCCGCCAAGCAATGACTCGGATGATAGTGTTTTCGAGGAAACGGAGCGCGGAGCGGCAACCCCGGACGCACGGGCCACGCCGGAGTCGATCAAAGACTCCTTTCAAAAGTTCGACGAGTCTTTGTGTCGACACGAGAAACGTTTCCAAACAGATGAAATCAGAGAATTGGAAAATCCGAGCGCGATCAAGGACTCAATTCAGAAATACGATGAGTCCGTGCGCCACCTCGAAGAAAAATTCCAGGCAAGGGATGCCTGTGAGGCCGAGTCCGAAAAACCGGATATCATATGGCCGGAGCGTTTATCGGAGGGAGAGGAGCTCGAGGCACCCGCGCAGGAAAAATTAAAAGAATTAGACCCATACGACGACAAGAGCACGGACCCAGACGCAGAGCTCTCACGCAGACTAACGAAAATCCGAGAGAAAGAGACCCCAGCGACAGAGCAGGAGCTGCTGCGGCGGGTAAGTATGACGGAGACGGAATGGAGACAAAAGACCACAGAGCCGAGCGCCCGGAGTGACGCGGCGAGGCCTGAGGCGCAAACGAAAGATGGGGAAAAAGGAAAACAGTCAGAGGCCGTAAGTATGACGGAGATCGAGCCAGCAACCACGGACGGCACGGAGGCAGACGACGAAGACGAGAGGCTGGAGCAAGCGAGTAAGAAGGACACAGGCATAGGCTCGGGTGAAGCGAAGGCCTGCACGTGCGAGAGCGGCCATAGCTCGAAACTCGAGCGGCCCCCCGATAGGACGCGGCCCGAAGCCCCCCCGGTTCCTCGGACCGGGCGACGCTCGGTCCGCTGGTCGTTACCACCGAATGATAAGGACCCAGTGGCACGGTCTACACCTTATCGGCCGCGAATACCCCCGCTGAGCGCCCCACCGATACAATTGCCCGTCACTAATTCGAACAACCGAATTAACTGTCCGGAAAATTCGTATATGGTGGCGTCCGCCGCGTTCTCGGACGAAACGACCGACGACGAGACGGCTAAGGCAAAGGCCAAGCCTGAGTCAGGTGCGACGCGCCAGGTCACGGGAACGCGCGAATGCCTGACATACAAGCCCGATAATCTCGTCCACTTCATCTCAGCAGACGGCGAAGTAACCACGCCAATCGGAAAACTGTTATGCGATTTAGGCAGAATAGACGCGGACGAGATTAAACGGAACCACGTAAAAGTCGGGCAAATAGCTATAACCCCCTATCGCGGCAAAAACATTTATAGTGTCGTTGTGAAAACGCGCTATTACGACGCGACTGAAGAAACAACCATACACGCAGGGCTAAGGAGCCTCAGGCGGGTACTCGAGAAGGACGGCGTGGAGTCGTTTCGAATTTCACGCGCGGGCGATTACACGGACGCTTTGCCCGCGACGAGGCTTGTCGAACTGCTACACGAGCAGTTCGACAATTCAAAGACGGCCGCGATAATCTGCTACGGGAAAATCCAGTACCCGGCAGAGGCTTCACGTGCCGAAATAATCCGTGAATTTCACGAGAGCCTCATGGGGGGGCACCGAGGAGTGACAAAAACTTACCGGAAAATCCGGGAACGTTTTTACTGGCACACTCTCCGCAATGAGGTCCAAGATTTCGTACGGCAATGTAAAGGGTGCCAGGAACGGAAATTGGTGCGCGCGAAGACGCGGGAGCCTATGCTTCTGACGGACACGCCGGCCGACGTTTTTGATAAAGTGTCACTCGACACCGTTTGCCCCTTACCACAGACGCCACACGGAAACAAACACATACTAACGATACAGGACCAGCTCTCGAAGTATTGCCTCGCCGAACCGATACCCGACCTACAGGCAACGACAATCGCCGAGGCGATGGCTCGACGGCTAATAGCCCAATTTGGGGCGCGTCGAGCCATACTCACGGATCGAGGTGCGTCCTTCACAAGTAGTTTATTGCGGGAAATTTCAAAAATTTTCCACATTAAACAATTGACGACGTCCGGCTACCGACCGCAAACAAATGGGGCTCTCGAAAGGAGCCACATAATGTTAGCAGAGTATATAAAGAGCTACGCCGATACGTACGACGACTGGGACCGGCTTTTGCCCTACGCAGAACTGTCGTACAATACGAGCGTTCACGAAGCTACAAATTTCACGCCCTATGAGGTAGTTTACGGGAGGTTACCCCGACTCCCGAGCCAGTTCCCCCCCCCCCCCCCCCCCCCCCGAAGAAAAGTTATCTACCTACAACTCCTACACCATTGAGCTAATCAATAGGTTATCAGAAATTAGAGAACAGGTGGGAAGAAACCAGAACAAGGCCAAGGAAACAACAAAAAAATATTATGACCGCAAAATTCATCCGTTTTCCGGACAAATTGGCGACCAGGCCTACGTGCTAAAAGAACCCCGTAAAGGGAAGTTCGATTCCCAATACCACGGTCCCTATAAAATCGTACAAATCTCAGACCATAGTAATGTAATTTTAGAATCAAAAGATGGTAAGAGATTCAGGAAACATGTTGACAAAATTAAATTAGCCTATGTGTGACAATCCCAATTCAATTAACCCGGGAGCGCACATACGCCACCAGCTGTAACACATAAGGATGCGTGAGTGTGTGTGTGAATGGAGGCCAGCACGTCGAAGAAAGACCGAAGGAAATCCGAGAACGACGGAACGGAGAAACGCGGGCGCGTGCCCCGGAGTGAGAGAGAAACCGCACATGCGCCATCTCTGTTCCTCCCGCACGCTCACGCTCTCCTCTCTTCCCTCTTACCTTCATGTAAAACTTCACCATTGTATTAATTATACCAAACCACCAATTAACTGCGCTAGTCCAACAGTGTTACCGGAAAAATTGTAAGACAATATAATTACAGGCCTAGACGCGCGAGTGCTAGAAACAGTAGACACCGAAACAAACGCGCGAGCAACCAAGGGAGAGAGAGAGAGAGAAACAGAGCGAGCGTGGGTGCGAGGGAACGAGCGAGCGAGCGCGCGTCACTGGCCCAGCCGAACGCGCGCGTGCCATCATGTTGTGTATGGCCGTCCTTCTCGCTCTCCTGGCTGCGGCCCGCAGCAGATTGGACCGCACAAACGCATACCACGTCACACCGATGCGAGACCAGCCGGGACTCTACTATGAGCGCGTATGCCCCCTCCGTCTGCAACACGTGGACTGGAAAGTGACGGTATTCCACGAAACGGACAAATTTATCGAACATTTCTCTCAGGTACAAAAACAACTGTCCAGTATTCTCGCGGCCTGCTGCAACATCAGCCCCTGTGAGAAGTGCCGGGAATATTTGCGTATTGAATACCTCAAGGAACGTGTCACGCGCGCGAAGGCACTAGTGAACGAAACAAAGCCACATCGTCAGATCAAAATTCCAGGAACTACACGAAGAACACATAGCAGAGAAGAAAATCGTAAACCGACTATATAACCGCGTACACAACCTCAGAGACTCATTAAACAAAGTAATAAACGAAACAACACTAATAATATACCACAACGAGCTAACGAACCTCGCTTATCGGGTAGAGATAAAAATTAATCAATACATGAAAGCGTGTGAAAAATTTCTGCAAATAATCGCTGCAGCCAGGGACGGACGCTACGACGCAAGGGTCCTCACCTCACCGCAACTCTCAGCCGTCTCGCGGGAAATACAATCACGCCTGCCAGAATTCGAATTTCCGCTCACAGCCGAATACATGTGCGGAGAGTCGCTGTCCCGAGTCGCAAAAACTGACATCGTATTCCACAAAGGGCGAGTAATCATCGTGGTGCACATTCCACTATTGGAGCGACAGATTTACAATCTGTATCGAATGCACCCATGGCCGGACCCGCAAGTTGGAATTAACCAAACCGGGTCGGCACATGTGGTACCGTCAACAACGTATATCGTCTTATCAGCCGATAGACGCACGTACTTCCTCGCTGACCATGTTTACCTAGGAGCCTGCGCAACGGTCGAACACCGGTACATTTGTTCCATGGAAGCCCCGCTGCATGAGGTCTCGACATCGCAGCAGTGCGAAGTGTTGATGTTAATCAACCCAACCGTCGAGTCCTACCGGCGTTGCGACGTGAGGATTCGACCCCAGCATGACGCATTCTGGACGCATTTGCCGTCTCAAGAGGGGTGGCTGTTCTCGCTAGCGGAACGTGAGACGGTCCATGTGCTCTGCCCGGGCCTCGCTGACATCGCCATACCAGTGGAAGGGGCGGGAGTGCTACATCTCAGCGCTAACTGCGTAGGCCAAACGCGCACGACCGCGCTCACCGGTGTGCGTGCCTACGAGAGCCAGGAGCAATATTTTTATTCCCCGGAAATCTCGCTGAACGTCTCCGTCATCGCGCCGTCACTCAATACCGCGTCGGAATACAGGCCAGAGCCACGGCCGGAAGAGAAACCGACCGAACAACGGGCCCAATGGAAAACGCACGATACAGACGAGTCGCTGTTCGAAATCGAGCAACGCATTGCTGACATAGGCACACACCGACGCGACAAAAGAAGGCAACACTCGCTGTTTATCGCCGGTTTCACCCTGCATACCATTCTCGTGACGACGGTAATTCTATTCTTCTGCCGAGCACGGCTACAGGCTATCGCTACGCTACGCTGCTTACAACGTCGAGGCAGGCAAGCTCAAGAGTCGCACTCGAACCGAGAACATATCGAGCTGGGCAACGTGTCGCCAACGTCAACAATTCCGGCCGGAGGAAACCCGAGCGCAACGCCAAGGATCACGAACGCAGCGAGAGCCCGGCCCGACGCCACCGTGACATCAGGCGTTGTTCCTCGAACTCTACCCCCACTCAACGCAATGGTAGATTAGCCACGAGAAGAAGTCGAGCACCCCGGGCCGTGAAGGAAAAATGCCAGAACCAAACCGATCGCGCTTAGCTACACATCTAATATTTCCGAGCTCCAGCGACATTCCGTCTCACGCGACACTACCAAGTGACTATTCCGAGCAACTTTTCTTTTTCCGAGTGTGAGCTGGTGCCGTCAGCTCCGTCAAACCGCCAATTGTGCCGCCGATCTCGCGCTAACAACACGTGCAACGCCAACTGTGCCGCGTGTAACGCAAACTGTGCCGCCGATCTCGCGCTAACAACACGTGCAACGCAAACTGTGCCGCGTGCAACGCAAACTGTGCCGCCGATCTCGCGCTAACAACGCTTCGCGTGCAACGCAAACTGTGCCGCCGATCTAGTGTCGCCCGACCCGCAATCTCGCGCTGCCCTGAGTTCGCGTCGTGCCGAGTGTCAAGGGGCAATATGAACCCAGACGGCAAGTATTTCGACGCGAAACACCAGGTGGTGATGCTCGGGCGCTGCCCGGTATGCGGCAAAACCGCGCAGCACTGTGGCGACTGGGGCGGCTGTTATGAAAAATGGTCGGACAACTCGGGCCGGCGAGGCAGCAAGGTCTGCCCGCTATGCGGTTTATTAGTGCCGGCAATTCGCGTTGCCCCGCACGCAGGTCAATACATTTCCGAGTTCGAGCGTTACCTGCATGCGGTGCCAAAATTCGAACGTCGGTCCGGGAGCGTCCAATTCCCGAGACCGACATCGCCGATTCCGTCGACATCTCAAAGCCCGGCCAACACGGCAACGGCGGCTGCAGCCGCGGCAACGCCGAAGAGCTGCCTGCGGGTAGCGCCGACCACCAATCGGCGGCCCGGGACCAGCCAGCCTTCGGCATTCGCGCCGCCGAAATCGTCGACGTATCGAGCACCCCCGGCCGGGATGGTGGTGGCGGCAGCGGCTGAGGACATCCCGAAGCCGCAGCCGCCACCCACCCAGGCCGGGGCAGGCATAAGCAGAACGGTCGCACGTCGCCGAGCGAGATCCCGCGCCCGTGCGAGGTGCGTAGCACAGGGGGAGACACCGCGCGGAATCTCCTTCGACCGCCGCGATAACAGCCAGGGGAGCGACAGGAGCGTCTCTTTCACAACAACGACAAAGGACAAGTGCGTCAACACCGCCCTCATCGTCCTACGTCCCGGTGACGCCCGTGATTTCATCGCCGACTACATGGAGGGGGAGGGCATAGCGCCCGCCGTAAAGCGAGCCCTCTACGCCCGGCATTTCGCCATGCAGCGGGAGCTGGAGGCCACCCTCGGCCAACCCGACGCGCTCGACCCGTCGTTGGCAACAGACCCCGCCAGGGCTCCAGGGGCAACAATCACGGAGGAGATGAGCCTCATCCGGGACCTCATCCGCGAGGCAGTCAACCGACTGGGGGCCTTGGAAGCCGCCGTACGAGGTAACCCGATATCAACCGACGGACAGCCGCCTGCCCCACGGCCCCGCCAGCGGCAGCGGCCGTCGGTCCCCGCAGCCGACAACCAACCGTCGGCCCCGCCAGCAACCAGAGCAGCCGCCACCATCACAGAGGCGACGGTTCGGACACAACTGAACCGGATGGCGACAACCGTCGGCAATCAAAACAACAGGGAATTGGAGCCGCCGACCCGAGCCAAGGATTCCGTCGAACCAGCAGAGACCGCAATGGAATGCTCGCCACCACCAAACAAGAAGCAGCGGAGAGCGACTACCAGCGGCAAAGGGAATAAGCAGCCGTCGGAAACCGAAGCCGAGGAAACTGCCGAGGAGCCGTCGGCCCGGGCAACGGTATTATCCGGAGCCAAGGAGCCGACGGCCGAAACCAACTCGGCAATCCAGACAATAACTCTGGAGTCCTCCGACGAGGAAGACATGGACACCACCGCCGGGGAACCGTCGGAACGGGAACCGGAGTCATCCAATCCCCAGCCGACGGAACCAGCCGAAATCGCCCCAGGCGAGCGGATGGAAGAACCCGGCGAAGGGCCATCGGAGCGGGCGCCGGACTTTTCCGAACCCCGACCGACGGAACCAGACGACATCGACGCAGCAGAAGAGGCCCGGCTGTTGGCGGACGAAGAGGAGCCGACGGTCGGCGACCCATCGATCGCCGAAGCCGAGGCCAACGGCACAGATGCCGAGGACTCCGATGCAATGGTGATCGATGAAGAACCGACGGCCGACGGCCAACCGATCCCCGCAGCCGAGGCCGGCGTCGAACCAGCCGCAGACGAGCTGAACCACGTCCGCCAACTCCTCGACGAGGTCGAACGCGCGCGCGTTCAGGAGACGCTAAGCGCATTTGCCGCTGGCTGGTGAAACGGCCGGGGAGAACCATGTGCCGCGCTGCCGGCCGGCGGCAAACAGTGACCCGTTAGTGCGGCGCAAATAGACTCTTTTCTTTTTTTTCCCTATACACATATCACGGACTTTATCAAGTGTTCTATTTTTTTCCTATTTTTAATCATTTATTTTAGTTTTATACAGTTAATTGTGAGTGTCAGGGTGAGTGTTACACGGTCCTCAAGGAACTGAGTGGGTGAGCGAAAAACGAGTTTTCATTTTCTTTTTGTTATGTTTCTTATTATAATAAATTTTTATTTTTATTTTTATTTTTTTTTTATTTTATTTTTTTTTTGTTCTTTGTCTTTATTTTTATTTTTTTATTTTTTTTTATTTTTATCGTTCTGTTTTTATCGTTTTTGTTTCTTTTTGCTTCCTCATAGAGGAAGCTTTGTTTTCGTGAAAATTTTTTTTTTCGAGATTTTCATGTTAACATACTTAGAATCACCTAAAACGTCGAGAAAAGTGGTCTAGAAAATATGTCTGTATGTGTGTATGTGTGTGTGTGTGTGTGTGTGTGTGTGTGTATGTATGTATGGTCCAGGCACCGAACATTCAATTGTTCATAACTCAGGAATGGCATGGTGGATCGAGCTAAAAATTGGCACGGAAGTAGAGTATTAAATCCTCTGTAATTCACATTTTTTTTAAATTAAATATATCCATGTATACAAATTTTATCGAATTTTTAATTTTTCAAAAAAATGGCGTGAACGCTCTAACTTTCATAAAAGTTCGACGACTCAGCTATATACTTCATCATAAATAAAGACACGTTCAATGTTGTTTGGTATTGAATTTCAGCGAAATCGGTAAAGCGGTTCCGGTTTTATAGAATTTTGAATTTTTCGAAAAAAATAAATTTTGCTCTATATCACGTCGAATCTCATCAACTGAACCAAAATATTAAACAGTCAAAAAATAACATACAGCGTTGCCACGTATAAAATTTGGTGACGATTGGTAAAGTCGTTCGGATTTTACGCTGTTATGCATTTTTGAAAAAATTAAGATTTTCGCTGTAACTTATAGAAAAGTTATTAAAGTAAGTCAAAACTTTGTATCTAATCAAAATTAGATGTAACGGTGTTTGTAACGGAGTTTTTTTGTTCAAATTTAAAAAAAAGTGCAAAGATTTGTTCAAATTAAAAAAAAGTTGCAAAGTAGAACTTTGCACACTGCTTCCTCATTAATTCCCCTTTTTCACAAAGCTTCCTCTATGAGGAAGCCAAAGTTAATAAATAAGCTTCTTCATAGAGGTGGCTTTGTGAAAAAGGGGAATTAATGAGGAAGCAGTGTGCAAAGTTCTACTTTGCAACTTTTTTTATCGTTTTTTTTATTTTTCTTTCATAAAGTGGACGTGACAGGTCTCCCACTCCTGCCGACGGTCCCCGTCGGTTCAAACGCACAGGCGAAAGAGTCGATGGGGGCATCGACACCTAAGGGGGGAGGGATGTCACGTCCCGCGTTTCGATTCTATTTTTCCGTCGCTTACACGACGATAGTAGATATAATAGGCCGGTTCTGGATCAAGGGATCTGTTACCGGCATTTACCGACCTCTTTAGCTCAGACACGAACCACTTAGTTCAGACTCAAACCCGAGTAATGCCCCACCCACCACCCCCCCCTTTCCACCCACCACCCACCCAGCCACGCCCCCACCTTCCCACCCACCACCCACCCACCACCCACCCACCACCCACCCGCCCACCACCCACCCACCACCCACCCACCCGCCCACCACCCACCACCCACCCCCCTTCCGCACATCCACCACCCCCACCCACCCACCACCCACCCACCCACCACCCACCACCCCTTCTTTATGGGTAGGGGGGGGGCTGGCTTCATGTATCTTTTAAAATTATTTTGTTTACATAGAATGCTAACGTTAGAATTATATCTCCGCCGACCAGTCGACGTCGTTGTAGTTGTCCCCATTGCCGAGGGTTTCGAGCACCAAATTTATTGTGTATACACTCTCGAAGTTACAAGAAAGAATTTTTGGAGTGTGAAAGAAGAAACTGTAGCATTTGAAAGAAAATACCACCCAATACGTCGTGGAGTCCTCGGCTGCATCCGAGGCGTTCTTCTTGAGGGTGGGTGGTGGGTACTTGACGCCTGGTGTCTAGCACCTATTGGTCTGCTTTGCCACCTCCACCTCCTCTATTTGGTCCACTCTGAGATTTTTAACAGCTAATGAGCTAAGGGTGGAGAAAACTTTCATTCCCGTGAATTTTAAAAATTTTACCATAATCCATGGATCAGTCAGCCAGTGAACATCTCCTCTTCTTCTTCTTCTTCAACTCATATTTGATTTGAGTTAAGAGAGAGAGAAGGGAGAAAGATGGATCCGAATAAGTGTAGCAAAATCGTGAACGTTATGAAAAAGGGATATGACGCGCATAAAGATAAGCCAATATCTCACGCGGAAGTGCAAAAGTGTCTCCGTTTCAGTGAGAACAATGTGTCGCTTTTGCGAAAAATTTTGCGGTCACCGGATTTAAGTGTTGGTGAAAAACTGCGATATCAGGCAGTGATCGCCACATTGACAACGCTCGCTGAAAAATTTAAAAAGTGCGGTACGGGCGTTTCCGCGAGTGGAGTGCGATGGATGGAGATGGACTCTGCTTTCCAATCACGAGTACGTACGGGGCTAATCGTCAATCTACAGCACAAAGACCCCGTAAATTTCCTCGATGATGCACTGAGTCTCCTCGCTGAGAAATTGACCGAAGCCCGCCACACTGAGGGAAATTTAAAAGTGAATGTCAGTTTAGTTGCAATTTTCGAAATTGTAAAAATTGACGAAACACTCGAGGAGGAGAAGTCCTTTCAAACGGCAAACGGTGCAATTTTACAATCGACGGATATCACCGTGTGGCTCGAAGAGCATGTAAAATCTGCACTGTTACGCAAAATCGAAGATTTTCAGCAGAAAGAATCTGGCTGGAGTCTACGCGAAGTTTTACACTTACGTGTAAATATAAACAAATTTGTGCCATTGCGAGGTGGGATTTCGACGTACGTGCAGCTACCGCGGGACATAGTTTTGAAAAAAGCGGTTGTTAATGTGAGAAACAGTGACGCCTATTGCTTCTTGTGGTCAGTAACGGCCGCTTTATTACCGGCTGAAACACTTGTAGATCGCACCACCTCGTATCGCCACTATAGCGAAGTTTTAAATTATGACGGACTGGATTTTCCAATGAGTGTCACAAATGTGTCGAAGTTTGAGCGAATGAATGGCCTGTCGATAAACATTTACGGTATCGAGAGTGGGAAAAATCGACGAAGTGAAATTGTGCCCGTGTATCTCAGCACGTACAAATCTGTGAGACCAACGATCCATCTACTGATGGTGGAAAGCCCCAACGCCAGAGAAGACGAGGAAGAAGAGGCATCCGACAACGAGGATGTCGACGAATTCAAGCTCTACACACCGGTGCATCACTTCGCGTGGATAAAAAATCTTTCGAGATTGGTGAGCAAACAAATTTCAAACATTGCCCATCGCACATGGCTATGTGACAGATGTTTGTGTCACTTTCGTGAAGAATCGACGCTCAGTGAGCATATAGTAGACTGCGCTATTATGAACAATTGTAGTGTAATTTTACCAGAACCCGAACAATCAATGTTAAAGTTTAAGAACTTCCGATACAAGGAAAGCGTCCCATTTGTAATTTACGCGGATCTGGAATGTCTCCTCGAGCCTATCATTGCACCGCAAGCCTATCAAAAACATACGCCTCACAGTCTCGGGTACTATTTTAACTGCGCGTATGACAAATCTCTCGCGGAGTACAAGAGCCATCGCGGTAAAGATTGCATACTCTGGTTTATGCGTGAATTAGAAAAAATTGCACAAATTTTGGATTTTAGAGTAAAGAATATTGTGCCGATGAAACGATTGACCACCGAGGAATCAGATGCATTCAAGTCCGCAGAGATTTGTCATATTTGCGAACTACCGCTCGTTGATGGGTGCGTAAAAGTTCGCGATCATTGTCATTTCACCGGGAAATTCCGCGGCGCCGCCCACCAAGATTGCAATTTAAATTTCACAAAATCGCACGTAGTTCCTGTAGTGTTTCACAACCTATCGGGCTACGATGCACATTTTTTTATTCGTGCGTTGGCTACGACGTTTGCGGGCTCGATAACACTCCTGCCCGTGAACAAGGAAAAATATATTTCCTTTTCGAAAAGCGTGGGTGAAACGTGCATACAATTTCGTTTAATCGACTCATTTCGATTCATGCCGAGCAGCCTCGAAAAATTAGCCTCATACCTCAATATCGGGGATAAGGTGATAACAGGGCAACATTGTAATAATGCAGTGGAATTAGATTTATTGACGAGAAAAGGAGTCTTCCCATACGACTATCTCGATAGTTGGGCAAAACTCGACGAGACACAGCTGCCCACAAAAAATAATTTTTATTCAAAATTATACGACGAGAACATTAGCGACGAGGACTACACACACGCAACTGACGTTTGGACGACATTTCACATTAATAACTTAGGTGAATACTCCGACTTGTATTTGAAAACTGATGTGTTGCTGCTTGCAGATATCTTTGAAAATTTTCGAAGCAATTGCAGCAACACGTACAATCTCGATCCGCTGCATTATTACACAGCGCCCGGACTGGCGTTCGATGCTATGCTTAAGTGTACGAGTATCGAACTTCAGCTTATCACCGATGTTGATATGTTGCTATTTATCGAGCGGGGCATTCGAGGTGGTGTGGCGCAATGTTCGAATCGTTACGCAAAGGCGAACAATCGGTACATGGGCTCTGATTTTAACAGCGCTGAAGATGAATCATATTTGATGTATTTCGATGTGAATAACTTATACGGCGCAGCGATGAGTCAAGCTTTGCCATGCGGATCCTTTGAGTGGGTACAAAATGGCACAGTTGACATTGAGTCGATTCCGGAGGATAATGCGATTGGGTACATTTTTGAGGTTGATCTCGACTATCCGATCGAAATTCACGAACTGCACAAAGATCTTCCTCTCTGCCCGGAGCATTTTATCCCTCCCGGATCTACACAAACAAAACTCACGACAACGTTATTGCCGAAAAACAGATATATTATTCATTATCGAAATTTGCAACAGTGTCTCCGTCTGGGCCTGAAAATAACGAATATTCACCGCGTATTGCAATTTAAACAGGACACATGGCTGAAAAAATATATAGATTTAAATACCGAACTACGTAAAAAATCATCAAATGAATTTGAGAAGAATTTCTTCAAATTAATGAATAATGCGGTATTCGGCAAAACGATGGAGAACGTGAGACGTCATCGTGAAGTCAAACTCGTGACCAATTGGGACGGTGCATATGGCGCGCGGGCCCTTATAGCAAAGCCGACTTTCCACAGCTGCACTGTATTCGATACTGACATGGTCATAATCGAATTGAAGAAAGTTAGAGTTAAATTTGTCAAGCCTATATACGCAGGTTTCGCAATTCTCGATTTGTCGAAAATATATATTTATGATTTCCATTATAATTATATGAAGGCGAACTTCGATGAAAGGGCGAAACTTTTGTATACAGACACGGACAGTTTAATCTATCACGTCAGAGTTCCCGATATGTTCGACATGATAAAAAAAGATTTGTACCGATTTGATACATCAGATTACGCACCCAACAAACCGTACGGCATACCGTTGGCGAATAAAAAAGTTCTCGGGCTGATGAAGGATGAGAATAACGGTGAAATTATGGAGGAATTTGTTGGTCTAAGAACCAAATTATATTCATTTAAAATTCGCGGTGATGATAAGGCGAAAAAGAGGGCAAAAGGTATCCGAGGATCCACATTAAAAACAATCACATTCGAAGACTATAAGGGATGTTTGTTCGAGCGAGAGAATGTGATTAGGGAGCAGCGGAGGATTCACAGCCGCAAACACGTCGTCGAAACTGTGAGACAGCAAAAATTAGCTCTCAGTTGGAACGACGACAAAAGGATGCTCTCCGCTGGCTCCACGGATACGGTGCCCTGGGGTTACCGCGCAAAATAATGCGCGCGCGCGCGCGCGCATGTGTGTGTGTGTGTGTGTGCGTGTGAATGTTATGTATATAATGTGTGTGTGTGTGTGTGTGTGTGTGTGTGTGTGTGTGTGTGTGTGTGTGTGTGTGTGTGTGTGTGTGTGTGTGTGTGTGTGTGTGTATTATGTATATAATGTAAATGTTAATGTATATGCAGATTTTTTAATTTGTAGTTTATACAAAATATTGTTTGTAAATACTATTTATACATATTTGTATGTTTATGTACATAGATTTTACTTGCAGTCTTTTTTCACTCATGAAATAAAAAAAAACATTTTCTTCGAGAAAAAGAAATCTCAAGCATAACCTTCCCACGTTTCGCCAACAGTGCGTTCCTATGCATACCTCCAACAAAAAAAGAAAAACTTTCCACCAGCCATGTGCGGGATGACCACCCTTGTCGCTAGAGTTACATGCTTTTTACTTTCTACAACGCGGAAAGCAAGCAGTGACGGAAGAAGAGAGTAACAGAGCGAGAAAGCGAATGACGCTCCACCCGCTAGCAACGCTGCAGTGTCAACCTCTTAACCGGTGTCGCACGTGGTAAGTATCAGCCAGCATTTATGACTCTTCAACGACCCAAGAGAATTTTCACGATACAATGCCACTTAGGAACCCTGTCGTGCGCCTGGAAACTATTTTTTCGTCTCCTTGTGAGAAAATCAGCATCTTCCCCACTCCATTTTTTCCATCTTTAGCTGAAAATTAGCCTTTTGGGGGTGATTCTTAGACAGTTGAAATTTTCACGTCAAACAAGCAGCATCGAAATGAGTTCCCTCTATTGCCACGTCCACATCCTCGTGATGTTTTTGATTAGACGGTGTTCGTTTTTGAGATTTTTGTGGAGTGAACGGCGAATTTGTGAATTGCGTCGATTACCTGAGGAGGTTGTGCTGCGGAAAGTTCGCGGAATGATGATGTCCGCAAGGCAGTCGGACATCAGCGCAGCGTTTAAAAAGGGACTGCTGAACCACCAGGGTCTGCTCGATGAGGCCCTCAATACAATTAATCGGATGAATTGGCAGGAGGTTGACATCCTGATGCCAATTCTAAACGAGCATGGTGAGTCATTTTTAAAATTTTTTACAAAATAATTAATAATATCATCGTGTTTTTTAAACTTTTTTTTGTAATTCTACAGTTTGCACTTTTTATTATTTCGGAATCGTTTAATCGCTTTGCGCATGCGTACAATAATATCATAATCTCGGGTGATTTAAATTGTATCCTCGCGCGCAACAATTTCGAGTCCAGCTACCTGCGAAACTGGGTATTTTCGCAGTCGCTTCACCTCGTCGAATCTGAACCTACGTTTCACATAGCTTTATCTAATTCTTGGCTTGACGTTTTCATTGCCGATTCTCGCGAAAAATTGCATGCGTTTAACAAGGCCGACTCTCTCCCTCTCTCTCTCTCTCTCTCTCTCTCTCTCTCTCTCTCTCTCTCTCTCTCTCTCTCTCTCTCTCTCTCTCTCTCTCTCTCTCTCACACACACACACACACACTCTCTCTCTCTCTCTCACACACTCTCTCTCCATAATGTAATTTTGTATTAATTTGTTTCAGCAAAACGCTGTTTATTGGAGGATTCCGATGAGGAGCCTGACAGCGAAGCTCAAGCCGAAGCAGCAGCGTTGACACCTCTCGCCGATTCAATCGACCCAAACTCCATTGAAGCGCGTGAGGTGAAAACGATGGATTGGCTTGAGACGCAACACACCGCACCACCATCATCCCATGGCTTCAACGAATACGAGCAATTTGATGGTGTGGTGGCAGGCCCGTCGGGCAGCAACAACAACAACACCAGCAACGACAACGACGACGATGACGACTCGTCAACGATGTCGGGCCTGGGGGATTTAGTATCCCCACCATCGCCGGAACAAACGCCGCGGAGGATCGCATCGCCACTGCCGATTGACGACTTCGATATTTTACCGGAGTGGCGTGGGCGAAATGACCTGCCGCACGGATGGCGCTGGGTCCACCGTAGCCCTCCGAGAGAGCCCGTGGTGCCGCTGCGTGTTGTGGACGACGATTTCGACTTCGTCGACATGCAGTGGCAAGCGGATGATGTGTCATCAGATTCAGGTAAATATTAAAATAAAATAATAATATAAAAACAAAAACAAAAACAACAAAAAAAATACATGTAATATATTTGTTTTATTGTTCTGTTTCAGGTGCCACGTCGTGTGCATTTGAGCACCTGTCGCGACGCTTACAGATAGCGGAAGTTTACGATATCGAGCTCCCGTCAACAACCACCGTCAACAGTCTCGATGGCTCAGACTCCGATGACTGAAAAAATATTTTTCACACACACACACACAAAATATACCATTGATGTAAAACGTTTTATTTGTAATTTTTGTACTTTTATATGATATTTTTAATCACAATTTTTGTATTTTTCCTACATAAAAAGAAAAAATGTTAAAATAAAAAAAAAATTAACAAAAAAATCGACATTCATTTAAAAAACCCTCCAACCATCGCGAACAATGCGTTCCTCAACCCTCCTTAAGGTAGTCCTCCGAAGTTTTTTCCGAATTTTGTCTGATTTTCAATTTTATACTTGAAAAAAAAAAACGTCATTATCAAACATTAGACAAATTCTCAAAATTGATGCGTATTCGGAACAACAAACAAATGTTTTTCATGACAAAAAAAAAATTAGGTTACCGGATAATTTATTGCACTATTATTTATTTAAGTAATTTATTATTAACTGTTTTCAATTATTATTATGCCAAAATAATCTTTTCAGCATCTTCCATATGCTTGATTTTTATCTTATCGAGAACTGTTCATAATTCTGTCTCATTTTCTCTCGAACTTATGCGACGTCAGACAAGGCGGGAGGACTACCTTAATTTAATCACTCGCTTCACTTGTGTTCTTGCATTCCAGCTTGATACTGACGGACGGTAATAGCGGCGACAGCGGCGGTGGGTTTCTACCCTGTAAATATCCACCCTAGGGTCATTTGACCCTAGGGTAGATATTTACAATTCGGTTTTATCGATCCAACTGTTATGGGTATTATCAAAGCCCAACCATTTTACCAAACATTTGTTGCCCCGTTTTTTAAGAACTTTCTCCACCAAATAAATGTCGGGGTATTCAACTTTTAATAGTTCATATTCATAGAATCCACCAGCAATAGATTCATTTTGATAGTCAATTAGTTTATATGTAACGGGATTTGTATGCCTAACTTGGCTTATCGTGAATATTTCAGTTGACCAATTTGGCGTATAGCCTTTGGCAAATACATTTTTATATTTACTTATTCGAACTTTATCTCCAAGTTTGAATTTATTTTTCTTTCGTGATTGCGTGTTTGTCGTCTTGAAAATATCCTGCAACAATAACTTCTCGTTATTCTTATTCACAGCATTCGGTTTCATCTTAATCGTACGATGAACGGTATTATTGTATTGCAGTATTAAATCGTCGAGAATATCAGTCCATTTGTAACTTCCACGAAGACTAAATTGTAACCACATTTTATTTTTCAGCGTACGATTAAAACGTTCACAAATAGAAGCTTTTAAATTGCTATATGTTGAGTACATATGAATTTTATTGTCTTTCATTAAAGTTTGGAATTCCGAATTGTAGAATTCTTTTCCTTGGTCAACGTGCAGCTTTTGGGGTGCACGTCCTTTCGCAAGAATCGATTTCATAGCTCTCGATGTGTCTTTACCAGTCTTCGTTTTCATCGGTACAGCCCATGCATATTTAGAGAATACATCGATGACGGTGAGGAGGAATTTGTGGTTCGAATTTTTATTCGCATATGATGACATATCCACAAGATCGGCCTGCAACGTCTCATCGATACCTCGAATATCCACACGTCGACGAGGATAATTTCGTCGAGCGGATCTATGAAGCTCCCGCACCAGAGTCTCCTTTTTCCCGTTCATTTTTTTCCAGGTTATTCAATCGTGTATCCAGTTGAAAAATACTCTTTGAATTGCGTATCCCCAAATTCTGGAGGGTTTCAATATCGGCCTTAAGGGTATTTGTTATATCATTTATTGTAGTTTGAAGACCTTGAATTAGAAGTAAATTACTGTCATTCGTTTCTTTACGCAAACTTTTTATGATGCTCCGACTTTTCTGACGCAACACATTTAACGTAATGACATCATTCGGTTCTTCGGGATTGGCAACGTTACACAATCGTTTATGCTCCAAATCATAATGACCATCCGTTGTAGTCTTAAATCCAATTCCAGGTCTGCCCGGAGGACCGCGATTATTCACAACCACACCCTTATCCAACTGTCGTCCAAACACATCGACACTCATCGTGCAAATGAGCGAAATTTCAATGATGCGCGTGTTTTTAATAAATGATCTTAGCCTCTCGTAATTCCTCAACAATTGATATAATTTCATTTGAATGAGATGTATTGCCCGCGGCTTGAGATGCAACAAGTAGACGTAGACGATCTACCAGCTCGTTGGGATCATCCCAATAAATATAGTCGAATTTTGTATCTTTTCGAGCCACCTTATACGCTGCTACGCCTTTGCCCATGCGCGTAGGACGATCCAATACTTTTGCGATATAAGTTAAAAATTTCCAACTATTATCCATTCGTATATCACCATCAGTTTTATAGAATTTTTTATGAGCATTCGTGGCAATAACAATATTCTCATAATTTTGCAAATCATTCGATGTAAGAGCCTCCACATTAGGCACTTTTTTGAACAATAGCTCCACTAATCCGGCAGTTTTTGGATATTTCTTATTTTGCACGTGAATGTACTGAGAGTCAAAAGTTATTGGAGAATCACCAATCATGAGCGCATCATTGCTGAACATGCGTACACCAAAAGAAATATCTAAACTCGTCTTTTTATTCGATCGTAATAACTGAAGATACTCGTTTATCAATTCATCAACATTTTGATGTAATATATTATCTTTCTCAATGCCATCATCGTCATCATCTCTATCAGTATCACCGCCATGCGCCGACTTAAAAGAGTAATCTTTTAATGTTGAGTTTAATGTTGAATCATTATTGAAATCGAATTCCTCGCTACCTGCTCCTTCTTCTTCTTTCTCCTCCTCCTTCTCCTCCTTCTTTACACTTATTTTCTCACGTTTCACTTCTGGAGCCTCATTCTGATGTAATACCAATTTCTCCAATGGTGAGACTATTGGTTTAAATACATTTTGCATTGCCTGATCAGCGTTATCTTTACCCGTCTTTATCATGCGATGTTTTCGTCGAATAGCATTGCTCGCCTTGACAATTTGACGCAACACATCTTTTTCTCTCAAAAGTTTTTTCCCCTTCATGTTAGCGACACCGAGTCAACGATGATACTACTTCTCCCTGTCAAATGATGGATTATTTATCTCACTTGTTTATGTTGAGAAATGAATCAAAACCACTTCTATATCTACCCTCATTCACTTCACTATACTTGTCAATCGTAATAAATCCATATTTCGACGAATTCCAACAGTCTGAACACATTTGCTTAAACTGCACGTAAGACATATCCGTATTAACATGATCATTGTAAACATGTTTAAGATTCATATCATCCTGCTTAAATAGCACTATAAAATTTGCATTATCACGCACGAGATGTTTGGGGATACGAGCATACGTCTGACAGAGATAAAAACAATCGACAATTTCATGTCTCCCCATGGAAAAGTAGGCTCTGATATTATCCTGTTTTTCACATGCCACATCATCAAATATAAATATTGAGTTTGGACGTGCATCGCAAGGTGTCACCACTTGTTCATGCTCATTGAAGGGGAAATATTCAATTCCATTTATGGGTTTGAGTAATCGCTCGAGCAATGTATATTTTGGTTGCGCGAGAGATTTTGAATAAACATAGACATTCTCAAACCTCAAACCATTCGGATGTGTTATTAGAGTGAGCAGAGCATTGGTTTTACCACAATTCGACGGTCCACAAAATACTGCACGAATACTATCTGGCAAGAAATGTCCATGACGTTTTTGCTTTTTCCCCCCTCGCGTAAATTTATCGAAATTTATTACGGGCAGCCCCCCTTGACGGATCGCCCCTTTCTCCGAGCCCATCTTATGCACGACTAATGGGATAAACACTATAAAATGGCGTTTTATACAAATCATTCGGCAGTTGGGCATTCGCCTTCCAGCGGGTACGATCATGCATCGCAGTAGTAGCTGTGTGAAGAAAAAGTGTGGTAAAGGTTTGGTTAACACTTTGATTAATAAACTCCCCGTTGAGTTGCATCTACCGGGATATCAGTACTGTGGACCAGGTACAAAATTGGCTAAACGTCTCGCACGAGGCGATCGAGGTATCAATCCACTGGATGCCGCTTGCAAGCAACACGATATTGCATATTCGAAAAATCGTGAAAATCTTGAAGCTAGAAGTGCTGCGGATAAAGTTCTAGCTGAAGAAGCTTGGAAACGCGTCTCGGCTAAAGACGCTAGCATTGGAGAGAAAGCGAGTGCTTGGGCTGTGACAAACATCATGAAAGCTAAAAGAAAATTCGGTATGGGGTTGAAGCAGAAGAAAAAGAAGAAGGCGAAGCATAACAATGGCAACAGTGTTAGCTGGAAAAAAGTTATCGGTGCTGCTAAGAAAACGATGACTCATGGCACTAATCCTCGAGTAGCTATTACGTCAGCACTAAAGGGGGCTCGAGCAGCTGTGAAGAGTGGTGGGGGTAAACGTAAATTGCGCACCCCTCGAATTCTTGCAGTACCACGTAAAATTGGTGGTTTCCTGCCATTCCTGGTGCCAATTTTCGCCGGTCTTAGCGCTGCTGGTGCATTGTCCGGTGGTGCGGCGAGTATAGCCAAAGCTGTAAATGCCGCTGAAGCTGCTAAACGAGAGTTGGAGGAAAGTAAGCGGCATAATAAAACGATGGAGGCCATTAGCTTGGGGAAAGGTTTACATCTGAAACCATACAAGCAGGGGCTGGGTCTTCATATCGCGCCAAAAAACGTGAAATAACGCTACCGCGCCAACCTTTAACCGATGTCGATCTGCTGAAGTATGCAAAAATTATGAAAATACCCCATTTCCGGGGAGTTTTTATGCGAGATAAATTGCCAAAAAGTGGACCTTTGAGATGTGAATCGGCTATTGTTAATTTGGATGACAATACGGGGTCTGGAACACACTGGGTTGCATACAAAAAGAGTGGAAAGAGAGTCGTTTACTTTGACAGTTTTGGTGATCTTCAACCACCATCCGAACTTTTAAGATATTTTGGTGTTGGTAGCGTGAATTATAATTATAAGAGTTATCAAGAGTACGATACAATTGAATGCGGTCATTTGTGTCTAAAGTTTCTCTGTCGACAGTTAAACCGCAAAGATAAATATTTACTATATAAAAGTAAATCATGATTATTTATAGTCAGTTGTTAATTTACCGTCATCATGGACGATAGTTTTACATTGACTATACAACGAACATCCTGGATATCTGGAACATCCTCCGTGCTTGAAGCGCAATACTTTCCCCCTATTGAGCTTTCACCCAGCGAAAATTATACTCTCGGACTCGTGGAATTACTAACCTTTAATTCTATTCCCAATATAGATGATGGTAATAATAAATTTTACGTGGGTAATGAAACAATAATTATACCAACTGGCAGCTATGAAATTGAGGATATTCAGACGTGCTTGCAAACAGAGTTGGCGAAAAAGAATATTATCATCAATATTAAACCGAATAATAATACTTTGCGTAGTGAAATAGAGTGTAATCGTGATATCAATTTCATGCCTCAAGATTCCATTGGACGTCTGTTGGGATTCACTCCACGTCGCTTGGAAGCTAATAAAACGCATGAATCTGATGTCCCTGTAGCCATTCTCAAAGTGAATGCCCTACGAGTCGAGTGTAACATAACCGCTGGAGCATATATGAACGGACGTAAAGTCCACACGATTCACGAATTTTTCCCTTTCGTACCACCTGGATATAAAATCATTGAAGTTCCATCACATGTAATTTATCTACCAATCACGAGCAGAACAATAGACAATATACAACTTCGAGTTGTCGATCAAGACGGGGATTTAGTAAATTTTCGTGGTGAAGTTATAACTATTCGACTGCACATAAAATCATAATGGGCATAGTTTTCAATCAAACCCACAATAATAATAATAATAATAATAATAATCATAATAAGACATCATCATGGACAAGAGCAGCCAGTCGTCGACCAACTCTCAAAGTGCTAACACGTCAGAACGTGTTATTCTTGAAGAATTTGGGTCTCCGAATTCGTGGAAAAAACGCATAAAACATTTTTTCTTCTGCGCTCTCTGCATTTGTTGTACAAAATGGAGGGTGAAATAGTAAATATTCAAAATCCTATTATCTTTGATGAATCAATAATACACTGTGAGATCCATGCTCACCAACCGTATGCATCGGCATTTTTTAGTAATAGTGATGAGATACGTATTTCCGTGCAACATCAAGATTTGTGCATACTACCCAGTAAAAGTTCTATACATATATGTGGAAAATTATCTAAAGGTGATGGCACACCGCTTCTCAGCACATCTCTTGTCAATAATGCCATATGTCATTTATTTGACGAAATTCGATATGAGTTAAATGCCATAGAAATTGATCGAAATAAAAATGTTGGGCTTACAAGTCTAATAAAGGGATATTCATCTCTGAGCCCGGGTAAGAGTTCCATGCTCGAAAACGCAGGTTGGCTTGACGTTGAAGAAACAAATCAAATTGTAAATGCAGCAGGCTACTTTGATCTATGTATACCGCTGAGTTTGTTGCTAGGTTTCGCCGAAGATTATCGAAAAATTGTCGTGAATGCGAAGCATGAGTTGATTTTATCGAGATCAAAGACTGATGATAATGCTGTTCTGCAGACAGCAGCGGAAGAATTCAAGCTTGTATTGCAAAAAATTGAATGGCTTGTACCATATGTGACAATCTCCGATCAACGCAAAATTCAACTTTTAAAGTTTATCGCTAAAGATTCGCCGATTTCCATGAGTTTCCGAACGTGGGAATTGTATGAATATCCGCTGCTCCCCGCCACCTCTAAGCACGTGTGGACAGTAAAGACTTCCACTCAGTTGGAAAAACCGCGATACGTCATTTTGGCCTTTCAAACAGATCGAAAAAATAAGAAATCAAAGAATGCGAGTCAATTTGATCATTGCAAAGTCACCGACGTTAAACTATATTTAAATTCGCAATGTTATCCTTATGAAAATTTAAACCTCAATATAGATCAAAATCAGTATGCTTTGCTCTATGAGATGTA
The DNA here is from genome assembly GCA_963932165.1 of Pimpla rufipes. Taxonomy (NCBI): domain Eukaryota; kingdom Metazoa; phylum Arthropoda; class Insecta; order Hymenoptera; family Ichneumonidae; genus Pimpla; species Pimpla rufipes. The sequence continues at coordinate 4,226,063 of OZ010635.1, forward strand.
CGCCAACTTCCAATCTACGTATTATAATCATGAGGCGGAACCGTGGTTGGATAAATCTTCATTTCTAAAATATGCTCCTCTCGTTGTCATTGACTGTTCAAAGCAAAATGATTCTCTCAAGTCCGGACCCGTGGATGTTCGTCTCGAATTTGAATTCAAAAATAATATTCCGGCTCAAACGTCTGCATATTGTTTAATTCTACATGATCGTATAGTTGAGTATAATCCAATCAGTGGTGGGGTGAAGAAATTGGTATAAAATCTCAGGCAATGAATTTGTTCCTATCAGTCGCCGTTGTGCCATGGACTTTATCGTCGATCTTCAAGGGTTCAAAAGACCTGTCAATGAATTTGTGATCAAGGAAATATCATTTGTGGAGCTCAACGGTGACGTAAATTCCGAACCATTGACGTTATTCTTCGAACCGCCAGTACCCTGGAAGACTCTACCAGCGCAGTATAAAGCAATGAATTCCTGGTTGGAACGCAATTTTCATGGAATGCGATGGAGTTTTGGAGATATACCATACGAAGCTGCCACAACAATAATTCAAGCTGTCTTGAAGAGCGCTCGCATTATTTACGTGAAGGGATTGGAGAAGACCATTTGGTTAAGAAGATTCATGGATTCATCATCAGCAAATATTATCGATATGGAATCACTCGACTGCCCATCTTTGCAAAAATTACCGAAAATATCAGCGAATAGTGAATGTCCGTATCATTCATGCGACACAAAATATAATTGCTCCAACGCAAATGTGAAATCTCTAAGGATTTGGATAGAGAAAGAATATCCGTAAAATATGTACAATGGATTTTTGAAATAAATACAATATTTTATAAAACTGTCTTTTTTTATTAATAAAACTATGGAAAAAGTGCTTTTTACATATAAGTATTTTTTCTTAGTAAATTCAACTGACACAATTTTTTTCCTCGTCGTTATCACTAATTATTCACTAGAGTCCCTTTTAAAGTCTTTGTTGTTATTCACTGTACACTTGTTGAGATGAATTTTTCTCATCACTGTTATATTCATCGTTGTTGTCGTTATCATTGTCGTTGCTGTTGTCGTGTTCTTCTTCATCGTCGTAGCCGTCGCAGTTGAAGCGACCGTCGTCCCTGTTGCTGTTGCCGCCTTCGTGATTCTCGTTGTGCTCGCTGCCATCACCACGTCGTGGGAAGGAATATTCGAGGAAACAGTCTTCGTTATACAGCAATAGCATGAGATATGCATAATCTTTTATACGCCTCTTCTAAATTGCATGTTGCTAAATTTACCTCCAGAGTATCTCATGTAGAGCTCTTTCTTTTGAGCAGCATCGGCCATATTCTCCAGCAGATCAGGATCACTATCAAGCACTTTTGAAAATCTCGGTGGTAGAAATACGGCGAATTCATCGTTGATCTCCACGACAATTCGCTTGCCGAATCGTGTCTGAACCAGTTTCAGCTTGGAAATTTGATATTCTGAGCCGTTCGAGAGATCGGCGAGCTTCTTCGTCGGCAGAAATTCCGGGATGTTGCCCACCTTGTTGATATTTGATAGATCCATATTGGTGTATCGTGGTATTTCTCAGTTTCTGCGTAATAATGAGAAGATCAGATCTCACACGAATGAGATTTTTTAAGTCTTCAATATTTTCCAAAAGTATGTCCAAACGTTTTCTTAGCTCACAACGTTTGCTCTGCATGACAATCTTGACTGATGCATTTTAAGCTTGAAACAGCAGATTATATGCGTTTGGTCTAGTATCCCCTCCATTTTTTGGGGGTCCTACTCACCCCCACCCGCCTCCAAACCAGCCACATAAAAGATTTTTGAATCAAAGCGGTTCTTTGTTTTCCTTTCCATCCCTACTTCGTTCCACCAAAATTCCCCTCATTTTCCTCCGGCACATTTCACAGTTACGTCGAAATGGTGTTGGACCATCGATGTGCGATTGCATATGGGGCATATTCCAATGCTCAATGCATGGAAGGTATGATATTACTTCATTATCGGTGCGAATACGTTCAGGGAAACGATCCCACAACACATGGATATATCGAGGCCAATATTTTAAAAGCATAGACTTTGGAATATTTTCGAGTTCTTTCTTTGTCAGCTCCCACGGCTCGCTAGCAGGGGGTGTCATATTCAGTCTGACGTCAACTCGAGGGCTGTGCAGAGAGAGAGAGAGAGGGAGAGAGAGTGAGACTCGCTTTTCTATTCAGCTAAACAGTGAACCTCTGTAGGACTCAAGTGTGTATACACGATAAATTTGGTACTCGACTGAGGGTTGTCAACGACTGGCAAGATATGAAGTCTTACCACACCCCAACTCCATTCGATCGTAAACTTGCACACAACCACCCACCCACCCACCACCCTCCCACCAATCCCAACAGAAACCCACTCACAGACGCCACAATCCACCAAAACTCCCACCGTGGTCTGATAGCAGAACGTATCGTATCCATTTTAATGTCGAGTCTGAGAATGAGAGAAAATTTGTACTTGACCTCCCCCCATGCAACCAACCACCCTCCCACCCATCCGCCCTGCGATTCTCCATCGCAGATTGAATCTTGGGGGGGGGGGGTGGGTCGTGGGTGGCGGGGGGGGGGGGGGGGCTAGATGGCGCCACCACCCGGGTTCGAGTCTGAACTAAGTGGTTCGTGTCTGAGCTAAAGAGGTCGGTAAATGCCGGTAACAGATCCCTTGATCCAGAACCGGCCTATTATATCTACTGACGATATCGTTTTTCGCGCACGAGGTTCCGGCGTCGAGTTCGGTCTAGTCAGGCCGCCGCAACCAGAGTGCAACTGGACACCGGGATGCGGCGGACGTGACAAATATTAATCCGAGACAGATTCACGCGGCGCATACTGTCGTCATGCGAGAACGCTGATTCTGCGGATCGCGTTCGGATGCCGTCGGCCCCCTCATCGGCCGACGGCAATTCAAGCGGCCGTGTGAGAAAGCTGATTTTGCGGATCGCCCCGCTCGTGGGCCGACGGCAATTCGACTGTCGGACTGCAAGCGAAGAGCGGCCGTGTGAAGATGCTGAATTCGCGAGTTGTCCCACTCATCGGCCGACGGCAATTCGACTGTCGGACGAAGATGCTGAATTCGCGAGTTGTCCCACTCATCGGCCGACGGCAATTCGACTGTCGGACGACGAGCGGAAGACAGTCTCCTGCTACCATCTCAACCGAGAAGTTGGAAAATCGGCTCCGCTAATAGCGCCTGCATAGCGGCAATAATTCTCACGCAGAATTCAAGTCCGGAATCGTTGTAGAACCGGACTACTTTGAATCTCTCGAGTTGCTCGCGCCGCGGTGGTCAGTCTCGTTAGCGTTAGTTATTAAGACGTTCCGAATCCGCCACAAACTATCAGTCGTGTATTTTTAGTGTTCGAGTGTGTGTGAGAAGCTGAGAAGCAGACCACCAATTGTACGTGTGCGACGCGATCATTGTAAGCGAATGGGTGAGAGTGAGCCTAAGCTAAACTAGAATTAAGATTGTTTCCTGAATCGCACCATATATATTATTATCCATATCTCGTTATTCAATATCTTTATTCAATTATTCTGCCGCTACTGGTTAATTGTGTTCTGGGTATTCTCCATATTCTTTTGTTGTAACATTTATCAGTTGTCAATATACCCACCTTTTACCAGATCTCCTCTTATCAATTTATTTCACGACCATTTCCCCCGCTCGATTATAGGCTCGAGGAACGCCCTGTATAGGGCGACGGATAGACAACCCACAAACAAAATAAATATAAACTCTTGCGCTTCACGCAGGGGGTTAGCAGTCGCGCAGCGAAACCGCTCGGCACGTGACACCCAACTAAAAGCACTTGTTCGAAAGAAGCGTTCGCGCATCTTCAACAATACTTTCAGAGATACAGCCGACCCCAGGTGATTGTCTCGGACCGCGGAAGCGCATTCACTTCGCGTGAGTTTGAACATTTTGTCGAGGAGTACAAAATAAAGCATGTACTCATCGCTACGGGTTCCCCCCAAGCGAACGGGCAAGTTGAGCGTGTGAACCGGGTACCTGCTCCGATGCTGGCGAAGCTAACAGATCACTCGAACGGTCGACAGTGGTATAAAGTATTGGTAGAGGTTGAGTATGCGATCAACAACATAGTCAATCGATCGACTGGAAAGACGCCTAGTCAGTTATTGTTCGGAATCGAGCAACGAGGTCCTAACATTGATTCCGTCAAGGACTTTATTCGTGGTCAGGCACCCGAAAACGCCCGAGATCTCGAGGATGCTCGATCACAGGCTGTGCAGCAAATAGCCAAGTCGCAAAGTCGTCAAAAGGACGCATACGACAAAAGGCATAAGAAAGCGCGAAGGTACGAGGTAGGCGACCTAGTCTCTTTTAAGAATTTTGACAGTACCCCGGGAACTTCGAAGAAAATGATCCCGCGATTCAAGGGCCCATACGAGGTCACCAAAATCCTTGAAAACGACCGATATAATGTCCTGACCGATATAATGATGTAGTAGGGTTGCAAAACACCCAAAAGCCGTACGTGGGCACCTGGGAAGCGTGCAACATGCGACCATGGTTACTCGGTAACTCCGTGCCCGACAAGACGACTTAGCGTTGGAGTCCGACCCGATGTACCTGCGACTACTTGACTAGCCTTAGGTTACTCTATAAGAAGATAAGCGATGTAAAAAGGCGAACAAGAAAAAAGTTTATGTAATTTTTATAACTCTGTTTTATAATACTGATAAATGTTAATGTTGACGTGAGTCTGAGGACAAACTCCCATCAGGCTGGCCGAATTGTAGGCAGCTGCGCGCGCATCCAAAACATATATATGTCTTCGACGCCATTACGCGCACCCAAGCGGTGGGGACACTGCGCATGGGCAGTACGTCGCTGACGCTCGAAGCGACAGGTTGTATCGAAATAAAGAAACGTTCAGAAAATTAATAAAGAGTTCTACATATTGTTACTACATGTTCGAAACGTAAAAAAGTCTACTAACTCGCACACCATATCTGCACGTCAAACAGCTGCTTGGATTTCGGAATAACCAGAACACGTCTTATTAGAAGACTCTGGCGATAAGGATGTATTCGATCAACTATACCAGCACATTTCTTATTAGACGACTCTGGCGATAATGATGCATTCGTTTAACCGTTCTACTACACGACTTGTTAGGCGACTGTGGCAAAGACGCCACATTTTTTCAGAAAAAAATCAGCACACGTCTTGTTGGACGACTCTGGCAATGGTGCCACATTTTTTCAAACAAAACCAGCACACGTCTTATTAGACGACTCAGGCAAAAAGGCTACATTTTTTCAAATAAAACCAGCACACGTCTGTTAGACGACTCTGGCAAAAAGGCTACATTTTTTCAAATAAAACCAGCACACGTCTGTTAGACGACTCTGGCAAAAAGGCTACATTTTTTCAAATAAAACCAGCACACGTCTGTTAGACGACTCTGGCAAAAAGGCTACATTTTTTCAAATAAAACCAGCACACGTCTGTTAGATGACTCTGACAAATAATTCGCAATTGTAGAAACAAATCCTGCATACGTCTTACTGAACGATATCGGTAATGATAGCGGATTCGTAAAAAAGCAGACCGATGCGAAAGGCGAAAGCGAATTTGGAAAAATATGCGTACGCATTAGAATTCGTGACGCATGTGTAATTTTCAAGAAATGAATTACTTTTGGGGGAATAATAACAGCAACTCGTCTTCGAGAATTCGTACAAAGTGACGCCTCATCAAAATCTCATCTGTCGAATACGTCTCTTTGGAAAGATCTCGTCCTAAGACTACGCTTGTGGCGAATGCAGAAGCGTAAATGCCACAACTGACGCCCACAGGTTGCTGCTGAACTTGTATAAAAGTAATATCAATTTCGCGTATCGTAGGATATCGCAATCGAATGTACTGTTTCTCTTTTTCGACCAACCGGTAGTTCGTCAAACCTGGAAGACTGTCGTACACACGAAGTCTTGCACCATCGAAGTAGAGGTACCTCCAGTGGTCCGTCGCTTTTCCTCCGATGAGTTGGATACTGCGTTTGCTCTGAACAGGCTTCACCAGAGTAGGATGACAGTACATGTATTCCACACTTTGCGTTTCGAATCCATACTTTTCTCTCACAATGCGCAAAAATTCAACTAACGAATCGTCATCCAGCTGGCTCCCTACTGGCAGAACGTTATTTCTGATTGTTTTAATGCAATGTATTTTGTTATCCAGCGTACTTCTGAAAGCTTCTGCGGCCTCAGGAGTGAAGCCATCACCCTGCTCGTAACCAATGATCACGCAATCCTTATCTTCCTGATCGTCAGTAGCTCTCACAACATTACTTTTGCGCGTTTTCCTCGTTACTTTCACTTTCTTCGGCGCAAGGTTCTCATTCGCTCAACCAGTCGTGACATTCTCTGCTTTAGCTTCCTGAATCATAGAGGACTCAGCTTTCGCTGTCTCCGTCGCAAAGCCCTCCAACGCGACATTACTTAATGAAACGCGCCGTTTGCGTGTATTGCCTTGTCGACCACTGGTAGTGTTCTTTCGTTTTTGTTTCAGTTTTGTTAGCCTTTTTCAATGCAGCTTCGGCAATGGCCTTCGTGATATATTCGGGATTTCGAATCGGCATACGTCGATTGAAGCGGCTGTCTAAGATTTCCGGCAACATGCACTCGTGATAAAATCGTATCAGTGAAGGTTTCATCTGAGGGTCCCAAAAATCGTCGTCTCGATCGACTCTAATCGACTTCATGTATTTCGGTGTCCATGCAGCGAAGATACAATAGTCTCGCCGTGAAACGTGCAATTGTCCTTGTACTTGATAAAAATATCGGTGTTGTCGATTCATCGTATTAGGATTTTTCTTATCGAACACGCCTTTCATGCACGTCAATGCCTCTTTTGCTTCTTGTTGTGTTAAATCCTTCGCGGTCAGGGGACATTTGAGTTCAACCAAGTCGTCTTCATCAATGAGTCCATCAGGAGAGGCACCTAAGAATGGACATTCTTGATCGACAAATAAACCGCAGGTCCGAATTTCTTTCTTCGTTTCAATCGCCAACTCTTTTCTAGCTGTGTTCTCGTTGTCATGTCCATACGTCAAAGCCAGTGCGTCGGATATTGCCGGATACAAAATCTCTTTCACTTTCGCTCCGCACGATGTCGTCGCCCGCATTCGACAAACGGTCCCGAAGTTAGGTGCAGTCAACATCCGCCTTCGCAACGATATCCACAATTCAGACTAACTCTGTTCTCTAGTGTCGTACTCAATTTCGAAGATTTTCGCGAAGATTCTCATATACTTCAGGCTCCACATCTGGCTTTTCCGTATGCGGCTCGTAATGTTTGTCGAGACCTCGTGATCGCCGAAGTCTTCTTTTTCGTCCCTTCGCCGCTCGTGCTTTTTTGCTTGCGCTACCCTTGCTTGCCGTCGTTTTTCGAGCTTCTCTACAAGAGCAGGAACGGTCTTATACACGTGTTCGTGGTACTTCGTCAGTACCTGCTGCGTATTATATTGCACTACCGCTCCTGCCACTCTTGCATTGTAAGAACCTCGCAAGCCGAAGTTTATTCCTTTCCCACCAATGTCTTTGCCGATGATTGCATTGAACGATTCTGCTACGTTGTTCGTCAAGTTGAACAGTAGACTATCGGAAAAACATCTAATGTACTACAACGCACAACTAACTTTCTGATGCAATCCATGGGCTTTTAAATCGGGAACAATATTCTGCTTATGTTGTCCGTCTTCTTGACAGTTACGATCTTCACATCGCTTGTGCTGACCAAAGACATGGCTACAGACATTCAGGATGTCAACTTGGAGTGCTTTCACTCTCAAATGAAAAGGCTGCTTGTCTTCTCTCCACCGGGCAGCTGCCCGTACGACTTCTTTACGAATAGTCATAATTTTTCCTTTCACTGCATTCCGAGCCGTGATAAATCCCCTCCTCGTTTGTCCTTTTGGATGAGTTATTTCTGAGGTAGCTTTAACTTTTTTGCACAAATTCCTCAGAAGATGATTGGTGCATTCAATTTTTTTTTACTTGCACCCCCTGGTCGCGATATGGGTCATTGTCTCTGATGGATTTATAAACGTTACTATCGCCATCTGCAACAACCATCTTATAAATCAATCCATGCATTTCTAATCTATTTTTAAACCTCTCGATGATTGCATTGCTCTCCATACTCGTCGAGCTAGCATCGCGGTCGAAGTTTTTATAACACTTGTGCACTTTGGATTCGGTTCCTCCGCGCTGCGCTATATCGCAAACCGTGCAGAATTTATTGCAAACACCGACGAAGAGGGCTTTTCTCGTGTGGTAGCCGATAATGGCACCAATACCAGAGAGTGAATCGTAGTTCGTACCATAGGATCTTTTCATCCAGCTACCGTCTACCACTACTGAAATGTAGGGAATACCATCAACGATGCCCCCCCTTCTGATAGCCAATCGTTTCTCTTCCTCTCCAGCCACTTTCATTTCCATCTGGGCGGTCGTCTGAAGGTCGTCAACTATACTTTCCCTATACTTTATGTACGTTTTTTCGGACATACACGGGACATTCATAGCCGTCATCAGCTCTTCCAATTGGGCATGGCCTATTCCTGTCGTTAGAGTTCCGATAACAACCCCTGCATTGGCATCCATGTTGGTCTCATCGATGGATTCTGACCAAATATTGTCTTCGTATTGGCAGTTTTGACAACAGAAAAAAAAACTGAGTAAGAAATCCGCGCCGTCGAGAATTTGTAAGTTGCCAATCTCGGAAGAGGCAACCAGTTCCCCGCGCATGGTCATTGAACGTTCTGTGAATTTCCTTCCACACGAAATCAAAATCGACAATTCGACGACTTCCAATAGTTGTTTTTGTACTGCCGTCAACCTCTTTGTCCTCCTTGTCCTTGTTTTCATTTGCCTCCACCTCGATTTCTGCTATGGAGGGACTTGCACTATATCCAACGGAACGGATCCAATGGGTGATGCGCTACGCTGTCGCATTTGACATTCTTTCCGCACGAAATCAAAATCGACGACTTCGTCCTTGTCCTCGGTTACCTCTACCTCAATTGCTGCTTCAGGAGAGACTTGCACTATACCCAATGGAACGGATCCATTAGGTGATGTAGTACGCTGTCGCCTGTAACGGATACAATATCGTCCATAGATGTTGAAGTTTGCATTGGAATGCAACGAAATTCCGAAAAAAAATTAATTGTAATGAACCCAAATTATGAAAATAGGTATAAAAAATCACTATAGCAAGTAAAGGAGCGAAAAAAAATGTTCACGACTTTACAACACCCTTAATGGGGGGGGGGGGGGGGGGGTGAGATATTGGGAATTTCATCATTCTTAAAGTTTCGACATTGCATGAATTTTTGTCTGCAAAACAAGTTTCTTCAATAAGAAGAATGTGGAGTTCGTCCTCGGCCGCGGTAGAAGACGGACGTGTTTACGACCCGCTCCGTTCTCGGGCGAAACAATTCCATACCCATGAGAAATGTCAATAAGTGGGTGTATGCGATAAGTGCAAAGTTAATCCACGAAAATTACGAGCAAAAATAGTGGAAACATTCTGTTACAAAGTCTAAAATAAAAAAATAAAAAACAATCGAAATGGTGTCGTTAAGTGAGATGAAAGTGCTATTAGCAGAACAAAGCTTAGAACTAAAGACGAAACTTAAAAGTGAAATAGTTCACGAAATTCAGAGTGTGATACAGTCAACTATCAAAGCCGAACTTGCTTTATTTCTACCGAATGTGTACCAAAACACGGAGAGGATTGAAGCCCTGGAAAAAGAAAATAGTGAGTTGAAATCGGAGCTACAAGAACAGGCGCGGAAAATCGACCGATTGTGGAAGAAAAATAATCTAATCATCGCTGGTCTCCCGGAAGACCAAGTAGAAAGTGTGCAATCTCAGAAAATGGCAGTTAAAACCCTCTTCGAAGAAAAATTGCAAATCGACTGTCCCGACGAGGCGTTACAGTATACCAGAAGACTCGGACGACAGCCAACGAAAAAGCCAAGACCGTTACTGGTGATTTTAAACACGAGTCAGCTGAAGGCCAAGGCTCTCTCCAATCGCACACGCCTAAAGGGAACCAACATATATCTCAACGAAGATCTCGACCAAGCAACGCGTGATGTAAACAAGCACCTCTGGCCCCTGGTGAAACAGCTGAGACAGTACAATTACAAGCCACACATATACGGAAACACCATCAAGGCGAGCGGTAGAACGTATACCTTGGCGCAGGCACGTGAGCTACTAGCCGATCTGCAATCGGCAAAACAACTCCCGGGCCCAAATAGGCGAGACACTAAGTGCAACGAAAGTGCGAAGCACGTCACAACCGCGGCAGGCGAGGATATTCTAACGCCAGCAGTAGGATTAATGCGAAAGGAGACGCCAAGCACATCCAGAACTGCATCCATAAGCTCGCCGTCAATAAAAAGAAAAGCGAGTAGCCTCGTGATCGGGGACATGGACCAATATGTCAAAAAGATGTCGAAAGGATACGACGAGGGAGTAGAAACGTCAGGCACTGGACTGGCTATCAATAGTGGACGCACCGGCACACATGTAAACATCGACTGACAACGACTATCCCCCCGGAGAGGCGCAAGGCCACCTGAGGAATATCATGACGGAAACAACAGCGTGGAAGCCACTTTGTCTACAGCCAGCCGAAAAATAAAAATATGTACATGGAATATTAACGGACTTAAGAATATTATGCAATTAAATCGAAAGGAAGCAAAAATATTGATAGATCACGATATTATTTGCCTAGTTGAAACTTGGGCCACGACGAAAATAATAACACTGCCCGATTATCTGAAAGGTTTTAACTATTTGACTAGCGTAGCCACGAGAGAAAAGAGCAGGGGGCGCGCGAGTGGGGGTATTATGATTTTAACCAAACAACAAACAGCTTCGGATGTCAAAATAATCGACGAATCAAACCTTTGGCTTTGTATAAAAGTGAAAATTGGAAAAGTAAACTTTACAGTTAGTGCGATATATTAGCCGCCAAAAGCAGACAGCGACTTGTGTGTCGAGAGCCTCGCAGATCTCCTACTCTCGCTGAGCGAAGACAGGCAAGGAGATAGTAAATTAATTTTACTCGGAGATTTTAATGCGAGAGTGGGGGATCTGAAAAGCCTCGACAAAGAGATATTTAGTAGCTCGGCATTGTGGGGCCACAGACACACGATAGATAACACGATAAATAGACGAGGAAGATTGTTAACGGAGGCGATGGAATCTCACGGATTGATTATGTGTAATGGTCGATCAATATCGGACGTGCCAGCGAGTTTTACAAATATTTCAAATATCGGCAGCAGCACGATTGACTTAATATGGGTAGACATCTCGTTAATAGATGACGTGCTAGACTTCTGTACGAACAATATAATTGAATGCTCGGATCATTCTATATGTACACTCGAATTGCAAGGGGGCACGATAATCGTGGACGAGATAGACGGAGAAGAACGGTGCAATGAATTCGAAGTAACGAGCTTTATCTGGTCACAAGTGGGTGCAGACATATTCGTAGCAAATTTACTGAATTCGCGCCTGTTATACAATCACTCAGAAGATGTCGAAATGTTATTTAATAATTTTAAAGAAGCGTGCCTCTGTGCAGCACAAACCGCAAATATGTGCAAGAGTAGGAAAATAACTTCAGGAATTAATTTACCGAGAAAGGAAAGCACATGGTTCAATAGAGAATGTGGGCTAGCGAAAGCTAACATGAGAAAAGCATACAACCGTTACGACGCGGACAGAACAGAGGCGACGATACTGGATAATTATATAGAGTTAAGAAAAGAATACCGTAGTATTAAAAGTCAAACCAAGCGACAATATTACCGTCTAATACTAGATAGTCTCGCACAACCCGCAAACAACAAAGAATTCTGGAAGGCGATTAAAGCATTTGGAGGGACAAAAGCCGTACGTAATCTTGTCAGTCTCGATCAATGGGTACAGTTTTTTCATAATATGTTTCCCCCCAGACAATTTTATGGCATAATATCTTCTGAAGTGAATATTCCGTTTATGGATAGCCCATTCTCGCTTGAAGAACTCGAAGCTAGTGTCAGGAAAGGTAAAAAAAATAAAACGCCAGGTCTAGGCGGAATAACAAATGATTTCGTAGAAAATCTGCCAACAGAATGGATGCACTATCTGCTGAACATGCTAAACGTTGCACTCGAACGCGAAGTTGTACCCAAAGCTTGGACAATCGCCGATCTACGCTTATTGCACAAGAAAGGAGATAAAACCGATCCTCTGAACTATAGAGGAATCGCCTTACTTAGTTGTACGGGTAAACTTTACACGGCAATGATAGCTAAGCGCCTATCGGCATGGGCAGAAGAAAGATCAGTTATTCCTGAGGAACAAGCGGGGTTTAGAACAGGGCGGGGCTGCGAGGACCACATCTTCACGCTAGCATCAATTATAAATATCAACTTAGACGCAAAAAGAAAATGTGTCTTGGCGATATTTGTCGATTTTAAAAGGGCTTTCGATTCGGTCGACCATATTAAGTTGCTGAGGAAATTGCAAAAAATTGGGGTCAGCGGAAAAATACTACGAATTCTGAAAAATGTATACGAAAACGCAAAATTTATTATAAAAGCTGGCCCGAAAGAAACAGCTCCGATAGACATCACGCAGGGAGTCATGCAAGGTGACAGTCTCAGCCCGCTGCTATTCATATTATACATTTCGGACATTATAAACTTTTTCGAGGAAAGAGACAATGCGAGCTTACACTTAGACGACAGATCAGAAATATCGATGCTCATGTTAGCGGATGACATTGTATTATTATGCAGCTCGTGGCACGACGCACGCAAAAAATTAAACACGCTAAAGGAATATTGTACTATCAACGGCCTCGAGTTGAACCCATCTAAAACGAAAGTTCTCCCATTCAGGAAAGCGGGACGGCCGAAAGCAATGCCCCCACTGGTCAATTCGTATACATATCTGGGAGTACTTTTCACCACATCAGGGAAGTTCGAGAAAACAGAGGAGGCGTTCACTGAACGGGGTCTCATGGCCGCGGCGAAAATGCGACAAATACTTGTTAAGAGTAAGTCGGACTCGATAGTAACCAGAATTGCTTTGTTGAATAGCTGTATTAAATCGACCACCCTTTACTGCGCGGGAATATGGGGACTCCGCTGCCCAGACAAAGTAGAAAAAGTGCAAACCTCGTTCTTCAAAGCCTTATATTTTCTCCCAAAAAATACGCCGAACCACTATATATGGCAAGAATTCGGAGTAAAACCTTTAAGCTGCAACATTTTTAATAGTGCGTTATCGTGGTGGATGAAACTCCAAAAGATGGGAAACGATAGGTTACTGTAACGGCCCGTCTTCATATAAGAAGACGATTCGAATGAGAGAAAAGTATAGGTGACATTAGCGCAGTGGTTAGCGCTCTGACTAAGGAATGAACATTCCGGGTTCGAGTCCCGGAGATCACCATATCTTTTCTCTCTTCGAAACTTCGCCAACTCATCCGCACGACCATCCTACACACATCCCCGAATTCTCGGCATAGCCGTTACATGGTGTCAGAAGTTTTTCGGGCCCACGATCCCCAATTGCGCCTTTGTACCGACGGAGGCGTACAGATGACCCCGGCCTGGCACTGAAGAGCTGCACCGCGGGACTCAACACGGCCGAGGGAAGAGGTCCGACGATGGAGATAGGCTTCGCGAGATCTACGACGCTCCATTGCAATCGCGTAACAGGCTACCTGCTCTGCGCCTTGTACCGATGGAGCGCAGCGTCTCCCCTGCAATCGCGTAATCGGACACCCGCTCTGCCCAGTCGACGAGGACGTCGAGTTCACTAAGGGGGAATGTGTAACGGCCCGTCTTCATATAAGAAGACGATTCGAATGAGAGAAAAGTATAGGTGACATTAGCGCAGTGGTTAGCGCTCTGACTAAGGAATGAACATTCCGGGTTCGAGTCCCGGAGATCACCATATCTTTTCTCTCTTCGAAACTTCGCCAACTCATCCGCACGACCATCCTACACACATCCCCGAATTCTCGGCATAGCCGTTACATTACCAAAGAAATGCTTTAATGAACTTTGTGTCCTGGACCGAACAGGCAGGAGCGGTGGCGACAGAAATTGGGCATCCCAATTGCGGCTTGTATTAACACAACTAGGAGAAACACTAATATGGGAGCAGCAAACAGTAGTTCCATACAGCATAGCTGAAGCGAGAACTAATTTAATTACCAAGTTCGAGAACAACTGTGTATGTACAAGCATCGAAAGAATCCTTAATTCAGCTTATAATCCACTTTATCGGAAGATCAGTAGGCTAGGTGATCGCGAAGAATATTTAAAGTGGAGAATGCCGATTGCAAAGTCGAGAATCCTAGCTCAGCTACGACTCGGCAATAAAAATCGTTGTAAGATCTGTCACAAAGGAAACACATATATATTTGAAACAAATACAATCTGCACCCTATGTAATTTACTCCAGCCGGACGATTTAGCTCACTTTATGCTGCATTGCCCAACCCTCGTAGCATACAGAGACTATTACATATCGAAACATTTAACTAGAGATTATATAGAGGACGAGGACAAAATGATAGATCTGCTCACAATTAAACACAATGGGCACTTAAACGACATTTTCATGTTTACTGTAAAAGCCCTGGCACTCAGATCGTTTATTATTAATGAATACGACGGGAAACCTCGTAGTGGAAATTTATAACTAGGATAGGTATCGTAAAATAGTGTGTAGAAAATAAGATTTTTTAATAAAATGACCAATTGGTAAACTCTGCAATTATAAACTAAATCCTAAGCCGAACGACGAAACTCCATTTGTACACACTATTGTCTTTAACAAATAAATGTATCTATCTATCTATCTAAGTTTCTTCAATAAGAAGAATGTTAGGAAAAATCGACATCGCTCTCCGACCACCGGAAAGCACTCCTAATGAGGAGGTGAAATTTTGTAAATTTTGTCAGTACGGACTATGTTAGAAATCCGTTTTACAGGATTCTGAAACAATATAGCTATTCGTCTGGAGACCGATTTTTGACCAGTCAAGTGTTTGTATTCAGCAGCCGAGCGGCCGGCTCCTCTCGGTTCAAAGTCGAGCGCGACGAGACGCAAGATTTCGATATCGAAAAAAAAAATTAATTTTCAGACCACGCTGGAAATCCGTTTCAGAGGATTCTGAATCAATCTAGCTAGTCGCCTGATGACCGATTTTCAAAAAACACCGTGTCCACCCCATGAAGATGAAAAAAAAGGTCTCCAGGCGACCAGCTCGATCAATTCAGAATCCTCTGAAACGGATTTCTAGCGTGGTCTGAAAATTAATTTTTTTTTTAGATAGCAAAATCTCACGTCTCGTCGCGCTCGACTTTGAACCGAGAGGAGCCGGCCGCCCGGCTGCTCAGACTACAAACACTTGACTGGTCAAAAATCGGTCTCCAGGCGAATAGCTATATCATTTCAGAATCCCGTAAAACGGATTTTTTCGCGCCCTTACTTGCTATAGTGACTTTTTATACCTATTTTAATAATTAGGGTTCATTGCAATAATTTTTTTTTTTCGGAATTTCGTTGCATTCCAACGATGCAAAATTAAACATCATCCATAGTATTATGATCGGCCATTCAGTGATGAAACACTGAATCTTATGATTTAGCAATCGTACGCCACTTACAAAGACCTACTAGAAAAAAAGTTTTGAAGATTGTCATATTTATTTCTACCTCACACAATTATATTTTTAAAACAAAGTATAACCTTGTACATTGATGTCTCAATAATTATTCGCGAAGCCACCTCTATGAGGACGCATAATTATTAATTATGGCTTCCTCATAGGGGAAGCTTCATACAAAAAAGGGCTCAAAGACCTCGGTCGATAGCCTCGCAACCCAACACACACCCGAAATTTCAGCTTGATGACTCAAACGGTTATTGAATCCGAAGTGATTAAATTTTCCAAGCCCTGCACACGCACACGCGCACACATACAGACACACAAACAATAATACACGGACATTGTCTTTACTCGGTTCAATGCACTATTGACAGGTAAATAAATCATAATTACCTTAGCGTACGCCATCCTTTCTTACGGCTTTTTCTTCTACGATTTATAGGAATACGTCGGCAATCTTTCACGTTTCCCATTATAACCGGTCCGTTGTACTGCACTACACGGAACAATATCAACAATTGCGCACTTTTCTTGCAGTTGTTTATTGCACTGAACTGTATTTTTACAACACCAAATATCAACGACTGACAAATGCCAGAGGTAACGACGCTATGCCGGTTGCGACGTCGACTAGTCTAATAGCAGCCGACGCGGTGTTATCTGATCACATGTTCCCCGGAGTTTCTCTTGTTTTGCTCAGTTCTTTGTCTAATACAGTAAGTGTCTCTCTCTCTCTCCCCCCCCCCCCCCCCCCCGGGAGAGGGAGACAGAAGGAGACAGTGGCAGCGCGTAGCAGAGTTCGCACTGCCAATAAGCATCAAGGGCGCGTTAGGTCGCTGATGTTTACGTCTTTTACCACATTTCACTTCAAAACCGTTGTAACGCTCATTTTTGAGTCGCGTTACAATTAGGCCCGTATAGCCGCCTTTTGGGGCTGCACAGCCCGCCTCGCCTGATCACAGGCCCCCGAGAGATTCCATAGGGTCAACATAATTAACGCGACTTTTTCTAATGCCCGGTTGTTTTTTTATTTTATTTAACGGAAATCCGAGCGAGCGAGGCGAGAGGATCCCAGGGAATATTTTTCGGCGGATATTTCGCGAAGAGCCGCGATCCCAGCTCTTCCGACCCCCCCACGTCGCCACTTCGAAAGGGTCGCCGCGTTATTAATAACCAGGGGTGTGCACGAGCTCGTTCGAACACGCTCGATGCATGCCCGTGAAGCTCGGCACCTGATCGAGCTTTGCATCGAGCAAGGCGCTGCATCGACGTACTCTTGCCGCTCGGGCTACTCGAGCCCGGCGGCCGCTCGAGCTACTCGGGCCGTTCGAGCTGCTCGAGCCCGGCGGCCGCTCGCGCTACTCGGGCCGTTCGAGCTGCTCAAGCTACTCGGACCGATCGAGCTGCTCGAGCCCACCGAGGCTCGAGCCGCCCGAGAGGATCGAGCGGCTCGAGCGGCCGACGCAGCTCGAAGCGGCTCGAGCGGCCGACGCAGCTCGAGCATCCAAATGACTCGAGCAGGTTCGATGAGTTACAATTATTATTTTGCTAAATTCATGTTTTCAGTACCTTTCCGAGTACAGTATCGAGTAGTTGTCGGCGCAACCAGAGTTGGGGACAATGCATAATTTTTTTATGCATCACCGTTTTTTTAACCCACTATTTAAAAAATGGATAATGGAATTCGAATGCACCACACATTACTTTTTTAATGAGTAATGGAGCAGAGATCCACCACACATTATTTTTTTAATGGAGCAGGAATTCATCACCCATTACTTTCTAAATATGTATATATTTCGATGTCCAGGTTGGTTTCCCCATAGTTTTCGATATCCAGGTTGATGTTTCCATTGTTTTCGATGTCCAAGTTGATGTTTCCATTGTTTTCGATGTCCAGGTTGATTTCTCCATAGTTTTCGATGTCCAGGTTGATTTCTCCATAGTTTTTGATGTCCAAGTTGATTTTTCCATCTTTTCGATGTCCAGGTTGATTTGTCCATTCTTTCGATGGCCAAAATCAACCTGGACATCGAAAACAATGGAGAAGTGAACCTGGAGATCGAAAAGTATGGGAAAATCAACCTGGACATCGAAAGCAATGGTAACATCAACCTGGACATCGAAAACTATGGGGATACCAACCTGGACATCGAAAACTATGGAAACCAACCTGGACATCGAAATATATACATATTTAAAAAGTAATGTGTGATGAATTCCTGCTCCATTAAAAAAATAATGTGTGCTGGATCTCTGCTCCATTATCCATTAAAAAGTAATGGTTGCTGGAACTCTGTTCCAATAAAATTTTTAAAAATAATGGGTGATGGCTCCATTACTCATTAAGGATGTTATACAAGTAAACAATTTTGAAGATTTTTGTCCCGATATTTTTTATGTTATAGAGAAAAGCATGACGTTTTTTAAAATATTTAAAAAAAAATTTTACCCACATACTTTCTGAGTAATAAATTATCAAATTTCAGCGATTTAACATGGGCAGTATACGGTGGAGGATGAGGACTGTCGTTTTTTCAGCGAAAGCGTATGCTTGCAGAGAATATACAATGATAAATTTGTACTTTTCGTGTACATTGGAGTCTGAGCTTTACAAAACACTGAAAAAATCCGCGTGTGCCCACATTTTAAGAACGTTATTACGTTTTAATGAAAGCTATTTTTTCTGAAAGTCGTTTCCGCGACTGAGACTTGGCAACGTTGCTTCTCACCCAAAGTGGCGCGCAATTCAAACGCACTTCACTCTGGGCGCGCGTTTGAAACTACGAAAATACTTGACATTCCAGAGCGACGGGCACCTTTCTGTGGAACTTTGCACATATGCCCTTATTGTTTATTTATTCCCTAATTCGTTTTTATCAAATATTAAATAAAAGTGGACCGCACGGTATATAACAACATGTGTTAACTATATAATCAGATATCGCCCGTGTCGAGAATTTCAGTAATAAATATATTATTGGATTAATAAACAAAAAGTGCGTTTTTTAGTTGTGAAAGGGACCCCGTTGTCTCAAATAATAAAAGGTTTTCATAAATGTGTGGATCAACATTAATTGTTTAAGGTTAACATTTTATTGACTGTACATCGTTGGACAGTTGTGAAAGTTAACGAACATCAACACCAGTAACAAATGTTTTTTTTATTATTATTTACTGGAATCGCATTTTCAGAGCGTGACAGATTCTCGTTAGAATTTTTTTATTCGATGTCACCCTCGGTTTTCCTCCAATATCTGCACCTAATAACATGCCAACGCCACTCTCTCCATTTTTTTCGAAATTGCTTTGTAGTTGCGCCAAGGTTATTCCTGCTGCGGCTATTTTTGAAATCATGGATGCCGAAACTTCTCCTTTAATGACGTTCAGTTCATCCGCTCTCTCTTTCTTTCGTTTCCTCTCGTGGCTCGCGTTCGCAACTGTGGAAAACGGGATAGCACGTCGGATCAAATCCTCTTCCGCGATCAAAAATTTGTTGAGAAGATTCCACAGCATCCGCACATCGACGATCGCGTTGTGTGCTCCCGTGGCACTATCTGGGCCGAGACAGTCGTAGGCGAGATCAGCTTGCTTGAAGCTACCTTTCGCTGCGACTCTGGAGGCCAGCTCCTTAACGTTCTTGAATGCCGGTAGGGTATCGGTGAAACCTTTTACCACAGAGCCAAATTCGTCCAGTAGCCCAACCGTGTGCATCAGTTTGATAATTTGAGGGCCATCAAAGGTTACTCCCTTGTGCGCGACGAGAATAACGTTGCTAGAAATCGTTTTCAAAAAAGAAATGAACTCCGAGCAAGCACGTTGCGGTGGCGTAGTAGCAACGCGTGAGGTGTCATTGCCCGATCGGAGAGTTAAAATCCCGCCTTCGACTGAAAGCCCCGTTACTTCGGTTACAACCCGAGGAATACCGTGCGATGGGAGAATATACGTAGAAAATTCCTGATTCCGGAACTTCGCCGCAATTTGCACCACTTCCGCTTTCGGACCGAAACCAATCGTCTCGAGATCGAAGACGACAGCTGTCATGTCCTCAGACGACGCGATAAAAGCTCGCTCTTGTACGAAAGCATCGTCAGCCAAGGCACACCCCGTAGAATACGTGATTCCTTCTCTGCTCTCCGTGCTGACCCTCTTCCGCGCTCTTAATTTCTTTCGAAATAGTCGTCGCCGTTTGTATTCAACCGTCTTCACTTGCTCGCTCCTATGCTTTCGTACGTGCTTTCCAGGAGAAATACCGAGTTCTTTATTGACAGCGACAACGTACTCCGTTCCGATATTTTTCTGCAGTACAGCGCTGTCAACTCTGTACGCTAACGATTCCGAGCGCCCATAGCATCTATTCTTCGCAGCCTTCGACGATACCATAGAATTGAACGACTCGTTGGGCTGAGTAGAACTGCAAGCGGCAATTTTATTCGCGTTATTCGCGTACGCATCGAATATCTGCGTTAAATCGCGATACAACTTCTCGCCACTCAATCCTTTGCCCTGTGGAAGACCGGCGTGTTTGTAGTTCTCGGGATCGGTATTAAAGCCACACCAGTCACCGCACATCTCGTGTCGATCGAATGCGTGCTCCACTATATTCGATATAGCGTTCTTCACGGCATCTGGATCCCCTCGATTTTTCTTGATAGCGCAGCCGAAGCACTTCTTCAAGTAGTCGATGACTTGCTTCGGGAGCTTCAGCTGCCACAGCTTATTGCTCAGTGACTTCATGTTGTGATTGAGATCAGACTCCTTTTCGATTACATGTGCCACTTCTCTTCGTATTCGGCACATCGTGGAAGCGTCTTCGTCGCCGACTACAACTCCGACAACAACTTGCTCAGCCTCTAAGTCCTTGATGTGAACAATGACTTCAGCTGCCATATCCGGTTCCATAGCTTTAGCACTGCCGGAGAAATTGAGTCGGCAGTCATGGTCACTCGAGTCGTGGCCTTTAGTGCAGCGTGCGCACGTTTTCATCCGTACTGCTCTCCCCAAAACTTTCCCACTGCGCACACCGATGAGTGATGTATGGCCTAAATTTAGTAAATACAAAGATAAAACGGCGAATAATTTATTGATTCTCGAATAAATATAATTATTTACCTGATAAGCTGTCGTACGAACGCCCATTTCCACGAGTTTGCCACGCTGCGTCAATGCTCGCCTTGATTTTCGTCTGACCATCCTCAGTTACAGCAGCCCTATATCGACATTTCTCTATTAGTAAAAAAAACCAGGATTTTGTATATGCACACAAGCAAGATGAAATAAAAAATGCAGGCATAGAATAACAGTTTTGCCAGGGCACAAAAACTGTAAGAAAAAGTTATAGTATCACAGTAATGAAAGGAAAGAATATTTATATAAGAAAAACAATTCGGATGCAAAAAAAACATTCTCCGGGACAGAAAGCACTGCAACAAAATGTTTGTTAGCTTCACCACAATTGAAAAGAAAATAATGATGCTCAGGGTAAAAAATGCAGCATAGAGAGACGTGCATAAATATACAAAAAATTCAATTGGTTGATTTTCCTCCGCTCGTTCGTGGGTCCTGTCACTGAAAATGAAAGTTGAATATTATTGCGAAAATAATTTGATTGATACAATTGTGTGTATTTCTCGATACTTACATGCCACATTCTTGTATCGTAAGCTCCTTTTCGAGCAGAATACTTTCCTGGCAACTCCTCGTGGCTACTTTCTCAATCGCAGGGCCTACAATTCGCTCATGGTCTTTCATGGTGCTCGGATGTACAGTTGGTACGTTCAAGGCAGATAGAAGCGTATTCAACATTGTCACACCAATACCAGTGTCGATAATTGCTGTAAAAAAATGAAAATAATGTATACCCTGAATAAGTCTATCTATTTCACATAAATAGGGTGTGTACGTATAGCGAAATATGAAATAAGTGAGAGGAATTTGATTGATAAAATTCTTACCTAGAGCAGCTTTCACGTTAAGGTTATATTTTGAACGTCCACCTTCTACATGAACGTCCCTCTTGCAGCTGTTCACTTCAAATAATTTGAGGCAATTGTGACAGCGTATTGTCAAGACACTCGCGAGGCCAATTCGTTCTTCGTTTTCAATAAACCGAAGAGATAACGGTTGCACACACGTCGCACACCACATCTCGTTGGCCATTTGCTGCAATTCGACAATGCGTCGACCGTCCACAACTAATTTTTCGGGTTTCTCGATATTGCGCTTCCTTTTTTTCGCAGCTGCTCGCACATTTTCTCTCCATTCCTCTTTTCTTTTTCTCGCGAACTTCCCGAGCTTGCACCGAAATCTGTCGTTTGAAGATCCCTCCATTGCGTGTTGTGACAGTTCGCGATACGCGTCCGACCGGTCGCCGGGCGTCAAGCGCAGTGCTACCAACGTTGAGATGTTGCAACGTTGCCAAGTCGATGACGTAAATATACTCAAACTAAAAATGTATTTTTTGGTACAAACCGATGTACCTCACAACAACAATGATATCTAATTACATTGTAATTTATTTTAAGAACTCAGAACAGTATATACGTCACACAAATACCGTTTTTCCTAATTACGTTTTTCATACCTAACAGTTACCGTCAGGAAGAATAAGAGTCAAATCAGCAATTTAATGGGCAGAAAAAAATAAAAAAATCCTATTTCTGTGGCATATATCTATTATTTTGTAGCGTGATGTATCGTTGTATATACAACTGCATATTGTAGATATATTCCTTAGCCTGTATACGTCTTTTTATGATATTCCACATACAGTTGTTCAACGACTTGCCAGTACCTGTATAACATCCTTAAAAAAGTAATGTGTAGAGGATTCCAATTCCATTATCCATTTTTTTCCAAATTAAATAATGCATTATTTTGACATTAAACATTTCACAACGCTGAGCGCAACCTGCGCGACTCGAGCGATCCGAGCAGCGTACTGCGCAACCTACGAGGCTCGAGCCGCCCGCGAGGTTCGAGCCGCCGGCGAGGCTCGAGCGGCCTGCGAGGCTCGAGCGGCCCGCGAGGCTCGAGCGGCCCGAGATGCTCGAGAGGCTCGAGCGGCTCGAGCGGCTCGAGCATCCAAATGACTCGAGCTTACGTCGAAGCTCGACATAGTACTGAGCCACATCGAGCTGACTCGAGCAGGCTCGATCAGCGACGAGCCGAGTCGAACGGCGAGCTGTTCGAGTCCAGTCGAGCTTCTGCACACCCCTATTAATAACAGAATCTACTCGGGGGAAGCGCGTTACAAAATTGCCGTAATTAATAATCGGGGTGCCTCGACTTATTCGAAATTCGTGCCCGGCGATATCGTAGTGCAGTGAAGTCCGTCGCGTGTTTACTTGCCCAGGCTGCAACCGGCGTCCCGGGAATCTTTGAGCGCGCGATAAATAAATTCCAATCGCGGACGGATTTTGCTCGTTGCGCTGTCGCCCTCACAAGCCGCGTAAAGCGAACGGTTTTTCTTTGTTGCGTTAGTGATATTTGATTAGTAGGGACTCGCGTATTATTCTATTGTTTTTTTTGTAGCATCCGATATCCGTTTTTATTTTGTGAATTGTTTTTGACCGCGAGTAGGAAATCGCGGGAGTGAATTGTGTAGCTTTCGTCGATTTTAGTAGGGCTTTTTCTGTCACTAATTTTAAGTTCGACACTCGGGAAATTTCCGGGTTTTTCCAGAATAAATTCGAGTTTGTGATTTTTGCCCGGATTTTGTGCTCTTTGTTTGGTTTTATTTATCCCGGGCCTAACGAAATTTTCAAGTCCCCGGACCGTCCCTCTACCCTTTTTCCTAGGCTGCTTGCTAGCCGAGCAACCAACCCCCCGTTCTTTTTGTTATTTTTCCATTCGGAAGCCGATCGGGCTACGCGACGAATGCTTAGCTGGCGCCCCAATAATAAAATAAACCGATCGAGGAACGGGTTTTGTGGCGAAGAATTTTTGGGAACTGGGAAATTTAGTTTTGAGCGTCACACCGTATATATTCGTATATGTCTGGTAGACCTTTATCCGTGTTGGAAATAAGATATTAGTTTGAGCTTATGCACAACAAAGTAGGTAATTTGACGGACTCGCGTTGAGGCTCAAGGCATGGCGAGCGCGTCCGATGAATTGCTGAGGAAAACAAAGGCGTCTACATCTACGATCGCTTTCCACAAAACACACATATGAGGCATTCTTCATCGACTGTGAAACTTTCTTTCAAATCTTACATTATTTTTATAGTTTGTTAGGTTTTAGTAATAATCGAAAACAAAAAAATAGTAACATTGTACGTAAAGCATTGCGAGTTATTCGATACGCTCGCGGCGACATTCGGGTTGCGGCGAGCACATCGAATAGCACACGCTCCAACAAAGCAGCGTCCACTCGTGCCGTTCCGCCGTGCGAGTTTTTAGCCGGAAATTTCTGAAAGAAAGTTGCAAAGTAGAACTTTGCACATTGCTTCCTCATTAATTTTCGTTTTTCACAAAGCCACCTCTATGAAGAAGCTTGTTTATTTAACATTTTGGCTTCCTAATGGAGGAAGCTTTGTGAAAAACGAAAATTAATGAGGAAACAATGTGCAAAGTTCTATTTTGCAACTTTTTTTTATTTGAACAAAAGAAAACTCCTTCACAAACACCGTTACATCTAATTTTCATTAGATACAAAGTTTTGTCTTACTTTCTTAACTTTTGCGAAAGTTATCGCGAAAATCTAAATTTTTTGAAAAATTCTTAATGGTGTAAAATCCGAACGACTTTACCGATCATCACCAAATTTCGTACGTAGCAGGGCTGTATGTTGTTTTTCGACTGTGGAAAATTTTGGTTCCTTTGTTAAGATTCGATGTGATTCAGAGCAAAATTTATTTTTTTCGAAAAATTCAAAATTCAGTAAAATTCGAACCGCTTTACCGATTTCGTCGAAATTCAATACCATACAACATTGAACGTATCTTTAGTTATAAATAACTATTTAGCCAAATCGTCGAATTTTTACGAAAGTTAGAGCGACCACGCCCTTTTTTCAACAAATTAAAAACTACATAAAATCTTAATGACTATATATGTTTTGTCAAAAATCGCGCCATTCAAAGAGGGGCGACTACTCTACTTATGTGCCAAATTTGAGCCCGATCGCTCGAATGGTTACTGAGTGAGAGGCGATTGAATTTTCGAAGCCCAGAACACACACACGCACACGCACACGCACACGCGCACGCGCACGCACACGCACACGCACACGCACACGCACACGCACACGCACACGCACACGCACACGCACACGCACACGCACACGCACACGCACACGCACACGCACACGCACACGCACACGCACACGCACACGCACACGCGCACGCACACGCACACGCACACGCACACACGCACGCACGCACACACGCACACACGCACACACGCACACACGCACACACTCACACACGCACACACGCACACACGCTCACACGCACACACAGACACAGACACACACGCTCACACGCACACACAGACACAGACACAGACACAGACACAGACACAGACACACACGCACACGCACACTCACATACATACATACGGACATTTTTTCTAAACCATTTTTCTCGATGTTTTAGGCGATTCTAAGCATACTGGCATGACAATCTCGAAAAACATTTTTTTCATGAAAACAAAGCTTCCTCTGTGAGGAAGCAAAATTAATGCGTATTCAGAAAAATAAACAACTCATATTCGCAAAAAAAAAAGTTGCCGGGTAATTTGTTCCCCAATTATTTATTTAACAAAGTTGTTATTAACATTTGTCAATTATTGTTATGCCAAAATAATCTTATCAGCACCTTCCACACGCTAGATTTTTTTCAGATTTTTATCTGCAACAGAACATTTATAACTGCGAACGCAGACAGCGAAAGTCATACGACGTGCTCGACGCACCTCGGGCCTCGTCGCGAGCCCGTCGAACAACCCGGGCGCGAACAAAGCAGCCCACCCCTGCCGTTACACCGTGCAAGTTTTTAATCGGAAAATTCTGAAAAAATTCATGCATATTCTGAAAAATAAACAACTAATTTTCGTAATAAAAAGAAATACGTTGCCGGGCAATCAGTTCCCCAATTATTTATTTAACAAAGTTGTTATTTTCATTTGTTAATTATTGTAGTGGCAATGTAATCTTATCAGCACCTTCGACGTGCTTCATTTTTTCAGATTTTTATCTGCACAATTACACTGCAAAAGCAGACAGTCAGAGTCATTTGACGGGCTCACCGCAACTCGAACCGTGATGCGAGCCCGTCGAATGACTCGCGCGCCAACAAAGCAGCGCCCACTCGTGCGGTTACGCCGTGCGAGTTTTTAGCCTGAAATTTCTTAAACAATTCATGCATATTCTGAAAAATAAACAACTCATTTGTGACCTTCAAAATGTCTGCATCTGCAGAAATAAACTTTGTCAATGTGTAGCGCCGTGACTTATGGTCGGAGCGGAAAATGACTAAGGGCTTTTTTTCCTCTTTCAATTCCCCGGTGGCGCCTATTTAAAAAAAAATTGTGTAAAATGAAGATGATTTTTGCAAATTGAAAACTTTGTCACGCTGTATCTTTTTAGCTGTGGCTCGGAAAGAAAAACGTGTAACAGATGTTCTTTTTTCACTTATTTTGAAGTGGCGACTATTTTTTATTTTAAATTTCATCACGCGCTAATGGTAGTCTTTGTGCTTTTATCATTGTCAGCCCGTCGTGTCCAGAATATAGTGTAACGTAGTTCAGGCGTTGACATTAATTTTTTTAAATAAAGGAACTGAGCAGGAAACGAATGAGTCGAAAACGGTGCAGTCGGTAAAAATTGGTTATATTAACAATGAAAAAATTACAAAAATAACAATAAATAATGGAAAAATATCGGAAATTATAATAGTAAACAGTGATTCACTTAATAATAGTCGTTTTCAGTAACTCAATTAACCACTTAGCACGAATAATCTGCCGTGACCCTCATTTCTCTGATTCACACATTCGTCTATTTTCCCGGGCTCTTCGGAGCATTTACATTCGTGTACGTCGCCTAAGGTCTCGGTACTCCGCTTCGATTATTGGTCTGTTCATCAACGCCGTCTAGGCGTAACTAGAAATTCCCGAAATCTACGAATTGATAAAAATTCTTTCTTAACAAAAAACTACTTACAAAAAAATTCTTTTCAAAAATATCAGATTTCAAAAATAAATCTTTTCAAAAATATCAAATTTCAAAAATAAATCTTTTCAAAAATTTAAATTTCAAAAATCAATCTGTTCAAAAATATTAAATTACAAAAATCAATCAAATCATCCAATATATTAGCCAAGCATCATCCCTCTAGTCACTGGCATAAAAAAAACTTGGCGTACCAGCGACTTGCTCCCGTACATAGTCCATTGAAATAAGTGCGGGACAGAACCCACTTTTATACATTTTTAAGAATATTATTTTCTTTTTTTTCGGCACGAGCCCCGCAGTGATGTGAAGATTATTTTTTTCTTTCTGTCGGGGGGCTTCGCCCCCGAACCCCCTACCAGGGCTTCACAACGGACCCCACACGCTCGATCCTTCTCTCGGTCGCTCTCTCGGTCGCTCGCTCGATCCCTCTCTCGGTCGCTCGCTCTCTCGGTCGCTCATTCGATCGCGAGTGTGAGAGCCCCGCTCGCGATCTCATTCGCTCCCTCATTCGCTCCCTCGTTCGCTCCCTCGCTCGCTCCCTCACTTGCTTTCTCCCAGACTTCGTAATGATTCAATGTGAGCAGTGGTCCCGTCCTTATTTCAATGGACTATGTGTGGGAGCAAGTCGCTGGTACGCCAAGTTTTTTTGTGCCAGTGACTAGAGGGATGATGCTTGGCCAATATATTGGATGATTTGATTGATTTTTGTAATTTAATATATTTGAACAGATTTATTTTTGAAATTTGATATTTTTGAAAAGATTTATTTTTGAAATTTGATATTTTTGAAAAGATTTATTTTTAAAATCTGATATTTTTGAAAAGATTTATTTTTGAAACCTGATATTTTTGAAAAGATTTATTTTTGAAATCTGATATTTTTGAAAAGATTTTTTTTGTAAGTAATTTTTTGTTTAGAAAGAATTTTTATCAAATGGGATAACTTCGATTTTGATACTTGGCGTAACAATTTTTTTTTAAACAATTTTGTGCTATTTGATGTCTTTTTGAAAGCAAGACATCAAATAAATAAAAGTAATCAAAGTAAAATAAAAATGAAGTTAACCAACAAATGAAGTTAACAAACAAATGAAGTTAACAAACATTTGAAGTTAAGAAACATTTGAAGTTAACAAACATTTGAAGTTAACAAACATTTGAAGTTAACAAACATTTGAAGTTAACAAACATTTGAAGTTAACAAACATTTGAAGTTAACAAACATTTGAAGTTAACAAACATTTGAAGTTAACAAACATTTGAAGTTTACAAACAAATTAATTTTACAAACATTTGAAGTTAACAAACAAATTAAGTTTACAAACATCTGGAATTAACAAACACATTAAGTTTACAAACATTTGGAATTAACAACCAAATTAAGTTTACAAACATTTGAAATTAACAAACAAATTAAGTTTACAAACATTTGAAAGTAACAAACAAATTAAGTTTACAAACATTTGAAAGTAACAAACAAATTAAGTTTACAAACATTTAAAGTCAACAAACTTTTTAGAGTTTACTATCTGCTAACAAATCTGTTGGAATGGCGAAAAAGATATTAATTTATTATTATATAATTATTTAAATAATATTAAGATAATTATTGTTATTCTTAATTATCTTAATATTATGATAATAATTATATACAGGCAGCATACGTCACGCCAGCCTACGTCACGCGCCGCGCGAGCCTCGGGAGTTCGCACATGCGCGAGTCGACTCCCCGGGCGTCGCCTCTGTGTACGTGCGCTCGACGTCACACCGACGGGCACACGGACAAGGGTCATGAAAAGTGTGCGTCGGACAAAATAAAAATTTTTATTCGGCCAAATTTGTCAAAGTGTCAGATATCAGCAATGCGTGAACCGATTTAATCGCCACAGGGCGCATTCGAAAGAGAAAAATAAATAAAAAATACTGAAACTGACACATTTTTCGTCCGCGACGCGTCGACAGAAATATAACGAGTTACATTTGAAAGTAACGGAAAAGGCCCCAACTTCGGGATAATAAGAGTAGCGGTAGCGCCTCGTGTCGTCGTGTCGAGACTGTATCGAGAGGCATTATTAATTTTTTTTTAACTTGGCGTCGAGACGCTACCGCGTCTCTTGATTTGTCCGAATTCCGCGGTAATTGGTTATCGGCGCGCTGTAATACCACCTGCGGTAGTGGTCGCCGCTCGCCGCTCAGAGATGGCGTTGCGCGTCTATCGATCGGCGCTTCGCGTGATCGATGCCCCGAGCGCTCAGCTGTTTATCGCTAGTCTCCGCCAAATCGCGGCACGAGCTACAAGGGGGTTGTCGCGCTCCGCGGTCCGAAACAGTTTTTCGGTGTTTTCTCGTGTTTTCTCCACCTCGAAAGTGGAGTGTGATACATAAAAATGACCGGAAAACGCCCACGGATCGATGACTACCTGGATTAATGTGCTCCGAGCCCGACAACGCTCAAGGTAAGCCGATTTATGTTGTTGTCCCTCGCACGATGATGCACCCGGCTCCCCTGTCTCTCTCCTATGCTACCATTTCCGTCTTTCTCGGTGCCAAATTTTTCGTTCTGGCCTATTTCCCAGTCCCTCGACACGGGGCGACTCTGTCCTAGTCCAACCGGGGTCCCTGGGGCCCGGAATCCGAGTCGAGCTGTCAAAATCCGGGAAAAATACAAGTACAATCTCGCCCCTCCGTCGATAAGTAGATCCTTGAAGTGACAGCTCGGTGGAATCCCCGGTTGGTTGCAGCGGCTGCAGTATCTAGAACAGAATCCCCGTTCGCTGCACTGCCGCTCCTTTTATACTCAAAACCCCCGGTGCATCTATTGCTATATATATTTCGCCGTCCTTTAGCCCCTTTTTCCTTTCGCCCATCCGGACTCGCATTGCATCCACTATGTCTATATTTCCCGCGTCCTGTAGCCCCTTTTCTTAGCCCATGCAAAGGACTTTTTTGTAGTACTCTTGATTCTTTAGTGGCGTCTTCTCCCCGATTTTTAAAAAACGCCAGGAAATATATTTTTTCGCCGTTTAAAACTTTGTCCAGCGATATCTTTGCCGGGTCAACTCCAAAGAGAAAACGGTATTAGGCTTTTTTGTTCCTTTTTCGAATATCTAGGGGGCCTCCTACACGATTTAAAAAAAATGCGTGGAAATATCTTTTTTCACCGTTTTAAGGCTTTGTCCAGCGATATCTTTGCCGGGTCAACTCCAAAGATAAAACGGTATTCGACTTTTTTTATCCTTTTTCGATTATCTGGTGGCTCCTCCTCCCTGATTTAAAAAAAAATGCGTGGAAACATCTTTTTTGGCCGTTAGGCTTTGTCCAGCGATATCTTTGCCGGGTCAACTCCAAAGATAAAACGGTAT
The DNA here is from genome assembly GCA_963932165.1 of Pimpla rufipes. Taxonomy (NCBI): domain Eukaryota; kingdom Metazoa; phylum Arthropoda; class Insecta; order Hymenoptera; family Ichneumonidae; genus Pimpla; species Pimpla rufipes. The sequence continues at coordinate 4,256,381 of OZ010635.1, forward strand.
AAGGATTTTTTGTTCCTTTTTCGATTATATAGTGGTGAATCCTTCCCGATTTAAAAAAAATGCGTGGAAATATATTTTTTCGCCGTTTTAAGGCTTTGTCCAGCGATATCTTTGCCGGGTCAACTCCGAAGATAAAACGGTATTAGGCTTTTTTGTTCCTTTTTCGATTATCTAGTGGAGCCTTCCCGATTTAAAAAAAAAATGCGTGGAAATATCTTTTTTCGCCGTTTTAAGGTTTTGTCCAGCGATATATATGCCGGATCAACTCTCATATTTCCAGGCATTTGAAAAAAAAGAAGATATTTCCACGCATTTTTTTTAAATCGGGGAGGAGGCACCACTAGATAATCGAAAAAGGAACAAAAAAGTCTAATACCGTTTTATCTTTGGAGTTGACCCGGCAGAGATATCGCCAGACAAATCCTTAAAATAGCAAAAAAAAATATTTCCACGCATTTTTTTTAAATCAGGAAGGAGGCGCCACTAGATAATCGAAAATGGATCAAAAAAGTCGAATACCGTTTTATCTTTGGAGTTGACCCGGCAAATATATCGCTGGACAAAACCTTAAAACGGCGAAAGAAGATATTTCCACGCATTTTTTTTTAAATCAGGAAGAAGGCCCCACTAGATAATCGAAAAAGGAACGAAAAAGTCTAATATTGTTTTATCTTTGGAGTTGACTCGGCAAAGATATTGCTGGACAAAACCTAATGGCGAAAAATATATTTCCACGCATTTTTTATAAAATCGGGGAGGAGGCACCACTATATAATCGAAAAAGGAACAAAAAAGTCTAATACCGTTTTATCTTTGGAGTTGACCCGGCAAAGATATCGCTGGACAAAACATTGAAACGGCGAAAAAGTATATTCCCACGCATTTTTTTTCAAATCAGGAAGGTGGCGCCACAATATAACCTAAAAAGGAACAAAAAAGTCTAATACCGTTTTATCTTTGGAGTTGACCCGGCAAAGTCTAATACCGTTTTATCTTTGGAGTTGACCCGGCTGGACAAAACCTTAAAACGGCGAAAAAATATATTTCCAAGCATTTTTTTTTAAATCGGGAAGAAGGCCCCATTAGATAATCGAAAAAGGAACAAATAAGCCTTAGACCGTTTTATCTTTGGAGTTGACCCGGCAAATATATCGCTGGACAAAGCCTTAAGATGGCGAAAAAAGATATTTCCACGCATTTTTTTTTAAATCGGGAAGAAGGCCCCACTAGATGATCGAAAATGGAACAAAAAAGCCTGATACCGATTTATCTTTGGAGTTGACCCGGCAAAGATATCGCTGGACAAAACCTAATGGCGAAAAAAGATATTTCCACGCATTTTTTATAAAATCGGGGAGGAGGCACCACTAGATAATCGAAAAAGGAACAAAAAAGTCTAATACCGTTTTATCTTTGGAGTTGACCCGGCAAAGATATCGCTGGACAAAACCTTAAAACGGTAAAAAAAGATATTCCCACGCATTTTTTTTAAATCAGGAAGGTGGAGCCACCAAATAACCTAAAAAGGAACAAAAAACTCTAATACCGTTTTATCTTTGGAGTTGACCCGGCAAAGATATCGCTGGATAAAGCCTTAAAACGGCGAAAAAATATAATTCCACGCATTTTTTTTTAAATCGAGGAGGAGGCGCCACTAGATAATCGAAAAAGGAACAAAAAAGCCTAATACCGTTTTATCTTTGGAGTTGACCCGGCAAAGATATCGCTGGACAAAGCCTTAAAACGGCGAAAAAAGATATTCCGATGCATTTTTTTTACATCGGGAAGGAAGCCCCACTAGATAATCGAAAAAGGAACGAAAAAGTCTAATACCGTTTTATCTTTGGAGTTGACCCGGCAATGATATCGCTAGACAAAGCCTTAAAACGTCGAAAAAATATAATTCCACGCATTTTTTTTTAAACGGGGAGTAGGCGCCACTAAATAATCGAAAAAGGAACAAAAAAGTCTTATACCGTTTTATCTTTGGAGTTGACCCGGCAAAAATATCTCTGGACAAAGCCTAACGGCGAAAAAATATATTTCCTGGCGTTTTTTTTTTAATCGGGGAGAAGGCGCCACTAAAGAATCAAGAGTACTACAAAAAAGACCATTAGCACTTTTGCGTTCGATCAATATTCTGGACACGACGGGCTGACAAAGATAAAAGCACAAAAACTACCACTAGCGCGTGATGAAATTTAAAATAAAAAATGGTCGCCACTTCAAAATGACTGAAAAAAGAACATCTGTTACACGTTTTTCTTTCCGAGCCACAACTAAAAATATACAGCGTGACAAAGTTTTCAATTTGCAAAAAACATCTTCATTTTACACAAAAAAATTTGTTTAAAAAGAGGCCCCATCGGGGAATTCAAAAAGTAAAAAAAGTCCTCACACATTTTCCGCTCCGACCATAAGTCACGGCGCTACACTTTCACAAAGTTCATTTCTGCAGATGCAGAAATTTTGAAGGTCTTCGTAACAAAAAGAAATAAGTTGCCGGGTAATTTGTTCCCCAATTATTTATTTAATAAATTTGTTATTTACATTTGTTAATTATTGTAATGGCAAAGTAATCTTATCAGCACCTTCGACGTTCTTGATTTTTTCAGATTTTTATCTGCACAATTACACTGCAAAAACAGACAGTCAGAGTCATTTGACGGGCTCACCGCAACTCGAGCCTCGATGCGAGCCCGTCGAATGACTCGCGCGCCAACAAAGCAGCGCGCACTCGTGCGGTTACGCCATGCGAGTTTTTAGCCGGATAATTCTGAAAAAATTCATGCGTATTGTGAAAAATAAATAACTTATTTTCGTAATAAAAAAAATAAGTTGTCGGGTTATCAGTTCCCCAATTATTTATTTAACAATGTTGTTGTTTACATTTGTCAATTAATGTAATGGCAAAATAATCTTATCAGGACCTTCGACGTGCTTGATTTTTTTTAGATATTTATCTGCACAATTACACTGCAAAAACAGACAGTCAGAGTCATTTGACGGGCTCACCGCAACTCGAGCCTAGATGCGAGCCCGTCGAATGACTCGCGCACCAACAAAGCAGCGCTCACGCGTGCGATTACGCCGTGCGAGTTTTTAGCCGGAAAATTCTGAATAAATTCATGCATATTCTGAAAAATAAACAACTCATTTTCGTAACAAAAAGAAATATGTTGCCGGATAATTTGTTGCTGTATTAATTATTTAACAAAGTGATTATCAACATATGTAAATTATTGTTATGCCAAAATAATCTTATCACCACCGTCGACACGCTTGATTTCTTTCCGATTTTTATCTGCAACATTAAATTTATAACCGCGAATGCAGACAGTCAACGTCATACGACGTGCTCGCAGCAATTCGGGCCTCGGCGCAAGCGCGTCGAATGGCTTGCCCGGTAAACATCCAGCGTTTAGTCGAGCGGTTACTATGTAATAGTTGCACGACTTATTTTTTAATGTCCTTTGGGAAAAATACAGATTTTTATCGTTTTGTGAGCTGTAAAGCACGTTGAGTGGCTTCGCGTAGCAGGAACGTGGACGTCCCACTCTTACGATCGGCACGGGAGCAGCGCCCTCGTCAGTCGCATGCTGATTCTCGTCGCGACAACACGCCAGATTCTGTGCCACGATACAACGGAGTGTGTGTGCGAATACAATGCCGCGACAAGGTAAGTTAAATTGCTTCTATCGAGATTTCGGTAATCTTATGAATTATTTATTGTATTTTTTCCCCGTCTTATAGGAAAAAGTTTGCCAGCGCAGCTGACGCCTTTTGAGCGACCAGCGACGAGGTCGCTGAAGACCGCGGCCACGGACATGCGCAACGATTTTAACGACTGTCGGGAGGTAAGATATATTTTATTCGAAATATTCCATGTTGTGTGTATTTTCTCCGTGGCCGCACGATAACGTGCACGTATCGGTCGCGCGGTCACACAATGTAAACAATGAAATATGAATACGAACGCCTTGCAGTAACGGCTTTCTTTCATTTATTTACATTGTATGATTGTGGGATACTTTTGTGCCCGTTTACGCGCAACACGCAATAAGGGGGCATGTGAAACACTAAGCGCCGAAAATCTCCGGAACAGCGGTTTGTTACAAATTATGAACGGATCGAAGTGAAAATTGAAATACAGATGCCAGTAATGTGAATCTCGGAAATGAATTAGTCAGAATTTTGATTTTTGAAAAGAAAAAAAAAGAAATTACAGATCGAATACCGACAGTTTTTTTTTTTTCAAATAAAAATTCTGACTAATTCATTTCCAAGTTTCATATTACTGGCATCTGTATTTCAATTTTCACTTCGATCCGTTCATAATTTGCGACAATCCGCTGTTCCAAACTTTTGAGGTGTGCGTCGGTATTTCACATCGCCATAAAGCCGTTATAGGCGGACTGAACAAGATCCGATACAAAATCCGGATCTTTTTCAGTCACATCTGTGAGTACAGATGTAGTTGCGAGAAAAAAAAGTACATTGAAACTTCAAGAAAAAAAAATATTTAAAAAAACCTTTCAACTAAACCGTAAATGCAGAAAAGATTGGAAAAATAAAATTTCCATAACATTTATTTCACATATAGACTAGAAAACACGTAAAGTATTTTGTATTGAAATAACATTAGCTGTACTTTAGTAATATTGAAACCCGGTGTCCTGGCTCAGTCGTGCAGTCGAGTGTAGGTATTGATATTTTCATTCGACTCAAGTGCGTAGGACTTACTTTGCTGCGCAGTCCAGTGCGTCACCACGCTTTCTCGCTCGAGTGCGAGAGGTGCCCATTTCACTCACGTGAAGCGAAGCGAAACGTTCGAGTAGGCACTCGCACGTGTGATAAAAAATAATGTGTATTTTGAAATTGATTTTTGTTTTTATTTGTATTTTCAAGAAATTTGGTTTTTATTTGTTCCTCAGCCCCAACAACCTTGTGGGTGGCCGGTTCCGTTGCTGCCACTGCCACGACAGAGCGAGCAGCGACAGCAGCCCCAAATACCAGCGCCACAAGCGCCGTGCCATAAGTCTATCGGCATGCGCAAGCAGCAGCGTCGGCGAGAAAACAATTAAAAATCGAGAGAGACCATGAAGGCCCTTCGAGTCCTCGACACTCAGCTCGCAGCAGCCGGCTACGAAACGCCGCTCGCACGGCTCCGCCGCGAAATTCAGAGCCGACAGACATAATATTCGAAGCCGACGTGAGAGCATTCCAGGCCAAATCGAATACGCCGATTTTAAATTGTTTCATTGTCCGGTATCAAGTGAAACACGGATTGTTAGATTCTTTCGAAAATTGGTTTAGGCACCTGCATTTCTTAAAAACTCTAACAATTCGTGTTTCGTATTTCATTTTCCACAGAATTTGAAAAAAGTTTTATTTTTCATTTTTTATTTATTTCTTTGGATTTGGTAATAAATGTGATAATTAATTTTAAAAAAATGTCATTAGTCGTAAGTACCTTATGTATATTTTTGTGTTATATGCTATTTTACATTAAAAGTTCGTCAGCAACCATTTAATGTGCAGTGTTGTCTTTTCTTTCTCCTCGAATTCTCGGGTAAACAACCATCATGTTGCGAATCCGTGGGATATTTGCCGTCGGATATGGGTTTTAGGCACTCACGAAAACCGTTTTAGGCTTTGCGAAAACGAAAAAAAATTCTTTCACAAAAAAATAGAGCAAGACGTCTCCAACGCTGACGAACTTAGGTCCACGCGCGCCAACGCGCGTCATTACTCCTAATTATTATTAAAAAATGCCTTTTTTTTCAACCTCCCCTCCCTTATATATCCACTCTAATAGAATGTAGGTGATAGTGTTGCTAGCAAGCTGCTCGAGCAGTTGCTGCCAGAAAAGAACCGTGTGCTACGTGATTAGGCGGCGTTGAAATAACACAGCGTACCGAAATACATAGCAGTACCTGCACCTGTCACAACTTCACGACTGGAGCATCTAACAGGGACCGATGCGAACGAATTACGAAAATATCTAGTTGTTACGGAATCGATGATAACACCGGCGCCATCTATGCGCTAATCTAGGAATTATAATGGTGCTCTTCTTTATCGGCTGAACGTATAACTTGAAACGAACAGACCACGCAACCGTAGAACACACTATACGTGGATTTAGTCGATGTAATCGACATTTCGCAGATACTGGTATGTAGAGAAAACTTCAAAGAATTGGTGTCTGGTCTGATTTGGCAAGTTTGAATTCCTGAATCGATTATCTGTTGCAGCAAAGGGTCTGTTGACGTTTCAAGCGGCCATATTGGTTTTGAGAGGTTCGTAAATATACGATTTTTTACATTTTCTATTAGTTTTTGGCTAAAATTCGACCAGACGCCAACTCACTAATATTCACATAACATCTCTCTCAAATTTCATCTTCGCACGTAGCCTTTTAACGACGTATAGTGTGTTCTACGAAGAAGCACTTTTTACGGGAGAAATGTCGGTAACTAAATCTACTCCAGCTTCCCCTTAATAAGACGAACGATCAAACTCCGTTCAAAAATTAGGTGCGCAATCATTTAACAAAAAATGTATCTTTCGGCAACACCGATTGGAACCCGATGAAATAATAAAAGAGGGAAGAAAGGAAAAGACATCATATTGCAGCCCGGCAAGGAATCATATAAAAAGGAGTAGGGTAAAGGAAGTCCAGGCCAGGGCAAACGTTGTTTTAAACATCTGCTCCAACCAATTTTTCAAAATTTTCCTGAAAAGTAAGAAAAAAAAATGAAACAGCAGCTCGATTCGCGTTCGAGTTCTGTCGGAGAGAGAAACCGCCATGCAAATTATTATCGGAGTAGTCAGTTCACCCCCGTTATTGCTAAAATTTACTAGTAACAATCAAACTCTTTTTTTTACGCGTCTCTCTTTTCCCCGTCTCTCCTCTCCCCTTTTTACCTCTATTTTTCAATGTCTCTCTTCCTCTGTGTAATTTGTTTTCTCCTCCTCGTCTCATTCTTTCTTTCTCTACGTAATTCTTTTTCCTCCCTCTCAACTGTTTCGTTCTTTCTTTCCCTCTTTTTCTTTGAATTTTTTTTTCCTTCTCCTCCCACTCCGCCCCGCTATTTTCGCAATTTAATTAAACCTAAGGGAAGTAAGTGGGATTAGACACCTTTTTTTCATTCCCAAATAAATTTTCTTTTATTCTTAAATCTAAGTACAGGGATATAAAAATCTTAAAATATACTATGCTATATAAAAATTAAAATTTGTAAAAAAAAGAGATAGGAAATACATCCGCGAATTAAATGGTTTTTTGTAAAAAAAATCGTTCGCAGCTTATCTGCCTGGCGATCTGAAACAAAGATAGAAATACACATAATTACTAGGGAGTCGAAAAAATAAAAATAAATAAACCTATATCGACAAACTCACAGGCTCTGCCCGAATGTGCTCGGCGATGTCCGTCCCGTCTCCACCATCGAAGGCGTCAATCGGGGTGCTTCGGTCATCGTAGCCGTGATGATAGGCGATCATCGTCCTCCCATCGCACGCCGCCTCGATCGAAAACCGGAGAGCCGGATGGTCCACATCCGTCAACCCGCAGACGGTGCATTCACGCACCATTGGGGGCAGTTGGACGAATGTTGGGTCCGGGAAGAAAATCCTCTCCCGGTCCACGTACACCCTCTCGCCCGAGTCGATGAAGAGGACATCGGAGTACCCGGTGTCCGTATTAAAATCAATCACTACGGCACGACGAGGACCCCCACCACGCACAGCAATGACAGCCAAGTGCCGGGCCAGGTCCGTCATCTCCACCCGATATTGGCCGAGGAATAGGCAATCTGGAGCGATAACTCCAAATCGCGATAGGCAATGCGATGCGCAGCATCGCGCACAAAAACTGTGGCACCGTCATCGACGAAAACCACTTTACACTCGAAAGTTGCCGGGACGAGCTCGATAATTCGCGGATACATGATAGCGAAGTGAGATGAAGTGAAAAAAACTAGTGATGCGAAAGGTTCGGAGAGTCGATTTGTAATGAGCCGGAGACGAACTGTCCCCGACGCCTAGAACCACCCCCACCACCCAGTCCCTCGAGCTAACGCGATTTGTATACACCGAATATCGGCAACTCATATACCAACGGCAAGTGCCCTGAGAAATGGTGCCCTGGTGTCTGAGAAGTCAGCCACTTTAAATCAAGCTCGAGCCACCCGCGAGCATTTCACACGAGACACAGGCCTGCGTTCCCGACCGAAATAAAGAAGCGGAAATTTTTACCCAGAGAAAGCATATGTAAGGAACGAGGAAAAATCTTGCAACGTGCGCTCGAGTCCGCAGGACGGTCCCCTCCGAAGCAATTATGCCAGCGCGCCCCGACCGTACTTCAAGGTCTCTAAAAAAAATATATATATATGTATATGTAACGGCAACGAGCTACTCGGTCCGCGCTTAACGTAAAAAAAAACCCAGCCAGAATATACGGAATATATCAACGATCTATGTGTGATGGGAACGACAGTTCGCATCCTCACCCACGCATATAGAACCGCCTTGTTCGGCTTGTGTACATCGCGCGAGTCATCTCGCGCAACCGAATATACGAATCTCTCGCGAGGCGCGCTTACTAATAATAATCGACTTCGTCGATCGTTGATAAAGGAACGCGACGAGACTCTGGAGCGGTCGCGACATACTTCCAGTCGATAAAAATTCTTTCCCATGAGTTCTTTCTCTCCTTCTCCCTCGCGCTCATCCCAAACGCTAAGTAGACCTATAGGCGGGAGGGCGACGTCGTCGCGCGCGTGACCTTCTGCACTACGACGCCAGTTTCTGTCTCTCTCCCTCCCTCTGGAATACAGCGTCGAGCGATGCAAGCGGGGAACGTCACCGTCGCACACTTACCCACCCAGATTATATTGCACGGATTCTCACGCGTTTTCGAGCCGGTTAATACTCACTATTTTTCTTCCCTCCCTTTTTGTTACCCGCCGAAATTTTACTCGTATTCCCGAAGTTAACTTGTGAAGGAAAGTAAAAGGGTTTAAATGCACTTTTTGTCTGTGTAATTTTCAGACATGATAATTTTCTATTTTAATACAAAAATATCAACCGAACACGAAAATGAAAGAAGATAAACTATAAATAAAATTTCAAGAAAACAATCAAAATTATAAAATTATGCATTTGGTATTTGTGTTACACCGATCCCCTAAGGGTTACGGGCTCCTTGGTACCTTTTCCTCCTTTACTTACTTGTCCGTTGTGTTACCGGTTCGATTGTCGAGTCTGGAGCTTCGTCGCGCCCCGCTAGGTGTCGGCCTCGGACATACGGCTATAGTCGTAGTTCGTACATCCTATAGCCGGAGCTACGTCCTTGTCCGTTTTTGCCTACACCTGCGGGACTTCAGTCTCGGGAATCGAATCCGTGACACTCTCCCAGTCTTTTTGGGCACCACCCCAAGGCGCTGGACCTTTCCTTTGGACCTCCTATTTAAGGTGAGCTCCGAACCACCGGGATTACAGAAAAGCACATAGAAAAAATCCATTGGTGCTTGGCCGGGAATCGAACCCGGGATCCTCTGCGTATGAGCCCGGCCCGGAACCACTCGGCCACTGCTCTCTGTTTATAAAATTATGTTTACATTGAATAAAGTTAAGGGGGGAGGTATACAAAAATTTGAATACATTTCCGCAGCCCCGTAGCGCTCTGGAACATATCAAGCAGGAGAACACCATAATTAATTAAAAAAATGGGGAAAAATCCAGACTCCAACAAATAAAAAGGAGAGAACGAAAGAAGGAAATTACCAAGTTAATTTTCCCTAGACACTTGTCGTCCTCAAGGTTTTCGATGTTATGACCCCTCGACGCTGTGGACCCCCAGCTGTTGTTTTATTGTGTCCACAATATCTTCCGAATCCTCGTTCGAGATTCTCAACGAAGGGACGCCAGGCGCAGACCATTCTACCACGGTAGCCATGAGATTTCCCAGGCATGCCACCTCGAGACAGGAACGCATCAGTCTATGATCCAGACCGACAAGACCATAAACGGTCGCTTCTCGCACCAACGGCGGAATGAATTGGAGAAGTGGGCCCGGTCGAAATAATTGATCAAGGGGGAGGTAAATCCTCTCCCCAGAATCCACAAGATACAGCTCGTAGAATCCAGTGTTTTGATAAAAAATAACGACTTCAGCTCGCGCTGTCGTCCACTCCCACGACGCAACAACAGATAATCCCTCTGCCCATCTCCTCCAAGGGAATCGGGCACCGCCATGCTCGAGGTTGGTCGACATAACTAGCCTGAAGAGCCCGATCCAAGTCCTCAAACGCGAATCTCAGCAGATTGTCACAGAAAAAAAGTTGCAAAGTAGAACTTTGCACATCGCTTCCTCATTCATTTTCGTTTTTCACAAAGCCACCTCTATGAGGAAGCTTGTTTATTTAACATTTTGGCTTCCTCATAGAGGAAGCTTTGTGAAAAACGAAAATTAATGTGGAAGCAATGTGCAAAGTTCTACTTTGCAACTTTTTTTTATTCGAACAAAAGAAAACTCCGTCACAAACACCGTTACATCTAATTTTCATTAGATACAAAGTTTTGTCCTACTTTCTTAACTTTTGCGGAAGTTATCGCGAAAATCTAATTAAAAAAAAAAATTCAAAATGGTGTACAATCCGAACGACTTTACCGATCATCACCAAATTTCGTATGTAGCAGGCCTGTATGTTGTTTTTCCACTATACAACAATCGGTTTATTTGTTAAAATTCGACGTGATTTAGAGCAAAATTTTTTTTTTTTCGAAAAATTCGAAATTCTATAAAACCTGAACTGCTTTACCAATTTCGTCGAAATTCAATACCATACAACATTAAACGTATCTTCAGTTGTGAAGAACTATTTAGCTAAATCGGCGAAGTTTTACGAAAGTTAGAACGACCACGCCTTTTTTCAACAAATTCAAAATTACATCAAATCTTAATTACTATATATATTTTGTCAAAAATCGCGCCATTCAAAGAGGGGCGACTACTCTACTTATGTTCCAAATTTAAGCCCGATCGCTCGAACGGTTACTGAGTGAGAGGCGATTGAATTTTCGAAGCCCAGAACACACACACACACACACACGCACACACACACACGCACACACACACACGCACACACACACACACATACATACATACGGACATTTTTTCTAAACTATTTTTGTCGACGTTTTAGGTGATTCTAAGCTTACTGGCATGAAATTCTCGAAAAAAAAAATTTCATGAAAACAAAGCTTTTTCTATGAGGAAGCAAAAATCATAGCACCATGGGCTACAAACACAACTTCGCACGCAAACTCATCGAACAAACTATGAGTAATTCGCGGATACATTTTTCGCGTTTCTATCGAGGAAAATACTGCGATGCTGAATGGTCAGAGAGTCGTTGGTTAATGATGAAAGAAATCGATCGGCCCTCGACGAAATGATCCTCCCCACTACTCAGTGCAGAATAGCGAGTATGACCACACACACGCCGAAAACCGACTAATGTAAACCCTAGTTTCGGCACCCCGATAGACCCCCCCCCTAAGTCGAAGACGGATATGTTAACCGATAGACTAAGCCAAATCGAGTGTGTCACACTCATCGAACAAAAGGGGCTGATGAATTTACCACAAACGAAATAATAAGCGCAAATAAACTTTTTAGTTAATAAACAGTTTCAACAATTTATAAGGAAATAACGCACTAACAAAAAAAAATTACAAAAAAAACCCAGACATAATAATCGAACATTTCGCGAAGGGAACCGATATTTAAAGCTCCAAGTATTATTGAGGAGATATTAAAAAAAAGGGGGAAAGATACCGCGTAACATTTTTTTGAAGAAATTCTAGAGTTAGTGGAACGTTTCTACCAGGAGCATACGTGTGTCTCACCATATGTGTGTCTCCCTCTCGCTCTCTCGAAGGTATAGGCAGGGCCACGGTCAGCCGACCGCGCAAATTAGCGGCCATAACAAACGAGGCAACTCTCTGTCAACCCTCGAAATGGAAACAGAATGAGACTTTACAACATCAAAAAACCCAGCAAACCAATCCGAAATTAAGACGGAGAATTTTTGCAGTAAAACCTCTGTCGAAAATACGTCGTCTATCTGAAGACATCTGAAAAGAAAAATAAATATATATATACATGCATGTGTTGAGGAGTTCGATTCACGATCGGCCCGGAGTCCACAAGACAGCCAGAATATACTGAGTGTTGACGTGTGATCGAGACACGCTCGCGATTTCATTCACGCCCGCACGGACCCAGACGCAGCGGTTTGATGAGCGAACGCTCGACCGTCCTACAGCATCCGAGTACCAATGACAACCGATGTATCCATCATCAACAGTGAAACCGAGAAGAGACCCCGATGCCGAAACGACTCGCGGAACGTGCTGACAAGAATCTTCTCGTCTCTCTCTGCGGAAAAAGGCACGGCTAGGAGAAGGCCTCGCTCAAACGCTGCTCGCTCTCCAGCTGCCCGCGTAGCTCGCCCTAAGGGTACGCGCTCCCTTGTTTTCCATCCCTTTTCTACTCTTTCATTCCAGTATCTCTTTTCTCGCCCCTCCCAGGATATTTTCCCGTACTCACGAGATAATAATTGGGAAGCAAGAGTTCATTTTCTTCTCACAGATTACAAATATAGATTTATTATAAATATCGAAAACAAATTTTGTAAGAATTATACAAAAAAAAAAGATGAAGACAAACATTATGACCAAACCTTAACGCTATGAATTTAAAAACAAATAAATAAATAAAGAATTATCTAATTTGCACTTTTATATAAAGGTCAGACGAAATATATATACTTTGAAGCAAGACTTCCAGTGATCTGAAACAGAAAAAGTAACCAATAATTAATATGAGAACACATCAGGTAAAGAAGAGAAAAAATATTTTCCAACACAAAAATACAGGAAGTCATATTTACCTGGCGAATCACTGTTCCATTGGTTCTTGTTCGTCCTTTGGGTCTCCCTGATCCGTGCCACTTGCCGGTCTATCACATCTTGTCGAAAAATCTCTCGCTGCTCTTCTTCCGGAAATTCCGTAATGGGCACCATGCGGGCGCAGTAGCACTCATCGGTGAACCCAGGATCATAGGGACCATCGATCCCCAGGGACCCACGAACGATAGATCCCACATCTTCCCTCATTTCGTTCACTAGGCTCAGGTTAAGAACAGCCACAGTGTTGTTTCCTCGAAGTCTCGCTAACAGTTCTCCCGCGCAGGCATCCTCCAAAAACAGTGCGAGAAAGGGGCTATTGATACCCGTCACGCCGTGAATGTTGCATTCCCGCACCAGCGGAGGAACGGTCAATATCATTACCGAGGGAAAATACATCCTCTCGAGTTCTGAAGAAGCCAGCTCCCCGGTGTCGACTGTTAGCACTTGCTAAAATCCGTCGTCAGGGTTGAACGAAATAATTTCCGCCCTCACTGCGCTCCAGGGAAAAATCACCACGATTGCCAATCCAACCCTCAGATGTTGCAATTCAACAGGAATTTCCTCATGTCCTTCTCCACTAAGACGCACTTGTTCCAGGGTCGAATTCAGGTCCTTAAACGCGAGTTGGTTCTTCGTGTCGCGTACAAAAACACTCCCATGATAAGACACATGCACCACCTCACACTGAAAAGTGGGCGGCATTGCGCGGTAAACTCGAGGATGCATAGAGATCATGATCAAAGAATAAGAAACTTTTGCGACGATGAAGGCTCGAAGAGATGATGGGTAATGAACTAAAGTCGACCGGTCCCGAACGTAAGAAACCCTCCCCAACATCGTCTACGTCACCGCAAGCTTGATTTGTGTACGGCAGGAATCGACTGTCATACGCGAGATAGAGATTGAGTCTAAACAATCCACGCATCTCACAAGTATCGAATGAGAAGTCTAAACTAAAAATCAAAATTCAACGCGAAGTAAAGGCATAATTAATTGCGATAATTACAAACCGGTACTACAATTCGAGAAAATAAGGAAAAAGATATATGTTTTGAAGCAACCAAGTAACAAATAAAAACAATACTCGAAGGACGGACAGAAATCGTAATCATAACGTAAAGATGGAGAAAAAATATAAAGAACACATTTTCGCACATTAAAAGCGACCGAAAGACGCGGGTGAATAACGGCGTCCCGATTAGGACGGTATGAGCGAGAAAGAATGGAGGAGGAAAGGGGGACCTTAGACGCTTGACACGCCAAGGCTCTCTATCTCTCTCTCGCCTACTAAGCAGTACCAGACTGGAGCGAGCGACCTAATGGCAGCCACGGCCCAAACATTTCCCGAGTAGCCATAATCACTTCGCGGAATAAATATTGAACACCCACACTAAATGTCTTCCACGTGTTAAAAAAAGGCGCAAAAGAAAGATAGAAACCGGAGAAGATTTCCATGTACAGTTTCTTCCTTCACATTTAATAAATAATTTTTTCAACAAAAGTATATATATCTAAGAGAACGTAAGATAGCATTAAAGATTCCCCCCGGCGTTAAAATAAGATCCCAGTTATGGCTCGTTTGGACTGGATGCAACGTATGAATGACATTTATATCTTTAAACTCTAGTTAATAAGTAAAACTATCTTTAATCAGAGATTCAGTAATGTTCCAAATATAATAATAATAAAATAACTAATGAATAATCAAGCTAAGAAAAAAAATACATATATATATCCACTACGTTAATGTTATATTAAAATGCTTACTCAATATTAAGGAAAATAAGCACGGTATATGAATAATCCCTAGCCCGTCATCGGTAAAAAAAAAGAACCGAACGGATAACTAGACACCACATTAATATTTATACTGAGCTTGTAGGAAAAATCGATAAAATAAAACAAGGTGAAGGGAAAATTAGGATCTGCCAAATTATTACGATAAAACTAATTTATATCACTTATGTGACCCACGCTTTTAGAGGACTTTTTATCCTAGGAAAAGAACTTTTCCTTAGAAATTCGGCCAAATTAAAAATATGTAATTGTTCGAAAAATTGCTTGTAGGAAATTTTCTGATTCAAGGAAATGTAGATTCTGCCCCACTTAATAAAAATTATGACAAATATTAAATAAACGATTTTCAGGAATATAATAAATACATACGGTCTTTAAATCTTAAAACCTCAACTACGGTCGAATCACAAAAAATACGATCACGAATCTAATAATTAACTATTAATTGATAAAATATTGTATTGTATTGTATTGTAGGTTTTTATTCGTTCCCCGTAAGGTTACTAAGATTTTTTTAAAAGGTTTTCTCCTTTTCACAATCCTCCTCCACTTCCTCCCTTTCCACATTTTTCTTTTCCACCCTCCTCCTCTTCCTTCTTTACATTTCCTTTCCGCCCCCACCTCTCTTACCACATTCAGTTCCTAATTTCATCCTTCCACTCCTTTATTCACCTCTCATTCCTCCACACCCCCACTTTCCCCCTCCTTATTCCACACTGTTACGTCCCGACGTACGCTCACCCCTGAAAACAGACAACCCTCCGAGCACCGCTGCATGCCCCGAAAATGGGTCCTGCAGTCGGTGGTCGCCGAGAGGGGAAGCTCGTAGTTAACAACGCAGGAGGGGTGTGAGTCCCTTCGTTAGGTGAGGCGAGCCCCACGCGAGACAGAGGAGGTGGAGGACGGAGGCCTTGAGCCAATTAGGCGACGGGACCTCTGCCCTCTCCATCCCTTGGATGCTGCCTCGGCGCACCAAGAAGAAGAAAACTGCGAAGACGGTGGGAGACGGGAGATTTTCCAACCAATGAAAATCAGGGAAAACTGCCCTCTCCCAGCCTGCGTAATACTGGTAGTCCGCGCCGTTTAGTATTTAAGGGCGTGATTTCTGTATTTTTAGTTAGTAAGAATTTTTCTGCTCAATACAACGATTCATTTTGGAAACCAGGACGACTTCGACATTCTTGTAAGAACTCTTCGTAAAATACTTAGAACGAATGCATTCAGTTGCATTCAGTCTAAATATTCTAAGTCCTTTTTCCATTCCAAACTCGGAGCGGATGCAGAAGGTTGCAATCGCTCTAACTCGAAAAGACTAACGCTTTTTCTCGCAGACAGTTCAGTTTTAAACAGCTAGCGAATGCAGTCCGTTGCAAGCGTCTAGCTTTAATAATAACTTGCTGTACGCGGTCGAGCGGAGTCAAAATACCAAATCCCCAAATTTATTTCATTTCCAAATCTAAATGGGAATACAACGTCGTGGTGGTAGGAAGTACCAAGTCCGCAAACTTGTAGCTCAATACCAGGGAATCCCTCATCCAGTAAAGAAAGTTCAGGTTGAGGCTTATTTCACTACCGAACATTTATTGGAAAATAATATAATTCCCACTGAAACTTCTTCGGTTATTTCAGAGCAAAGTGATAAAATTGAAGAATTGAGCTCGTTCAAATTAATTAAAATCGAATATCAAATAAATTTTCTAAAGAGTAAATATATTCCGGCAACAGACCCCAGATTTAACTTTTATTGTGAAAAGAAATTTCCGGCTCCTGCTCAATAAATCGGATCAAACGTTCTTGCCCGGATCCCGGATTAATTAGCTTCGGCTAAGGTCCAAAACAGGGCGTTCAATATTTTTGTTACTCCAGACGTAACAACACCTCCCCACTTTCAATCCCTTCCCTCCCCTATCCCTTGTTTCCTTCACTTTCACTTTCCCGCCCCTTCGTCTCTTCTCTATCTTCTTTCTTCTCTTCGTCCTCTTCGAACCTCTTCTCCGTGGTTCCGTGTTACTCCTTCGTTCCCTTCTCTTCCTTCTCGTTCTCCCATTCTTCTTTTCTCTCGTCCCATCTCCATTTTTTCCCCTCTATCCAGATCCTCCTGTTGCTCACCCTTACTTGCTTCCCTGCCCTTCTCTCCTCCCCCGCCCTCTTCATTATCCTATATCTCGTCTGCCTCTCCCTCCACGTCAGGTCCTCTTCCACCCATATTCCCCTCTTGCATAATTCCCATTTATGCCCCAACACTTTTTCCCTTTCTTCTCTCGTTCCCATCTCCACGATCACCTGTCCATCCTCCCCGCACTGCTTTCTCTCCACTACTCTTACCACCTTCGCTTTCAGCCCCCCCTTCTCCGCCAACGTCTCCTCCACTAATTCCTCATTTACTGCCTCTGCCTTCCCCCTCGTCCTTATCAGCAAATTCTTCTCTCTTCTTCTTCTTTCTTCCAGTTCCCTTCTCCATTTCTCCTCCTCCTCCTTCTCCAGCCTCTTCTTTTCTTCCTCTTCGATTTTTCTCCTTCGTTCTTCTTCATTCATCTTCTTCCCCCTCGCCTCTTTCCATCCTGTTTCCTCGTCTCCGCTCTGCCGCTGCAACCGCTCCCTTCCCCGCTTCCCTTCTTCTCTCTCTTCCCGTCCTTTTTCTTCTTCGCTGCTGTTTCCGCTGTCTCTCTGCTCCGTGTCCCCCTCATTGCCCTTCTTCTTCCCCCTTTCCTCTTGTCCCTCTTCCTCACTTTCTTCTCCTTCTCCCCATCGTCTCAGCCCCTTTCTTCTCTCACCCCCCTTTCTCTTCTTCTCCTCTTCTATGTTCGTCCCTTCATCCTTCTTCTCCTCGTTCTCCCCCCTCTTCCTCCGATCTTCTTCTTTGTCGCTGCTCTGCACGCTCGTTCCGCTCTCCTCGCCGCTGCTCTCTCCCTCGCTCCCCCACTCCTCGGTGTCCTCGTCGCTCTTCCCCGTCTCACTCTCCAGCTCGGTCTCGCCTTCCCCCTCTCTCCCTCTTCTTTCCTGACTCTCTCCTCTCGTCTCCCTCACTGACTCCCCTACCTTCTCTATCATCTCTCTACATTGCTTACATGTCTCCCAGCTCTCTCCGCCTCCCTCCCTCCGTCTTTCCTTCATCCACAGTTTTCCGATTTCCTCATCCTTCTTCCTCCACCCCACCAGTTCACTTTTTACCTCTTTCAGTTCCTTCACCATCTCCTTCATCACCTCCATCCTCTCCTCGTGCCTCTTCTTCTCCTCCTGAAACCATTCCTCCATTTTTCTTTTCTTCTTTTCGCCACTTCACTTCCGAATTTCCTCCGAATTTCTCTCTTTCCTCCTCTCCAACCACAAACTACTGCCCCACTTCTCTGCAAAAACCTCTCCACTCTCTCCGAAAAATTCCACTTCTCCCAAAAAAACCTTGTCCTCTCCAGTCCTCCAGACTCCCTTCACTTCACTTCCGAATTTCCTCCGAATTTCCCTCTCTCCTCCTCTCAAACCACAAGCCACTGCCTCACTGCTCTGCAAATCCCTCTCCACTCTCTCCGAAAACTTCCACTTCTCCGTACACTGCTGTACCAGATTATGATTTTGCTGTTGCTGCTGCAGAGATTGCTGGAATAAAACAGAAACAGTTTAAAATAAAACAAATCAGTTCGTCGGTTCGTTCGTTCGTTCGTCCGTCCGTCCGTCCGTCCGTCCGTCCGTCCGTCCGTCCGTCCGTCCGTCCGTCCGTCCGTCCGTCCGTCCGTCCGTCCGTCCGTCCGTCCGTCCGTCCGTCCGTCCGTCCGTCCGTCCGTCCGTCCGTCCGTTCGTTCGTTCGTTCGTTCGTTCGTTCGTTCGTTCGGTTTTTATTTTTTCTTTATTTTACCTGTTGTTGTTCCTGCTGCTGCGGAGGCTGCGGAGGCTGCGGAGGCTGCGGAGGCTGCGGAGGCTGCGGAGGCTGTGGAGGCTGCGGCGGCGGCGGCGGCGGCGGACGCTGCTGAAATAGAAAGAGAGTCGGAAATATCCCTTCTTTTCGTTCATTTAAGAGGAAACGGTTGTTCGTTACCTCTGCGTGCTCCTGCTGCTGCTGCTGGTGCTGCTGGCAGTAATAATCCGGCAGCAGAAACAGTCGTACCATCTCTCGATGTTGCTGCCGCTCTTGCTGCTCCTGTTGTTGCTGAATCTGTTATTTAAAAAAAGTTATGTTGAACAAAATAATACAGAGCGTAGCCCCCTAGTAATAAATATAAACGCTTACCTGAAACCTCCTCATTTTCGACAAATAATTCGCAGCACTGCAATCCCGTGACAGTGCGTTGAACTGTCAAATGGTGTGACCATAGCAACGACCAAACAACTGCTGCTGGTTTCAGTGAAGTTAGAGAGAGAGTAGAGTAGAGTAGAGTAGTTTATTCAGGTCCTGGGATAAGAACCCCCTAAGGACCGAAGCATTACAAAAAGAAAAACACAAAGAACAAAGCAGCAAGCGACAAGTTACAGTATAGAGCACGATTATTACAGAATGAGGCGAAACAAGTAAAAAAAAAAAAAAAAAAAAATAGGATAGTTGACTAAGCGTCTTGGCGCTCGAGCGACAGCAGGTGACACAGCAGCCGCGCCTTAAACGCCGCAAGCGAGGGGGCCCCGGTGATGGCCAGCGGAAGGTCATTCCACAGGAAGGCCCCACTAACCGCGAATGATTTCCGGTAAGCCGCCGTCCGCAGAACTGGCGTCGACAGCGAATAGGTCGCCCCTCGGGCCGCTCGCGAATCAACCCTTAAACGGGGCACCAAGCGCTCA
>OZ010635.1:4276125-4436125 GCA_963932165.1 Pimpla rufipes
CGCTTGTTTTTTTATTATATAGAGAGATAATATAATTTCAATCATTTTTAAATGCTGCATTTATTTTGATGTCGAGGCGGTAGAGGCGGAGGAAGAATCGGAAGCCCGCTTTTTATCTGGTTTTCCTTTTTTTTCTCGTTGCGTTTCTCCTTTTTCGGCATACCGTCAATAATTCTATAACACACACAAAACACATATAAAATCGAAATAATACAAAAAAAAGATAATAATACAATTAATAATAATAAACACGAATAATACCAACCTAACATCGTTCGGAATAAAGCCGCTTTTAATCGCAGCCTCGATCCGCTCTAGTTCCGTTAAGAGGTGTGGTAACGCAAGGCCCGCGGCTGACGGTCGATAACCGACCCGCCCGGATGCCTCTAGTTTCGTCTATCGCCGCTCGCTCGAGTGGCGTAGGTGATATTTTCTAGAGAGCTTAGTGTTTTGAAAAATCGGGCCCTGTTGTACCATCATCCGCACTCTTTTACCTCGACTGACCCATCGGTATCTGTTAACAGATATTGTAGTTTCCGGGGCCTGCAGGGACCGTTGCTCGTATAATTGTTTACCGAATGCCCCCTTTCGCCAGAAGTCTCGAAACCCATGACTGAACTAAGAGTTCGTTTGTGCGAATAGCGCGAAGTTACGGCCTGACGTAACACCTCCCCCCTTAAAACGATTATTAGGATGAAAGACTAATAATCGAACGTACGCCTATGGGGGTGATGGTATATTTCCGCCCTTCTTGAATTTACTTGATAAACATTTTTTTGTTGTTGTCATCTGTTCCGGCAAATCTTCGACATCGCTGCAGTTATGATTTCGGACTTTAATATTCTCAGAATTATTCACTCTCGTCAGCTGAGTTTGAACGCTGACTCGCTGTGTTTACATCCGCGAGACTATAGGCGTCTCGCGACAGTCTCATACACACACACTTACACTTTCACACATATTCACACGCCTTTTCAAATATACTTTCGCTCTCGGTTCCGAAACGACGAGCGGTCAGTTGCACCAAAACAATCGTTCGGTCAGCGTCGTGTCAATCTCTCGAATTTCGAATAAAGTCAGCTGCTAACCGTTTATCTGTGTTCATCTCTGAGTCGCCCTTTTCTATCCCACCGAACCTTTCTGCAGTACCTTGGAGTTCTCGCTACATTTTCTGGTCCTTCGAGCCGGATACTGTTGAAACTTCGGTGTTAACAACGGGGAAAAGTGCGAAAACCGCTCTCGAAAACAAATGAAGTGACGCGCGGTGCCAAGCGCTAACGGTAGCATTCTCTCGCGTTTCGTCTTGCCGCGTCCTCTCGCTCAAGCGTCGCTCGCTTGACCGGGTGAACTCTATCCTTCTCTCTCGCGCTCACAGTGATGCGTATAACGGATCCTCGTTCGCGCGCTTCATCGCTCAGTGGATTTTCTCGCGCGCGATCGTGATAAGGGTGCATGCGTTTTTCGTAGAAAAAAAAGGTCCGTCATCGTTACGAAATCGCCTCGGCAGTGTTGTGCTTTCGTGAATAAATGCCAACAGTGACAAAACTATTGAACTATGGCCGCTACAGTAGAAACCGTGATCGCGAAGCAAAACGAGATTCACCAATCAATTTGTCGAGCGGTAACGAATATGAAAAAATTGGAGTTGAAGAAGCGTACTCCAGGGCACATTCAAGCCAGAATCGAGCTTCTCGACGTAAACTGGAAGAAGTTTCAGAGCAATCACGAGGTGATGCTAACATTGAAACCCGAAGAGCGAAAATTAATGGCATATTTTACCGATGCAATGTACGCCGAATGTGAAGAAGATTATGCAGATGCGAAAGTCGAAATGCTCCCATTTCTTAACGAACTGCAGAAACAAGCCGGTAAATCGTCGGAGAACAAAACGACCACACAACCCAGCAATCTCGCGCCAAATTCTCGGCAGCTCCCGCGTACAAATTTACCGCGTTTCTCGGGCTCGTACCGTGAGTGGAGGCAGTTTTACGATCTATTTAAATCCATGATCTACTCGAATCAACAGATATCGGACGTTGAAAAAATGCAATATCTTAAAATGAGTTTGACAAGTGAAGCGGCACAACTCGTGATGAACATGGACGTTACCGGGGACAACTTCGAACGTGCGTGGAAAGTTGTCGTTGACCGATACGAGAATAAGCGAGTGCTAATTGATACACATCTCTCAACGTTATTCTCGATTCAAAAGGTGAACCAGCAGTCTGCATCCGAGCTTAAAACACTACTCGGTGACGTAAAAGAAGCGATCGGAGCTCTGAAAGCTCTCGAATGTCCGACTGAATCGTGGGATTGCATCCTCGTATACACGATCACGCGTAAACTCGATTCAGAGTCTCTTATCGACTGGGAAAAGCAAATCAGTGCTAAGAAAACATCAGCGACGTTCGCGGAAGTCGAAGCATTCATCATGAGCCGCGTATACGCTCTCGAAACTGTCGCGCGTGCTACCACGGAGACGAAAAAATCGCGTGCGAATGCTCCTGCAGTTGCAAAAACCCAAACTTCGGCGAAATCGCATCAAGTTACCGCGACTCAGACGAACGAAAATGTGTCGAATCCGAACTCTACAGTCGGTGCGCCAAGACCTGTTGTGGCCATCTGCTCGTTGTGCGGTGGCGTGCATTACCTCACAGCGTGTCAAGACTTTCGCGGTAAAAGTGTCGAGCAGAGACAAGTTATCGTGAAGCAGAAAAACTTGTATTTTAACTGTCTCGGAGCGCATCAATTTCGGAATTGTTGATCGGCGAAGCGCTGTCGCATCTGCGGCAATCCGCATCACTCGCTAATCCATCGGGCAACGAATCCGCCAATCGAGCAAACTCCAACAGTCACCCAGAGGCCACAACCGGTAACCGTCGCTCCCGGGAGCCAAACAACCGCGTCCGCGCTTCCGCGTCGCGATGAGCCTCTAGCGGCAGGGTCTGCTTCGAATCACATCGCGCTCGCAACAGCAGTAAAGTATAATCCGGTGTTGCTCGCTACAGCTCTCGTCAAGGTCACGTCATGCTATGGCGAACAATAAGAAGTTCGAGCGTTGCTCGATCAAGGATCCGAGGTCTCGTTTATAACCGAATCTCTCGCGCAGCGAATAAATTTACCCCGTCAACGAGTCTCGCTTCCCATCAACGGAATCGGAGCACAACGGTCGACTGTCTCTCGAGGAATAATGAACCTTGATATCGTCTCGCGCGTAAATCCAACATTCACGCTCTCGGTGAATGCGTATGTGCTCGCGAGGCTAACGTCCTATCTACCACCGATTCGAGTCCTTCAGAATCCTTGGCCTCATCTGCAAAATCTCGAGCTTGCTGATCCAGAGTTCTCGTCAGCAACACAGATCGACATGATACTTGGAGCGGAAATCTACAGCTTGATTCTCGAAGAAGGGCTTCGACGAGGAGGCCCAGGCAGCCCGATCGCTCAGCGAACCGCTCTCGGGTGGATTCTCTCTGGATCCGTTTCATCTGAAGTGAGCTCGAACTTTGGCTCTCGTCCTGCTCAAGGACTACAGTGTTCCGTCGATCGCGAACTTCTCGATCTCGTCCAACGTTTCTGGGTTCAAGAAGAAATTCTCGAACCATCGAAGACTCCAATCTCAGAAGAAGAAGCTCAGTGCGAACAGCATTTTTGCGAAACGCACACTCGCTCGCGAGAAGGACGCTACATCGTGAGAATTCCTCTCAAGCGCCTTCCTGAAGATCTCGGACACTCTTATCGACCAGCTCTGTTCGCGCTCTCGCGACAAGAAAAACGATTCGCGACGGACCTCTCGTTGAAAACCGCGTACTCGAAATTTTTAGCCGAATACGAAGCTCTCGGTCACATGACTCTCGTTCCGGACTCTGCTTCGCCGCCACGGCGTGTGTTTTACCTCCCACATCACGCCGTCATGCGCGTGAGCAGCTCAACAACAAAGGTACGAGTCGTGTTCAACGGCTCATGTCGTACGAATTTCGGAATTTCCGTCAACGATCTACAGTACGTTGGACCGAAACTGCAGACCGATCTAGCCGTCGTGATAACGCGCTGGCGTCGGTAATTCGTACGTGTTCGCAGCAGACATCGAAAAAATGTACCGTCAAATCCGAGTTCATCAAGACGATTGGGATTTGCAACGCATCTTGTGGAGAGAGAATCAAGAGCCTCCTCCGCGATCGTAACATCTGAACACGGTAACCTACGGGCTTGCAAGTGCTCCGTATCTCGTGATTCGCGCACTTCGACAACTCCCGCTCGACGAGGAGGAGCGATTTCCTCTCGCCAAGGACGTTATACAACGCGAACTCTACGTCGACGACGTGCTCTCGGGAGCCGACGACATTGCGGAAGCTCAAGAGAAAATTCGACAAGTCGATGAGTGTTTCAAATCAGGCTGTTTCCCATTACAAAAATGGACAGCCAACGAAAAAGAATTGCTGGCAAGTATCTCGCAAGAAAGGCGTGCATTCAACGTCGATATCTCTCGAGTCCGACCCGATTTTTCGCGCTCTTGGTCTCCTGTGGCAACCACGAACCGATTCATTTGTGTTTACATCGCTCGGCTGCGAACCCGTACCTCGTATCAGCAAACGACTCGTGCTATCTCGCGTCGCGCAATTGTTCGATCCCCTCGGGTGGATCGCTCCGGTTGTCGTTCGCGGCAAAATCTTTAATCAAGAATTGTGGTCATTGAAGCTCGGTTGGGACGAACCGATGCCCGAAGATCTCGTAAACCGCTGGAGAAGCTTCGGAAGTGATCTTCGGCTAGTCTCGGAACTTTCAATGCCGCGGTGGCTCGGTTTTCGCGGTTCCTCACTCGCGGTCGAGCTACACGGCTTCTCAGACGCATCGCAGGCCGCGCTCGGTGCTGTGGTTTACTTACGCATCCTCAGCGACCTTGATGACGTTCGTGTAACGCTCGTCTCGGCAAAAACTCGTGTCGCGCCGATCAAACGAGTGACGATTCCTCGACTCGAGCTATCCGCCGCGCAGCTCTTAGTCTGTCAGGTCTCGCTCGTACGAAAGACTCTCGATCTCGACGACGCTCCAATTCATCTGTGGACGGATTCCACAGTCGCGCTCGCGTATGTTCGTGGTGATGCTCGTCGGTGCGCTGATTACGTGCGGAATTGCGTTACCGAAATTCAAGAGCTCTCGAATTCACATTGGCATCACGTCCCAGGGAAAGAGAACCCCGCAGACTGTGCATCGCGAGGACTCTCGCCTCGGCAACTCAAGGATGAGACTCTGTGGTGGAATGGCCCCGCGTGGCTCTCGCAACACTCGGCTTCGTGGCCGTCGTCGATTCCCTCGCTCGACACGGAAATCACTCTCGAGGTTCGCAGAACGCCGGTCAACACAGCAAACAAGGACACGCTGACAGAACTGTGGGAACCCATCTACCGATTCTCGAGTCTCAGAACTCTGTTACGAGTAACTGTACGGGTCTTCCGTGCAATTCAGAAAATGAAAAAGAAAAAGAACGCTGCAACGCCATCGTCGCCTCTGACTCCAGAAGAACTCGATGACGCTCGGTTATTTTGGGTGAAAGGGACTCAGTACGCGTATTTTAAAACCGAACTCGACGAGCTCGCACGCGGGAAACAGATCTCGCGGTCAAGCGCGTTAGTAAGACTAACGCCGTTCGTCGACTCGTCAGGATTATTGCGCGTCGGCGGACGACTCCGAAACTCGCTTCTCGACCGCGATGAGAAGCATCCCTTTATTTTACCTCGAGACTCAGCGCTCTCGACACTCCTCATCGACGACATTCATCGACGCACATTTCACGGAGGAACCCAAGCAACACTGGCCAATCTTCGACGCCGCTATTGGATCGTGGGTGGTCGTGATCCGATTCGCGCATTCATCCATCGCTGCGTGCAATGTGCTCGGTATCGAGCTGCTCTCGGACAACAGTTAATGGGACAGCTACCAGAATCTCGCGCAACTCGAGCGCATCCGTTCCTTAATTCTGGAATCGACTATGCTGGGCCTCTCACGCTTCGCACATTTCGAGGTCGCGGCGCTAAGTCGTACAAGGGGTACATCGTCGTCTTCGTGTGCCTCTCATCATCAGCCGTGCATCTGGAGGTAGCTACCGATTATTCCACCGAGGGATTTATCGCCGCCTACAAACGATTCACAAGCCGAAGGGGAATCTGTGAGACACTCGCCAGTGACTGCGGGACGAACCTTATCGGAGCAGACAAGCAGCTGAGAAAACTGTTTCAAGCGTCCTCGGAAGAATTCGCAGCTCTCGCTAACAGCCTCGCGAGTGACGGTACGCTGTGGAAGTTCAATCCACCTTCATCACCACACTTCGGAGGAAAATGGGAAGCCGCAGTTAAGTCTGTGAAATTCCATTTGAAGCGCGTCATCGGCGATACAGCGCTCACGTACGAAGAATTCTCGACGTTACTCTCACAAATCGAAGCCGTGCTAAATTCACGGCCTCTATGCCCGCTCTCGGAAGACCCAACGGACTTGTCAGCTCTCACGCCGGGTAATTTTCTTATCGGTTCAGCACTCAACACGATTCCGGAGCCCACGCTAATCGATCTGCCAAGCTCTCGTCTCTCTCGCTGGCAACTGATACGCCAGTTACTTGAGAAATTTTGGCAACGCTGGAGCACAGAATATTTACAACATCTTCAAACCGTAACAAAGTGGCAAAAGCACTTTAACTCGCTCAAGATCGGGTCACTTGTTCTCGTCAAGGACGAACGATACCCACCATCGAAATGGGCTCTCGGTCGAGTTATCGACGTTCATCCCGGCAAGGACAATCTCGTTCGTGTCGCCACGGTGCAGACTCAACAATCTGTATACAAGCGACCGATAGTTAAACTCGTCTTATTGCCGGTCTCAACGAACGAGGACTACAAATAGAAGACACCAAAGGAGCTCATCGTACGCTATCGAACATTTAACAGCAAGTTATTCGTCAAGCTTTCAGCTTGCCAAGGCGGGTGGAATGTTCCGGCAAATCTTCGACATCGCTGCAGTTATGATTTCGGACTTTAATATTCTCAGAATTATTCGCTCTCGTCAGCTGAGTTTGAACGCTGACTCGCTGTGTTTACATCCGCGAGACAATAGGCGTCTCGCGACAGTCTCATACACACACACTTACACTTTCACACATATTCACACGCCTTTTCAAATATACTTTCGCTCTCGGTTCCGAAACGACGAGCGGTCAGTTGCACCAAAACAATCGTTCGGTCAGCGTCGTGTCAATCTCTCGAATTTCGAATAAAGTCAGCTGCTAACCGTTTATCTGTGTTCATCTCTGAGCCGCCCTTTTCTATCCCACCGAACCTTTCTGCAGTACCTTGGAGTTCTCGCTACATCATCATTTCGTACCTGCTAATGATCGGTTCGAGTGAACTCTTCTCTCTTTTTGCAATTTTCTTTGATGCTATTATTTTTTATTAAGAGAATCAATTTCTCGTTCGCCTTTGGAATTCATAAGTAGGTAACCTCTACGAGGGCACGTGTCAGTTTCCTTTTTTTTCAGTTTCGCTTATTCAAGAGTATTCGATTTTCCCTGGACTTTCCGTGATCTATCATTGTGTATCTCGTTGTACGTGTTCATATCGTTCCGATTGTCGTAACTGTGTATTTCCTCGTAAATATTTGCAATTATATTTTAATTAGTGTATTCAAAACGCATTATTACTATTTTTCCTTACCTATAAGCGTACTGCGAGTAGATTCCCCTTTTCTTCTTTTCTTCTCTCTCCCTTTTTTCTGGAGTTTATTTCTTTTCTCTCTTTTTTTTTATTTGTTTGTTAATTCAATTAAAGTGTTAAAGTTCAAAATGTAACCTAGGTGAGTTTTTACTCCTTATAACAATTAACCTCTTTTTCTTTGTTTTTTTTTTTTGTTTTTTTGTTTACTATGCGGTCCTATGTAAAATTAATCAGAATTAGGTGTGAAATCGCACCTGACCATATACTAAACTAATGCCCTAATTAATCCGATGTTCTTAAAATTAAACCTTCCTAATGCAACATATCTACGCTACGTAGTAACTTAAAGAGGGTGTTTCCTACGGTCTTGAAGTTGCACGGATGATGATGGTGGCTTCTGCTCACGGGGCGTTTTCTTTGAATTCTCGTCGTAGATGCCGGCAGGTCAATGACTTGTTGGAGATGTCTACCTGATGTCTTCGTCTAGAATGCGTCGTCGATAGTAGATTGAAGCTCTCGACGTCAGCAGCGAGCGTTTTTCTTTTGGGCGCGACACTGGGTGTCACGGCGGTTTTGATGAGTCGCGACGAGAAAGTGAAACTTCCGTCTCTCTTTTTCCCATTGGGTTGCCTTTACCAGATGTGTCCGAGAGCGCGATGACTGCTTCTCCGCTGTCAGGTATGAATGGCTTCCGGACTTCGGGCCCCTTGCGTTCGTGTTGCCCGTGCCTCGCGCGTGCCTGGGATAGCCCTCTTATCCTCAGGTGACTAGGAGACACATCTTGTAATCCCATTATTCAATCGGCATAATGTGGCTTAATCTGGACTATCTAATGGTAACAAACGAATTAATAGGTGAATTTACACGTACGTCTTATTCGTTCTTTTTTTTCGGTTATTATTTTTTTTTCTTTTCGTCTCCTTCCTTTTTTTTGTTTGTTTGTTTGTTTTTTTTTTTTTCATTGATATGTCTATTTGCTCTGTGTTGGTATATTATTATTATTGATTATTATTAATATATATATGTATGTATTTTTTATCTTTTTTCCATTGACAAAAAAAAATTTGTTAAATAATGCCCTAGTCATCTCTAGATGTTGCCTTTAAGATCATTTTAGATCTAACCCCAGGAAATCGGTTAACTTCAGTTATAACAAGAATAATTTTTACTCACGAGATTGTTGGTAATACGTACGGTCTTAACCACATGGGAGTGGAAATATTGTTCAGTACTCTTTTACGTCGTAGACGGAGTTGAGGTAGGTTATGAGTAGATGTGCAAGTTCGAAATCATCATTCGTCACGAAGGTGGCGGTTTTGTTTAGGGTACTTGGCCCTTCGTTTGGTGAGGTGTAACCTGAGCCTTGGTTTGTGATATTCGTTGCGGCCCGTACATCTCCGAGTGCACTCAATATTTCCTCCGTTTTTGAATAAAGATTATTCAATATTTCGGCGACTTCCTCTCCTCTCAGGCAAGGCAGGGGTGGTGCGTCTATAGTGGGTTTAATGGGAGACTGCGAGGCCTCTTCTGGTGCTGGAACCTCGCATGATTCCTTCGTAGAGGGTCGAGGGTCCGGGATTTTCTCCGGGTTTTCGTGATCGTGGTGATTTGATGACGCCTTCACAGTGGCCATTAAACCCGTTCCTTTGTGACTTCGGAGTACTCTATTTGATGGGGGAACATCTGGTCGTGATCTTTTCGTAGGTTTATTACGGTGACTCTCGGTGGGTGAGGGGCGCTTCCTTCCTTCGCGCGGGGACATGTTGCAGGCCTAAGATTGTATAGATTCATTTATTATTTGTTATTCTACTATTGGTGCATCGTTCTCCACAATTTTCCATGTGCACCATGAAGATCATCGCTCTATAATTAAAATTCTTGAATTAATTCTACAATTACAGGTAAAATGAAGCAGCAAGCGTTTTTAGTGAACTAATCTTATCTATGACATTAACATAACCGATTGTAAGCATACATTTTTTTTTGTATTTTCATTGTTAAATCCAATAGATATATAATTATTTGTTATTTCGAATATCGTTTTTTTTATCATTTTTTTCTTTTCAGATTAATTGTGACTTAGAACACATTTTTTTTTTATGAATCTCTTTTTTTCTTTTTAAATTTTTTCTAACAATTTTTTTTTCTTCTAGCTCAGTGATCGTTTCCCTCCTTTTCTTCAAAGAATGTTAGGTTATTTTCTGTCTCCGTTACGGTCGGGTGGGGTGGGTGAGTCGTGTCTCAAATCTGATTTGCGGAAAATTCGTCTAAAACAATTCGTCTAAAACAATTCGTCTAAAACAATTCGTCTAAAATACAATTCGTCTAATGCACAATTCGTCTAAAATACAATTCGTCTAATGCACAATTCGTCTAATGCACAATTCGTCTAAAAACAATTCGTCTAATGCGCATTTCGTCTAAAAACAATTCGTCTAATGCACAATTCGTCTAATGCACAATTCGTCTAAAAACAATTCGTCTAATGCACAATTCGTCTAATAACAATTCGTCTAATGCACAATTCGTCTAAAAACAATTCGTCTAATGCACAATTCGTCTAATAACAATTCGTCTAATGCACAATTCGTCTAAAAACAATTCGTCTAATCACAATTCGTCTAATGCACAATTCGTCTAATAACAATTCGTCTAAAAACAATTCGTCTAAAAACAATTCGTCTAATGCACAATTCGTCTAATAACAATTCGTCTAAAACAATTCGTCTAAAACAATTCGTCTAAAATACAATTCGTCCAATGCACAATTCGTCTAAAATACAATTCGTCTAATGCACAATTCGTCTAATGCACAATTCGTCTAATGCACAATTCGTCTAATGCACAATTCGCCTAATCACAATTCGTCTAATCACAATTCGTCTAATGCACAATTCGTCTAATAACAATTCGTCTAATGCACAATTCGTCTAAAAACAATTCGTCTAATCACAATTCGTCTAAAAACAATTCGTCTAATCACAATTCGTCTAAAAACAATTCGTCTAATGCACAATTCGTCTAAAATACAATTCGTCTAAAACAATTCGTCTAATAACAATTCAATGTTCAATGTACAATTCGTCTAATCACAATTTGTTTAATGTACAATTCGACTAATGTACAATTCGTCTGAAACAATGTTTAAAACAATTCGTTTAATAAAAATACGTCTAAAAGACAATTCGTCTAATAAAAATACGTCTAAAAAAACAATTCATCTAATAATTCATATTTCTCAACTATAGCGGAAATCATTAGTCGATGTGGTCTATTTTGGTAGGAAACGTTCTTCGAATTTCCCAATAACGGAAATTATCAGTTGTTTTAAGCGAATTATGGATTAACGTGAAATTCGTCTCAAACAGTTTGTATAAAACAATGTCTAATGACAATTCGTTTAATAATAACTTATCTACTAACAATTCGTCTAAAAGACAATTCATCTAATTATAATTAGAATTTCCTAACTATAGCGGAAATCATTACCTTAAGCCATTATACCAAAAAAGTCATAGTCTGATGAATAATCGTATGTTATTCGTCAGAATATGTGTTAGTAAGATTTTTTAGATCTACTACGACGAATAATCATATGTTAGTCGTCGTGACCATTTCTTTCTGAGGATGAAAAAGTGTATCGGGTTGAAGTATGAACAAGTGTATCGGAAGCAACTCAAATTTGATTCTTTGTAGTCGGGGGGCTTCGCCCCCCGAACCCCCCCCACCGGGTCTTCGCCCCTGGACCCCACCAGGGCTTCGCCCCTGGACCCCACCAGGGCTTCGCCCCTGGACCCCACAAGGGGCTTCGCCCCTTCACCCCACCGGGGCTTCGCCCCAGGACCCCACCAGGGCTTCGCCCCTGGACCCCACAAGGGGCTTCGCCCCTTGACCCCACCGGGGCTTCGCCTTGGGTCCCCACTTCATGGAAAATGCATTGAAAAAAGTAACAAAACGTCTAAAAAAATTAGACTTTTTTTTAGTAAATAAATTATGAAAAAATAAATGAACAAATACACTGTAAACGGTGGTGCTCGATGATTGTACTGACTATGAAGCTGAAACTAGCGGACGAACCTAGCGATCGCGGCCGGCGAACCTATGCCAGCCGGGCGGCCGCGTCCGCTAGGTTCATCCACTAGCTTGAGCTTCATGTACTGACCGTGACTTGCAGTATGGCTCGACATTTCCAAGACATGCCGGACGAATAATATCCTTGATGTCAAATGTCTTCCGGTGTGTGCAAATGTTCATGAAGAAATAATGAATACAAGTTGATTTTGGAAAATATTATCTAAAGCACGAAAATCGAATAAAATAGTATTCAAATCAACGTATACAATACAGTAGTATACAATATAGGACGATATATAAGTAAACACTACCAAGTGTATTGTACGAGAGAACGTTTATTCAGTTATACTCGCACTCGTACACTCGGTCGCTCTGTCGGTCGTTCGTTCGGTCGTTCGCTCGGTCGCTCTCTCGGTCGTGGATTCGGTCGCTTACTCGGTCGTCGACTCGGTAACTCTCTCGGTCGTCAATTCGGTCACTCTCTCGGTCGTCGATTCGGTCGCTCTCTCGATCGTCGACTCGGTGGTCGACTCGGTCGCTCTCTCGGTCGTCAATTCGGTCGCTCTCTCCGTCGTCGGCTGGAACGCTCTCTCGGTCGTCGATTCGGTGGTTGACTCGGTCGCTAACTCGGTCGTCAATTCGGTCGCTCTCTCGGTCGTCAATTCGAACGTTTTCTCGGTCGTCGATTCGGTTCTCGACTCGGTCACTCTCTCGATCGTCTTTTCGGTCGTCGACTCGGTCACTCTCTGGGTCATCAATTCGGTCGCTCTCTCGGTCGTCGGCTGGAACGCTCTCTCGGTCGTCGATTCGGTGGTTGACTCGATCGCTCTCTCGGTCGTCGACTCGGTCGTTCTATCGATCGTCAATTCGAACGTTTTCTCGGTCGTCGATTCGGTTCTCGACTCGGTCACTCTCTCAATCGTCTTTTCGGTCGTCGACTCGGTCACTCTCTGGGTCGTCTTTTCGGTCGTCGACTCGGTCACTCTCTCGGTCGTCGACTCGGTCACTCTCTCGGTCGTCTTTTCGGTCGTTGACTCGGTCACTCTCTCGGTCGTCGACTCGGTCACTCTCTCGGTCGTCGACTCGGTCACTCTCTCCGTCGTCGACTCGGTCGTTCTATCGATAGTCGATTCGAACGTTTTCTCGGTCGTCGATTCGGTTCTCGACTCGGTCACTCTCTTGGTCGTCTTTTCGGTCGTCGACTCGGTCACTCTCTGGGTCGTCTTTTCGGTCGTCGACTCGGTCACTCTCTCGGTCGTCTTTTCGGTCGTTGACTCGGTCACTCTCTCAGTCGTCGACTCGGTCGTTCTATCGATCGTCGATTCGAACGCTCTCTCGGCCGTCGATTCTTATTCTTATATTTTATTAATTCTAATCTTTTATTCTATAATTTTATTACTTATTCTAATTTTTAGTTTGACTTCAGTTTATAAAATATTGTCGTAACTTGACCACCGCAACGATATCGTATGACCGCGCGATGGCGCTTCAGTTTGTGTTGAGTGAGAAAGGTAAGCCTCAACTATTGCGACACGGATTCCTTTTTCACAAAAACGCGGTAAACGAAAAAAATGGTAAGACGTACTGGAAGTGTGTTTACCAAGATAAAGGAAAGAAGCATTGCTCGGCGCGAATCATAACTTCACGAACTGACGAAATCGAAAAAGAAACAGACCACAATCATGGTGCAGAAGTAGCTAAAGTTCAAGCGATCAATGTCAGAAACGATCTGAAAGATTCGGCTTTGAACACTTTCGAGAGTCCGCACGTCTTAATAGCTTCCGTATCGGCTGGCATTCACGACAGCGTTGCTACTCACCTGCCATCAACTAGCTCGATGAAACGGACAATCCGGAATGTTCGAACCGCAGCGATGGAGGATCAATCTCATCCAACAACCAGAAAGGACATTGATCTTCCTCCACAGTATCGGGTGACGGAAAAAGATCATGATTTCCTAATATACGACAAAGGTGCTGTCGACGATCGTATGATCGTATTCGGAACGGTCGAAAATCTAAAGCTGTTGGCGGGAGCTAAACATTGGATGGTCGATGGAACAATTGGGGCCTGTTCGTCGATATTTGCGCAATTATACACAGTGCATGCGATGGTTGGAGGAAAAGTTGTGCCTCTTGTGTATTCGTTGTTACCAGGGAAAAGCTCGGCGATTTATCAAGAGATGTTCGAGAAACTCAAAGAAGCGGAGTCAGATTTGAGTCCCGAGACGGTGATGCTTGACATGGAACAAGCAGCCGTCAAAGCTTTGCTTGCCGTGTTTCCGGGAGTCACGATCCGTTTCTGTAACTTCCATTTTAACCAAGCGCTGTATCGCAAGATCGTCGCTTTCCAGCTGAAAACGCGTTATGACACGGACGTAGAATTTTCCCAGAAAGTGAAACTGTTGGCAGCTCTGGCGTATGTGAAGCTCGATGAAGTTGTGGGCTTGTTTGGTCGCATAACGGAAGAAGTGTTTGCTGAGGACGAAGCCATGGAAGAGTTTCTGTTTTCGTTTGAGACCGAATTCGTCGCTCGGTACGATCGAAAGAGGGACCAGAAAGATGGGCAGTTTCCAGCACGATATTGGAATCATTACCACGCGTGCCTGTCTGGTTTGCCTCGTACCAACAACAATGTCGAAGGGTGGCATCGTTCATTTAACGAACTGGTCAGGCAAAAACATCCAACATTATGGAACCTGATCAGGAGTTTGAAAGTCGAGCAATCCCGCACGGAACTGCTCATTGCTGAAGTTCGCAACGCCGTTCCTCAACCTCCCCAATCGAAGAAATACCGCGACCTAAGTGCGAGGATCCGTAGTATCGTTTCACAGTATGACGATCCAATGTACACCGACAGGCTGGAGTACGTTAAAGCGATCGCTAATAATCTCTCCCTGTGAACGGACAAGTGCATTTCATTTTTTAATACGCAAATAAAAACAGAAAAAAATGAATAACAAGAAAACAAGGGGGAAGAAAGAAAAAATAAGAAAAAACAACAAAAAACAAAAAGAAAAAAAAATAAGAAAAAAAACAACAAAAAACAAAAAGAAAAAAAAAAAGAAAAAAAAACAAAAAAAAACAAACAAAAAAATGGAGTCAGATATCCGCCACGTCCTCGATCGTTGACTCCGGGCTCGGCAGAGAGCGGAGTTTCGTCTAATAAATTATTACACTTGTTACACGAATTGTTATTAGATGAATTGTAAATATATTCGTCATTCGACGAATTTTTATAGAAGAATTGTGCATTAAACGAATTGTTTTAGACGAATTTTCCGCAGACGGAATTGCACATTAGACGAATTTTCCGCAGACGGAATTGCACATTAGACGAATTGTTCATTAGACGAATTGTGATTAGACGAATTGTTCATTAGACGAATTGTGATTAGACGAATTGTTCATTAGATGAATTGTGATTAGACGAATTGTTCATTAGACGAATTGTTCATTAGACGAATTGTGATTAGACAAATTGTAATTAGACGAATTGTGATTAGACGAATTGTAATTAGACGAATTGTTCATTAGACGAATTGTTCATTAGACGAATTGTTCATTAGACGAATTGTGCATTAGACGAATTGTTCATTAGACGAATTGTACATTAGACGAATTGTGATTAGACGAATTGTGCATTAGACGAATTGTTCATTAGACGAATTGTACATTAGACGAATTGTGATTAGACGAATTGTTATTAGACGAATTGTGCATTAGACGAATTGTGCATTAGACGAATTGTTATTAGACGAATTGTGCATTAGACGAATTGTGCTTTAGACGAATTGTATTTTAGACGAATTGTATTTTAGACGAATTATTTTAGACGAATTGTTTTAGACGAATTGTTCATTAGACGAATTGTTCATTAGATGAATTGTGATTAGACAAATTGTAATTAGACGAATTGTGATTAGACGAATTGTAATTAGACGAATTGTTCATTAGACGAATTGTTCATTAGACGAATTGTTCATTAGACGAATTGTGC
Organism: Pimpla rufipes; assembly: GCA_963932165.1. NCBI lineage: Eukaryota > Metazoa > Arthropoda > Insecta > Hymenoptera > Ichneumonidae > Pimpla > Pimpla rufipes. The sequence goes on from OZ010635.1 coordinate 4,291,899, forward strand.
ATTAGACGAATTGTTCATTAGACGAATTGTACATTAGACGAATTGTGATTAGACGAATTGTGCATTAGACGAATTGTTCATTAGACGAATTGTACATTAGACGAATTGTGATTAGACGAATTGTTATTAGACGAATTGTGCATTAGACGAATTGTGCATTAGACGAATTGTTATTAGACGAATTGTGCATTAGACGAATTGTGCTTTAGACGAATTGTATTTTAGACGAATTGTATTTTAGACGAATTATTTTAGACGAATTGTTTTAGACGAATTGTTTTAGACGAATTTTCCGCAGACGCTCAAATCTGGGTACATTTTACTGCTTTCTCCCGTGTTAGCTGCAGTACTGGGGTCCGTGATTTTCGTGTTCTTTGTCTTGCGTTTTTCGGTTGACGGCGCGGTGGTGATAGTGTGTGGAGCCGCATTGGGCATTCCCGTTGCCCAGACGAAGGATAATGGTTGTGTCAATTGGTTTTTCAAAAGTAAGGGTTATACTGTGGAGGCAAACAATTTTCAGAAAAAGTTTGAAACGTTGGGGGAGTATAGCCGGGAGCGGCCTCGGGCTGATTTGCCTCTCTATTTTCGGGTTCACGTACATTGTACATGACGGCCACGTCATTTAATGGATTCTCGTTAGAGTCGTCTCCCTTAGATTTTTTTCTTACTACTTTTTCGCTTCTTCTACCTGGAGCTGACGGTTCTCCGTTGGGTTTCTCGGGTTTTCCAGAATGACTTGGTCGTCGACTCAAATGTAAAAGCAGATTAGTGACCGAGTCCCAAACTGCTCCTAAAAGATATATAGACCAGCCGTATACAGTATGTAATGTATATCCGTGGATAATAGTGTCAAAAATGAGTTTAATAATGCGGCAAATTAATAGAAGTCCAATTAGTCCGGCGCTGATATTTCCGAAAATTGATAGATATCCCCACGTTTTTTCCCAAGTGGACTGAATAATTTTTGTGACAGATGCATCATCGAGTAAATTAGAGATTGAACCTCCTTGCATGATAGTGGGTTGACCAGATATTCCTCGAGCTACTGAATTTAATATAGCCGGGCGTTCGGCGGGGAACATTATATGGTCCCTTAGCTCGTCGAGATCTTTCTGTGTGTATTGTAACGCGCTTTTTAAGGGCGTTACAAAGAGGGCACTGTAGTACGGCCTTCTTTGCGTCGATTGCCGACCTCGCGGGCCACCCGGCGAACAATCCTCCCCGGGGCACTCTCACTGACCGAAAAAGACGCACTGATTTGACTGTTTTTTTTATTGTTTTTTTTTTAATGCACCCGACGCTGACGAGATGCACTGCGACGAGAGGGAGAGCGCCGTCGGCTACGGTCATCGATTCCCCGGGAGTTGAAAATTCCCGGGTTCCGCCGTTGCTACGCGAGCGAGAAGGACGGAGAGACCCTGCCGCCTGCGAAGAGCCAGCGACGAGTCACCGCTGGGAGGGAGACGGAGAGGGGGGGAGCCCTACGATCGCCTGTGAACAGCCGCCGATCAGCTGCTGTCGCGCGAGACTTCGCGCCTCGCCGCCGTCTTCGTTCCCCCCACCGCGGCGGGCTACTGCTGCTCGGCCGCGTGCTGCTCGGCGCTTCGCGCGAAATTCATCAACTGATGCGTCGCCGAATTACTTGAGGGTCCTTCGAGTTTTCCAGGGATCTCCGGCGATGGCGAAAGAGCGCCTTGTTCTTCTCTATCTGCTCGCGTGTAAAAGAATAGGGTCCGCGGCGCCGCCGCCTCGCATTACCGCTTCGAGTTTCGCGCGCGAAACCGCCCCCCCCGCCGCGCGTCAACAGCGTTGTCGTCCCGCGTGTCGCGCTACGCGACCGGTAGTTCGCGCGAATTTGCGGAATTTCGGGCGACGAGGGGAGGGGACGGGGAGACGAGCGCGTCGCGACAGGTTATTGTTCGTCAGGCCGGTGTAACGCGAGGTTGGCGTCGACGTCGCGGGGACAGAGGCCAGCGCTTTTCCGGGACTTTGGATTGTGCAGCGAGGAATTTGGAGGTAGGGTCCCTCTCGGAGGTTTCCTCAGGGTTTTAGTGACAGTCTCCGGGTGCGCGGGTGTTGGTTTTTCGCGACCGCCCGACGACCGTGGGGTATCCGTCGTGTGCGGGAATAATCGCGGTAGGACCCGTATAGTGCGCGTTATATTGTTCTCGAGATCGCGGTGAGAGTGCCCTCGGCTCGCGAGCGGTCGGTCTCAAGGGCGGACGATCGGCGCCGTTTTGGTAAGCGTACCGGGGCGGAACAATCCCCGGGAAAAGTGTGCGTGCGAGCGATCGCGGGGGCGTTGGAGAGTTTCGCGGGCGACCTTCTGTCGCCGCCTCGTGATACGACCGACGATCGGTCGCACGCGCACGAGGCTGTCGGCCTGTGCGCGGCCATTCCGGGTGCGTGCGAATTGCAGCGTGCAATTTTTGGTTTTGATTTTTGTCGTGTTGCGTGTTGTTTTTTGTGTTTTGCGTCGGTCGAGCGGTCGACCGTAGTAGGGCCTTCGTCGCGCGGGGCTTCGTCCCCGGTCACGGAATCTAGCTCGCGGTCGCGGTTAACAGCATTTTTGTTTTGTAATATTTTTGTTGCTCGTGCCGGGTAGGAAATCGGGAACGGCGAATTAAGTAACTGTTCCCCGATTTTAGTAGGGCGCCGTTTTTTTTTTTGTATCGCGACAAATTCAGAGTATTTTGGAAAATAAATCGTTTTTTTTTGTGCCCGAACTGGTGTAAACATTTTTGAGTCGCGAATTGTTTTTTTTTGTAAAAAATCGAGCCAGACCGAATATTTCGTCCCCGAGTTCCCGAACCGCCCCCTCTACCATTGTGCAGGCTGTGGCTAGCCGGCCAACCAACCTCTCCCCGTTTTTTTATTTCCACAACTTCACAGCTGGGCCACGCTAAGAGCGTGGATGGCGCCCCCGGACTTAAAGTAAAACCAGCTGACGGGGATTTTTGTCGCCAGCCCGGGTTTGGAGGCTCGTAACTCGCGAGCGCGGTAACAAATTGGCGCCCAACGTGGGGCCCCTTACCATCGAACCTGGGGACAGAAATTTTCGGTCGTTTTTTTTTTTGTAGTTTTTTTTATCCCGGGAAATTAGAGTTTTGCGATTCGGGTTGTCGTTTTTTTTTTCCGGGAAATGAATCATTGCGAATTGTTTTGAGATAGCGAATAATTGAGAATTTATTGCGTTGTTTGTTGTACCTGGCCGAAAATTAGCGGAGCGTTTTTGAGGTATTTTCGTGAATTTCGTGAATTTCGTGACCGACTTAATTGATATTCCGAGGTTTTTTTTGGTAAGGAATTTGGATTAAGATTGCGCGAAAAGAGTCCGGATTTTCGAGGTGCGTGGCGAGTAACGGCCGCGCGCGCGTCTATCGCGCTGCCGCTTGACCTTGTTTATGTTTACGTTTTTTGTGTCGTCGTCGCTGCGCGTCCGAGCGCTCGAGTCCGGGATCGTCGCTTTCCAGACCGGGAATAATTTAGCACGGGAAGAATTTCGAGGCGAAATAATATTTCGTCTCGACCGCGCCCGATCGGTTTGGTGAAGCTGACCCTCGGAGAAATAAGGGTCGCCGAGTCGCGGTGACGTAGAGAGCGACCGGTACCGGGAGAGGTAGTGCTCGACTCAGAATTATTTAACTATTTATTTTTGGACTTCGGGATTCCGATTTTTGTTTTTTTTTGAGTTTCGTTTTTTTTGGGATTTTCGTTTTTTTTAGTTTTAGTTTTTTTTACCGATTGACACCAGCTTGGGAGCGCAGAGGTGGGGATTCCGGGACTTCCAGTCTCGGGATTTTTGGCTTTTGTTACAGCTCCTGAGCTGCAGCGGGGGTACTTCTTTTTATTCCCTGACCCCTCGGCATGCGTGCTGGGGTGGGAGGGCATAGTTGACAGTACCCGGTCGCTGGGGGTTAGTTTGACATTTTCCATTTTGTTTGGAATTTATTAGATTGACTTCGTTCGTGTTTTTTTTGACAGCTGGTTTTACTTTTTTTTTGACATTTTCGATTTTTTTTAATCTGTGGACAGTAGTGAATTTTCGTTTTGTGACACTTGGGTTTTATTTTCGGGACTTCGTTTTTTTTTATTTCGAGTGACATCTTACGAGCTCTCCTCGCCCGGAGTATTCGGGCAAGATCTGTACGCTTTGTTCCGGGATACGGTCGACTCGAGCCTCGTTCGCGGAGTGACGACTGTATCGCGTTGCGTAGGATTAAGTTGCGTGTTTCGTTCGTTCTATTTATTGATGCGATTAGTTTTATTGATTGACGTGATTTGTTTTATTTATTGATCTGACGCGTTTATTTTTATTTTGATCTGACTTGCGTATTTTTCGGTATTTATTTTGTTGACGAATTTCGTAGGTTAAGTGCGTGTTTGATTGTGTGTTTTTTGCGCTGAACCGATTAGCCGTGCATGCTCCCTGCTGATTGGATCTCGTTTTTTGTACCGGTTATTTTTGTTTTTTTTGTTTAATATCGCTTTACAGCCTCCAGCCGCCGCACCCTGTTCCGAGAGACCGCTAGTAGCGTTTTGTTTTGAGTTTTGAGCCACCGCGCTTTGCACTCCCGGGGGAATATTTCTTTTTTTTTGGCCTGTTATTTTATGGCCGTTCACTGATTACCCGGGAGTTAAAGATCCAATTAATCATTGTCGAGCCTTGCGCGTCCGGTGGGGATTACCTCAGCCGGGTAGAGTCGATTCTGGTTGTTTTTGTTGTGTAAGTTGCGAAGCAGCATTTCGAATTTTTGAGGCTCAATAAATTGTTGCGGATCTCGGGCGGGGTATCGCGGGCCACGCGCCTGTCGCGGCGTGATTCGAGCCGAGGACGGCTAGTACCAGGGAGTAATCTTGCGTTTATTATTTCTTTCGTATTACCGGCGATCGTTTTGGATTTTTATAATTGTTTTTTTTTAATTAAGGACTTGCGTGATTATTACCGGTTATATATTTGTGTTTTATTCTTTGTATCCCCGGCATATCGCGTGTTGTGTAAGTTTTTTTTGTTTTTTTTGCTCGTTCTGAGACGACCGGCGACAGCGTTCGCCTACAGCTGTGCGCGCATTCCCAGGTGACCCCGGGAGACATTAGCAATCGTCATGTACGCGTTTTCGCGATTTTCGGCGGCCATAGCCGAATTGTCCTTTGACCAGCTCCAGGACGAATGCGAGCGCCTGGGCCTGCCTGTCGAGGGAGCGCGCAGCACCCTGATTAGTAGACTGTTGAGGGCGACACACGGGCCGGCCCTGCATGTAGACGTCGATCAGCCGATGTTCGGCGACGCGACCGAGCCGGTTTTTCCCTGCGACGCGTCACGGGTACACGACGAATCGCGCGCCACACCTGAACAGCCTTTGCGCGCCGATACGGGCTACGAGACGCGGGAGGGTTCGCGACGCGCGAGCGGATCGCTGAACGTGACCGGGGCCCGACCGGAGGGTCCGAGGGAGGCGCCTTCTGCGCCTGCCCTGAGCAATCGCGTGTCCTTCGCGGAAAATCGGTCTCGCAGTCTAGAGGAACCGTTGGTTCCGCCCCCTCCGGGCAACGGAATCCCCGCTAGTGTCCCGGGAGGCACTCACCCATCAGAAGCAGTACCGATCGATTTACGGATTTCGCGGGATGAGAATTCGCGTGTCGCGCCGCGCCCTTTGTCCTCGAGCCTCCCGCCCGCGTCAGCTTCGCGCTGGCACGCGCCGCAGAGCATCACGCGGCCACCCCCATTTGCGCCACCCCCACCCCCGAGCCAATCGTCCTATTGGGCCCAACCGGTTGAACTTCCCCCGAACGGCCCGAGTATGTCCGATTCGCGCCCGGGGTACGATATCCCGCATTCGGCGGTATTCCGTGGTCCTTATGACCGACCGCCGCCGTTCGCGCAACCCAATACTGGGAGTTATTTGAGTGCAGGGGCCCCGCATGGCCATTCGTCGCCGATGCCGCCGCCGGCCGGAGCGGGAAACGAGTACCCGGGAAACAACTATCCGGGAAATAATTATTGGGGAAACGCGTACACGAGGAATAGTTACCCGATGAACGGCTATCCGGGACCGTCCGGCGCGCCGTCTTATTCGAACGATGGAGGATATCAGCGCGTGACATCCGCGACCGCGTATCACATCATGTGTAAATGGAATTTATCCTTTTCGGGAGCGCGCGGGGAAGACGCGGAAGATTTCCTAATTCGCATCACGGAAGGGCGCGCACTCGTCGCGATTTCGGACGCCGACATTCTCAACGGTCTGCCGTTTTTCTTGTCGGGTATCGCCCTCCATTGGTTCCGCAACGAGCGTCGCCGATGGACGACATGGTGAGAATGTGAGTGCGCGATGCGCCGTCGGTTCGGCGACCCGGACCTACAATTCGCGCTCCGGGAAGAAATTATGCGTCGTACACAAGGACCGTACGAGGCCGTAACCGATTACCTGACGTGTATGCGCGCGTTATTCGAGAGGGTATCGCCGCCGATGGGAGACGCGGAACAGCTCGCGTACGCGCATCGAAACCTATTGCCGAAATTCCAAATCGCGATCGCGCGGTCTAACGCGCGTACCCTGGAAGAACTCGAGTCGCTCGCGGTTCGAGTCGAGAAATGCTACAGCGCCGCGGATTATTACCGGGCTCCGCCGTTACCGGAAAAATCGCTTTTCCCGAAGCTGGCGTACCGGGCTCCGCCGGACGCACCCCGAGTATCAAAGGTGTCCTTCGGCATCCTGGACTCCCCGTACGACACGAAATCGCCATCCCGGGACGGAGCTGCGCGACCGACGTCGCGGTCCAGTCAGCCGGTTCACTCGCCGCACCCCTCGGGACAGCCGCCGAAGTCGCCGCAGACGCGGGCGACCGCGACTGCCGCTTCGCCTACTGCCGCGAGGGGGGACGATCGGCCCCGCGAGGAACCGACGTGCTGGAACTGCGACGCCAAAGGTCACTTCGCGCGAGGCTGCGGGAAACCCCGCCGCCTCTACTGCTACCGGTGTGGCAAAAAGGACATTTCGACAAATACGCCACACGAGTGCACGGGAAACGGAGCCGAGGGTCGCGCGTAGGGGCTACCGCGACTCCTCTGTTGTCCCAGGTTGCCCCGACCACATCGGTAGGACCGCCTGTGCCCGCTGAGTCCCGTGAGCCACTGTCGGACCTGCTGGCCATCGTGCCGCCGTACCTCTGCAGTCCGCTCGGCGAGGATCGTCGTCAAACGACTCTCGTCGTGTTGCTGGACGTCCGAGGCCATCGGCTACCGGCCATGGTGGACAGCGGGTCGACGAGTACTTTTATCGGGCCCGAAGGGCTATTGTTAGCGACGAAAGTCGGGCTAGTGCGCCGACCGACGCCGCACCGCCCTATTACCATCGCGAATAGTCAAAGAATAACGTGCCAGGAGGAGATCGAGTTCGACGCGTTACTAAAAGATCGTAATGCGACGCTGGTTGCGCGGGTGTTCCCGGATTTACCAGTGCCGCTGCTGCTCGGTAGAGATTCGCTGCAAAAGTTCGGCATTGTTGTAGATCATCTTCAATCGGTCTGGTATTTTTCGGGGACGCCCGAGGAGCCATTCACGTTCGAGAGGGTGCAGGGACCGGACTGCCTAGACATCTGCGCAGCTATCTCTACGCTGACCGAGAGCGAAGCCTCCCGGTTACAAGACTTCCTCGAGCGGGAGATCCCGAAGTTGCAGGCTGCCCCCGGGCTTACCCACCTGGTGGAGCACCGTATTTGCACGGAGGGACCTCCCATCAAGCAGCGATATTATCCGGTTACCCCGATCGTGCGCGACGCGATGTATACCGAGCTCGACCGCATGCTGGCAGACGATGTCGTCGAGCGTTCGGAGAGTGACTGGAGTACCCCGGTAGTAATGATTAAGAAACCGAACAACACCTATCGGTTCTGCTTGGATTTTCGGAAGGTGAACGATGTCGCAAAGAAGGACGCGTATCCTCTTCCATACATGGATGAGATACTAGACAAATTGCGTCTCGCGAAGTACATCTCAACGCTCGATTTGCGACAAGCGTATCATCAAATTCCCCTCGAGGAAAATTCGAGACCTGTCACCGCGTTTACCGTCCCGGGAAGGGGTTTGTTTCAGTTTAAGCGAATGCCTTACGGCCTCTCGAGTGCTCCAGCCACTTTCCAGCGCTTGATGAATTCGCTAATTAGCGATATGGAGCCGCATGCGTTTGCCTACCTGGATGACATTATTATCGTGGCCGAAACATTCGAAGACCACTTGTACTGGCTCAAGAAAGTCATGGACAAGATCGTCGCTGCCGGGTTACGCATCAACCCGGAAAAGTGCGAGTTTTGCTGCCACGAAGTGCGTTATCTTGGCTTTCTGGTAAATCAGCACGGGCTGCAGGTGGACCCAGAAAAATCTGAACCGATTCTGAAATTCCCGGCGCCCCGGAAAGTACCGGAGCTGCGCCGATTTTTGGGCATGGCGTCCTGGTATCGCCGTTTCATCGACGGGTTTGCCACGATCGCGGAGCCCCTTACCCGACTGACCAAAAAGACCTGCGTGTGGGAGTGGGGAGAAGCGCAGAGGGTGGCGTTCGAAGAATTAAAGCGGGCCTTGGCGAATCCGCCTACGCTCGCTCGACCTGACTTCGCCGTGCCGTTCGTGCTGCAAACCGATGCGAGCTCGTGTGGCCTCGGCGCGGTTTTGACGCAAACGATCGACGGGATTGAACATCCCATTTCGTACGCGAGTCGTACGCTTTCCCCGGCCGAACGAAACTATACCGTCTCGGAGCAAGAATGCTTGGCCATTCTTTGGTCCATTGACAAATTCCGGGCGTACCTGGAGGGTTACCACTTCACGGTGATTACGGACCACAGCAGTCTCTGTTGGTTGCGATCCCTGAAGGACCCGAAAGGGCGCTTGGCGAGATGGTCGTATGCTATGATGCAGTACGATTTCGACGTGCGGCATCGGAAGGGGACGTTGCACACGGTCCCCGACGCCCTGTCGAGAATGTTCGAGTCAGAGGAGCCTGAACCGCTGTCGGGCGAACCGGGAGAAGAGATTGCGTCGCGAATGATGGCGATTCTCCCTCGCCCGTTGCCGATCCCCGATCAAGCGCCACCGCGGGTGCCCGGGGACGTATGGTATTCATTGCGTTACGCGGAAGTCGCGTTGGATCCCAAGCGCTACCCGGAATGGAAAATTGCGGACGAGCAGTTGTTCGTTCGCCGACGAATTACCAGAAGACTCGCGACCCCGTCGACGGATTCCGAATGGAAGCTGGTCGTACCGAGACCCGAACGAGCGAGGGTATTGCGGGAAAATCATGACGCCCCGCAAGCAGGTCACCTGGGAATTGACAAAACGTTTAGACGAATAGCCGAGTCGTATTTCTGGCCTCGGATGTTAAGAGACATTATGCGTTACGTTCGCTGCTGCGACACCTGTCAGCGCACTAAGGTCCGGGCCGGACCGCCGTACGGTCTGATGGGCCGCCGCGTTGTTGAGCAGCCGTGGACCGTGATCGCGGCGGATATTATGGGTCCGTTTCCTCCGAGTCGTGCTGGATTTGCGTACGTGCTCGTGATTCAAGACCTATTCACAAAATGGATTGAGTGTTGCCCGTTGCGGAAGGCAACCGGGAAGAAAATTAAAGAGGCTCTCGAGGAGCTCGTTATTTCGCGCTGGGGGACCCCGGAGGTTCTCTTAACAGACAATGGTACCGAATTTGTGAACCAGAGTCTGCGGGCGTTAGCCGAGGCGTATGGGATTTATCACACCACGACGCCTCCCTATCACCCGCAGGCTAACCCGGTAGAACGAGTGAATCGAGTCCTTAAGACGATGATTGTGGCGTTCCTCGAGAACGATCACCGTGCCTGGGACGAACATCTCCCCGAGTTCCGGTTCGCCTACAATACGGCGCATCACTCATCCATTAACTGCAGTCCCGCGTATTTGAATCTCGGGAGATCCCCGCGGCCGCACCAATTTTTCGGTAAGGTCGACGGGGCGAGAGAAGTCACTCCCTTATCCCCGGACAAGTGGTCAGAGCACGTGCGGCGCTTGCAGCCGCTGCGCGAGAAAGTCCAGCACGAGCTGGAGGAGGCGTACCAGAGAAGCGCTCGACAATTCAACAAGCGCCGAGCGATCGCGGCGTTCCGCGTCGGCGATCGGGTATTGAAGCGACAGAGGGTATTGTCCTCGGCGGCCCAACACGTGGCGGCGAAACTGGCCCCGAAGTATCATGGCCCATTCACGGTTGCGCGTGTGCTGTCGCCGGTCGTGTACGAGCTAGCCGACGATACCGGGAAACGCGTGTGTAAAGTCACCATCACGGATCTTAAGCCTTACCACGCACCGCTTTGAATGCTCGACGTTTAGATGGATCCGGAGCAACTAGCCGCCGAGCTGAGCTACTTGGGGCGCCTGCTGCGACCCGCGTTGGATGCGGTGGACGCCGGACAGGGGAACCTGCTGGAGGAGCTGGGGCGAGCCGTGATCGGGCGACTGGGGACGACGATCGAGGAGCTGGAGGTCGCGGGACCGCAGGGGCGGCAGATCTATGCCCTGGAGGCGGCCCGTGACCTGCAGGCCCGGTGGGTCCTGGAGACGGAGAGGCCGGACTCTCAGGCCCTCACGAGCAGCCGCCGCCCTTCGCTGTCGTCTACCCTGGTGGGGTCGGAGCTGCCAGAGGAGGACGAGGGCGTTGGCGCTGAAGTTGCCGACCCCGTGGAGATCGCCAGCGTCGCCGACACGTTGGCCGAGGTCGGGTGGCCCGAGACCGACGAGGACGAAGTAGCCGCGTCCCTGGCCAGCGAGGACGCCGGAGTGAGCGTGGCCGAGGCCCTGCTCGCGGCGCGCTACGTGCGGGATGGCGAGGACGAGCCGGACGCGTCGTTCGACTGCGACGGGTATTTCCCGGAGCCCCTGCCAAAGAGAGCGGCGTCAAGGACGGAGAACGTGCCGCGCGAGAGGCAGCCCAACCTGCCGTCGGGACGAGTGGTGCCGGTCGTGGCGGCGCCGGTGGAACGCGTGGGCGGGTCGGAGCGTCCCGCGGCTTCGCCGGTGTCGGCGCTGATCGGCCGCTCGCGTCGCCGCGGACCCGAGGGGGTCTGTTGGAATTGCCGGGAGTATGGGCATCGATTCCCGGCCTGTCCGAAGCCACGCGGGAGCGTGAAATTCTGCCGCTGGTGCGGCTGGGAGGGCCACACGCTGGCGACCTGTCCGGATTGCTCGGAGGCGTACTGGGCGGAAGGAGGGCCGAACGCGGCTTTTACGCGAGACTCGCGACCCCGCGACTAGTGGGCCGCCGTGCGAAGGGCCAAGAGACGCTGTCCCGGGAATGAAGGACCCTGCCGGGATCCGTTGAGCCATCGGCCGCGGAAAACACGATTCTTTTTTTTTTGTTTCCCTTTTAGTTTAGTAACCCCGCCGCGGGCCGAGTTATCTTGTGTCCCGGGAACGAACTGAGTTTTTTTTTGTGTGTTATTCCTTTTTTTTTCTATACCGGCGGACCGACGAAAAGTATTTTGTTTTGTTAACGGCTCTGAGGAGCCTGTCGGCCGCCGAGAAGCCTTATTTTTATATACCGGAAGCAACCAAATCTTTGTTTTTGTATTAGCGCGCCGCGCCAGTATTACCCGGTAACCGTTCCTGACGGAAGGGCGAGAGTTATTCGCCGGCGAATCATTAAAGACCGAGCCATCGTTACATTTGCACTATGATTGTTTTACTGCCCCGTTCCTCCTTTCAGCTAGGGAGCATGTGTTGGGTGGTACGGTGATGGGTGTACGAGATCGCGGTTCGGTCCGCTCGCGAGACGGAAGGGTACTGGTGGCGTGTTGCTTGATGCGGGACTTCGCGTCCCTGATACCGGACAATGACTACGACGTGAGAGTGCCGGGGACGATTTGCGCCGGCGGTTGCCCTGCGGGTCGTGTCGAGCACCCGGGAGTTAGAACCCCGAGAGGGACGCTACGGCTGAGGACAGCCCGGTTTTGAGGAGGGGGCCAGTTGTAACGCGCTTTTTAAGGGCGTTACAAAGAGGGCACTGTAGTACGGCCTTCTTTGCGTCGATTGCCGACCTCGCGGGCCACCCGGCGAACAATCCTCCCCGGGGCACTCTCACTGACCGAAAAAGACGCACTGATTTGACTGTTTTTTTTATTGTTTTTTTTTTAATGCACCCGACGCTGACGAGATGCACTGCGACGAGAGGGAGAGCGCCGTCGGCTACGGTCATCGATTCCCCGGGAGTTGAAAATTCCCGGGTTCCGCCGTTGCTACGCGAGCGAGAAGGACGGAGAGACCCTGCCGCCTGCGAAGAGCCAGCGACGAGTCACCGCTGGGAGGGAGACGGAGAGGGGGGGAGCCCTACGATCGCCTGTGAACAGCCGCCGATCAGCTGCTGTCGCGCGAGACTTCGCGCCTCGCCGCCGTCTTCGTTCCCCCCACCGCGGCGGGCTACTGCTGCTCGGCCGCGTGCTGCTCGGCGCTTCGCGCGAAATTCATCAACTGATGCGTCGCCGAATTACTTGAGGGTCCTTCGAGTTTTCCAGGGATCTCCGGCGATGGCGAAAGAGCGCCTTGTTCTTCTCTATCTGCTCGCGTGTAAAAGAATAGGGTCCGCGGCGCCGCCGCCTCGCATTACCGCTTCGAGTTTCGCGCGCGAAACCGCCCCCCCCGCCGCGCGTCAACAGCGTTGTCGTCCCGCGTGTCGCGCTACGCGACCGGTAGTTCGCGCGAATTTGCGGAATTTCGGGCGACGAGGGGAGGGGACGGGGAGACGAGCGCGTCGCGACAGGTTATTGTTCGTCAGGCCGGTGTAACGCGAGGTTGGCGTCGACGTCGCGGGGACAGAGGCCAGCGCTTTTCCGGGACTTTGGATTGTGCAGCGAGGAATTTGGAGGTAGGGTCCCTCTCGGAGGTTTCCTCAGGGTTTTAGTGACAGTCTCCGGGTGCGCGGGTGTTGGTTTTTCGCGACCGCCCGACGACCGTGGGGTATCCGTCGTGTGCGGGAATAATCGCGGTAGGACCCGTATAGTGCGCGTTATATTGTTCTCGAGATCGCGGTGAGAGTGCCCTCGGCTCGCGAGCGGTCGGTCTCAAGGGCGGACGATCGGCGCCGTTTTGGTAAGCGTACCGGGGCGGAACAATCCCCGGGAAAAGTGTGCGTGCGAGCGATCGCGGGGGCGTTGGAGAGTTTCGCGGGCGACCTTCTGTCGCCGCCTCGTGATACGACCGACGATCGGTCGCACGCGCACGAGGCTGTCGGCCTGTGCGCGGCCATTCCGGGTGCGTGCGAATTGCAGCGTGCAATTTTTGGTTTTGATTTTTGTCGTGTTGCGTGTTGTTTTTTGTGTTTTGCGTCGGTCGAGCGGTCGACCGTAGTAGGGCCTTCGTCGCGCGGGGCTTCGTCCCCGGTCACGGAATCTAGCTCGCGGTCGCGGTTAACAGCATTTTTGTTTTGTAATATTTTTGTTGCTCGTGCCGGGTAGGAAATCGGGAACGGCGAATTAAGTAACTGTTCCCCGATTTTAGTAGGGCGCCGTTTTTTTTTTTGTATCGCGACAAATTCAGAGTATTTTGGAAAATAAATCGTTTTTTTTTGTGCCCGAACTGGTGTAAACATTTTTGAGTCGCGAATTGTTTTTTTTTGTAAAAAATCGAGCCAGACCGAATATTTCGTCCCCGAGTTCCCGAACCGCCCCCTCTACCATTGTGCAGGCTGTGGCTAGCCGGCCAACCAACCTCTCCCCGTTTTTTTATTTCCACAACTTCACAGCTGGGCCACGCTAAGAGCGTGGATGGCGCCCCCGGACTTAAAGTAAAACCAGCTGACGGGGATTTTTGTCGCCAGCCCGGGTTTGGAGGCTCGTAACTCGCGAGCGCGGTAACAGTATATGCCACTGGTAGGCGAGACTGTGTGGGTTTCTGTATTGCCAGGTAGGCGCCGTGAGCGGTTTTACGACTGCGGGCGGCATGGCACGCACGGGGTCCGGGCCCATGCTATACCAAACGCCGTCTAGCATATACATAGGCGATACCAACCGATTGCACGTGACTTGCAGTCCCATTTTTGTCAAAATGTGAGTTCTAGGTGAAAAATAGTATGTATTATTTCCAATGTAACCTGGTAATTGATCATAACACTCTTTAGTTTGATGGATTTTTACGCCGATTGGGATGCATTTAATTATGTGTACGACCTCTCCGGCCGGAAGAGCCATATAACTGGGTCCTTTCATTATATTGTAAGCGAATTCGTCGGGAGAGCGCCTAGCGATGGTGAGGGCATTTTGGAGGACTTGACGCTCGAGATTGCATTTTTGCGTTAATATATCGTGGTACATATGTTTGAGTTCCGTACGAATGTGTTTTTTACATATATGAATTTGGAGTTCATGTATGCGAACAAATCTAAACTGTATAAGGAGATCAATTCTTTTTTTATAAACGGATTTCCTCTTTCCGTGGGTACAATAATTAATTTGGGGTGTTCAGTGCGAATTAAAGTGTATCCACAGACATGCGTCGCGCCCTTGGCGGTAAGTGCGAATACAATTTCCCCTTCGGTCATGGAATATACTATTTGTTTAAAATTAGTGTGTATGTCTGTTGCTTGATCTGCATTTCCTTTGTATAGCAAACCGTATCTGTCTGTTTTACATGCGTTTTCCGGGAGCGGATCCCAATACGTGTTTCCTCCGTCCACGTCGTCGCATTATCCTTCGTTTAAATTACACCGTGTGCCCGAACGTAAATGTACTTTGTTGGCGTCAACGTTTACTTCGGCCGTGTAATCTCTCAAAGATATTTTTACCGTTCCTTTTACTATTACATTATCCCAATTACCGTAGGGATCAGAGTAATAAACTCCTTGACACTTGCCGTCTGAATCTAGACTACCGCTAATTGACACGGGCCTGGAGGTAGTATGGTTCGCTTTTATTCCAACGATTTCAGTATTTCCGATTTTTATATTTCCCTGGCGATGCATTTGTCAGCAGCGATCTAGTGATATGTCGTCGACATAGGCATATTCACCGTTAGGTACGTCCATGGTATGTGAAAACATTCCGCATTTTTTTATCGTGCGCAGAATTTCGACTTTACATTGTATTACGTGTATTGACCCGTATTGGTTGATTTGCACTAATTGTATGTAAGTTTTAGTAACATTAACCTCGGGTTGAGGAATATTGCATTCCCCTAATTCCAATAAAGATAAGGTGGTGATGTTGCTTGAGGCTCCTCCGCAGTCGTAGCCAATCAGGGCGTCCGCGGGGAGTAGGAGGCGGTACAGAAGTAGTATTGCTACGCTCCATAGCTCCCTCCTTGTCGGACTCATCTGTAATATGCCGTTAAAACACACCTTTACCCTTTTCCTCTTTGGCTACCTGGGATCCGAATATTTTTGTCGCGCGCGTTAGCATTTCTCGCCGTCTATCCCTTCTCCCCATTTTTCGTGGTTCTACCTGTCCAGTGAGCCGTGGCGTGTGGGAGTTTAGTGGGAGAAAATTGTGATGAGTGGGGAAAAAGGCTGTCGTGAAGTTTTCTTCGTTAAGAAAGTTTCGAATCAAAATCACTCTCGTTTCTTTTGTCAACAAGGAACAATTCCAAAAAAAATGGCTTCTTCGTCGGTTTCGTCCGCTGCGTCCGGAGCTAGCACCGACTACGACGGTAAGTTGTAGTTTGTGGCATTAATACCCATGTCCTTGTATATTTTATTAATGTTTGTGTATGTTTTCTTTTTTTTCAGTTGGTTTCGTCGTCTCCGCGGAAGACAAGAAATGGATTGAGGAAAAGAGGGCGGCCTTGGCTGAATTCATCAAGCCGAAACAGCCGCTCCCCACGCATCCGGGCGCCAGAGTGCCAGCTATCATTGGTAAGTATCGTTGACAGATAACTGTCTTATTGCTTTTTGTTTATTTTTAACTTTTGATTAATATTTTTCCTTGTTGTTTTGTTTTTCCAGATCTCGACCGGCGCCCTCGTTACCCTGGGCTGTGCCGGTATCATTGCTGGCACCAGATCGACGAAATCACGGTGGTCGTCAACACCTACAACGGGGTCCGCACCATCCAGGATAACTGGGACGAAATAGCGACCCCGCTCCCGCTGACAGGCCGATGCGTCCGCTGCGAGCTGGGCGACCCCGCCCAAGTGCGTCGCCAGCCCGGATTTATAGACCGGGACGGCAATGTGCGGTTGGTGTACGACACCCGGGGACATCGGGACGATCATTTTTTCGCAATCGAGTAGTTTTTTAAGGAATTAATTTTTTTTTTCTTATATATAATTTTTTTTTCGTGTTTTGTTTTATTTTTATTATTATTAAGCCCTTTTTGTATGTGTTAGTTTTTTAAAAAATAAAAAAAATAATTCAAATTTAATTTTCGGTGGGTTCGTGTTATCTTTCTTTTCGCACTTCGATACCTTGATCCTTTATTTTTAAGTATGGCAAGATGGTTCTGTCCACTTGCCGATGCGGTTTTTCTTTCGGTTGGTTATTGGGGATATTGGTCGGATTTCGTCGGTCGGGTCGGTCGGTTGGTTGGTCGGTCGGTCGGTCAGTTGGTTGGGTTTTTTTTTTTTTTTTTCAATTCTCCGAACAGTAATAGTTCGTTGAGAACAAAAGAAAATGCAATGAACTCCCTATTCCTTCCTTCCTTTCTTCCACTTTTTTTTCTTTTAGGTAGGAGTTAGCGGAAGTCCGTGAGCGGGTGACTCGTGAGATGGTCATCTCGACGATGAGGGATGTCCCCCCCCCCTTTTTCTTTCAGCCTCTCTTTTTCTTTTTATATATTTTTTTTCCTTTTTCCCCCTTTTTTTCTTGCACCGCAAAAATGTTGAAAAATACGTTAATATGGTGGAAACGAATTTTACGAACTTCGTGAGTGGCTATCAATATCCACAGTATAGTAAATTTAGTAATTTTCTTTATTATTTCATGGTTCTTATACTTGCATATGAAAGGTAATTTATAGATTCGTAAAATCCAAATCCAAATTAATTTAAGATATTCCTTTACATAAAAATTATTGCCCAAGTTTAGGAAAACTGAGTTCAGACACTTGTAAATTAATACAACGAAGTCTGGGAAACATCGCCAAATTAATTTAAAAAAAATTACCAGCCAAGTGTACATTAAATGTACGAACTCCGCGGGTGAAAATTGATTTTATATTTTTTTTCTTAATTTTTTTGTTTTTGTAATTTATGAGGAATAAATTATATGAAGACTTACAACGACCCAAATGGCCGAGCGGTAAAGGACCTGACTCGCAACGATGGGGTTGTGGGTTCGAGTCCCGGAGTCAGTTTTTTTTCTCCCTTTTTTTTACAATACATGCATAAAATCTTACGACACCGGTATATTAATTTTAATACAAGAAAAATATTATTTTTTTTCAGTGTGAGCATACTTTCTCCCTTTTTCTTTCTTCTCTCCTTATTTTTGTTTTCATCGAGAGTCTGGGGGAGGTGGCGGTAACATAGGCGGGGGTTGAGTCATACAGTCGGATAAAACTCCGTGGTTCATGGCCATGTAGATCGGTTCCACTGGGTTTAACATTGGCGTGAGCTCGCCCTCCCTTTGACTATAGGGGATTGCATTTGTGGGTTCGGTCACCGACGTGCGTCGAGTTAATCGCATCAGGGTTTCGGAGTCAACGGGCCTGGGTGTACCCGGGACGCTGTATATTACCTCATTGAATCGCACATTAAATTCTGGGTGTAATGCGCGACGATAGCTGGTAGTGTCTTCAGTCGCTACTATCCTCCGTTGTGCGTTTCACCAGATATGGACTATTAACGTTCCGACTAGTGATGAGAAGAGTAAAATCACGACGACCGGTACCGTGATTATAGCGAATTGGCTCTTTAGCCGAATTATTCTTGCCATTTCGTTCTTTTGCTCTAATTTAAATCCTTCAAAATTTGCTACCAATTCTTTTAGCGTTAATTCGTACCGAAGTCCGTTTGCCTCGCGGACCCATAGAGGTCTGTACACTTGGGGTATCATCGCGTCTAATTCTTTTTGGTAATCGGTGATGTCTGAGAACAATGATGTAATGTTTAACGTGACTGCCGGTACATATTGGTCCTCGAGGGTGGTTCCGACTTCTCGCGTGGCTATAAGACTGGTGTAATTAGTATGCCCAGAGCACCCTTCACGTAGCTGAATAATTCCCCTTCCTGCGATTGGTATCATTTGCGTGTCGTTTCCACAGACGATCTGCATTCGTTCCCTGTCAGGGAGATAAAATAACCAGCGGTTGGTCTTTCCAAATCGTTTCCAGTGTGGGGTTTGATTTCTAACCAGTTTTATGTCGCAAAAACTGTAAATCTGGCGCAGATTTCCAGTGATTATCAATGTTTCGCAAATCGGCAACAGTGTTAAGTCGAAGATTGGTTTGACGGGAACGCACACTTTGTAGTCCTTATGAGAGCGACAGTTGTTCAGTTCTCCCTTGGAGAACTCCATATATTTCTTATGTTCCCATGACAAAATCTTATCATTGGCGTTTTCGGTTGTATGAACGCGGCGACTAGCGTGTATTCCCCGAGAAATTGCGTTGTGGGGTAAGGGTGTAGTCTGAACAGAGAGTACGCGTTCGGCTCTATTAAGGGAATGTGCATCATAATTATGATTTTCCCGTCTTGATAACTTAAGGTGATTCGCGACATTCTTATCAGTGCTTCCGGTCCATCGTTGAGCGCTACGGGGAACGTTAACGACTGGCCAGAGGTGGCAAAATCCTGAGCAACCTTTTCCAAAGTCTCGGGACTTAATAATTCTGGGTGAGCAATCCCATTTTTGCAAAATGTATAATGTCGATTATAGTCTTTACGCTGGATAAATAGGCCTCGTAGACCAGTTCCACGCTGTTCTTCCATTCGAGCATACTCAAAACGTAATCCTCCACAGATTTCTCGGTTAAGCTGCGGTTCGCGTTTAATGAGGCCCATGCTTTATTATTGAGTGTTTCCATCGCTTCTAATTGTTCCCCGATGACGCGGTATTCTGATTCCACTATGTGCGTCTGGTCGTTCGTTAGCCTTACCATTCCATCCTTGCTGACATTAGCTTTCTCGAATTCGGTTTCAATAAATTTTGCTATAGTTTCGGGCATTTCTTCGAATAATGGTTCTCTAGTTATTTTTTCGTTGCTCGAAGATATTCTACGTAGGTCAGCGAGAGTTTTTCCCTTTAATTTGTGTAGGAGTTTGAAATTACTCCTAATTAATTTCGATTTGTTTTTCAAATCCTTTTTATTAACGAGTGAGGTGCACAGGTCAAATAAAAACATCCGACATTCTTCCTCCACCGTGTCCAAGGATAGATGCAAAAAATTAGGCCGTCGGTTTTCGATCGGTCTTAAATCGAGGAACGTTACCAGTTTCCATTCGTCTCGCACCAAATGCACATCTTGCAATTTCTCGTAGTATAGTCCGTCGTCATTTTTTATATGTTGGATCTCGAATTCCGGCGATCCGAAGCATCCTCCAAATAGGAGCAAGAGCAGCAGATGGTACATTGTTGCTTGCCTTTAATCATAAATATTCAGAAATAATGAGGTCTTTGTCCTCTAATTCCTTCTCTTTTATTTGTTGTGTTTTTTTTCTCTCTTTTTTTTACCTTGTTGGTATTTATTTATTTATTTTCGAGTTGATTTCGGGTTAATATTTCGTGTTAAGTTTTCGTGTTAAGTTTTCGTGCTTAATTTGATTTTGGTTTCCAATTTCAGCCAATTAGTTGTGTACGAATATTTGTATTTTCACGTGTACGTATTTTTCGGCTTCCATTACTTGGTTATTCGATCCGTTACGTGTCGTCCGGTCGTTCTTGATTGGTTGGTCTCGGTGCGTATGTAGGTCAACGAATCGGAGAGTCGGTACATCGTACCAAGATAGGAGTGGGGAAGGGTTAGATACTTTCCTAGGTTTTTATTCAGCCGGGCGGGCACCTTTTTGTAGTTAAGTGGGGATTGATGTCCCGGAGTAACTCCGATTTTTTCCTAGTTCGTTCATTCGTGATTGTTTCTTAGAGACGATTCCATCGTAGTATCTCTGAGGATTTTATTTTTTTATATCCACTTTTTTTCTCTTCCCGTTTTATCCTTTTTCAAACAAATAAAATGACTGCCGTGGTGTTAAAAAATTTGAAGACATCTCGCGATTACCCTGGACTCACTGGGGGACAGTCAAAATTTCGCGAGCCCTTGTGAACGTGACGGGCGGGGGAGTCGTGTGGTGAGGCGATATCGTTAGTGTCTCTCGTGGGTTGCGGCGCGTTGTGAATCAGCTGATGTGAGTAAAAGTGCATATATTATTATTATTATTGCCTTTTCTCTCTCTTTCTTTTTCCTTGTGTTTTGATTAATTATCGTATTTTTATAGCGTTGTTGATTTTATTTTTACGTGTTCTCTTTTTTTTTGAATAGTTGGGAGGACGATTTTTTTGCTGGCCCGTTTAATTTACGCAATCTGTTCGGGATGGAACCTATGTCGCGCCGATTGGAGGTCGAGAGAGCTTCGTTCTGGGTCCCCGAACAATATGATCTTGATGGGCCTTATCTGTCCGTTCGGACCTGGGAACCATGGACCCAAGATATGATTGATTATCTTTTGGTCCTGTTGGATGCGGATACTTCGCTATTGCGGGCCATTCAAACAGTGGTCCATGCGCGGCGTGTGTCGAAGAGACAAGGCGAATTTGAGTGAGTTGACTCGATAAACTTCCCTTCGTTTGGCTGTTATATACGCAGACAGTTTTTTTTTTCGAAGGAAAAATTATTATTATTATTATTTTTTTTTTGTTTTGTCTGCATTCTAGTGAGGGCCTTGGGGACGATCCTTGGAGACTTCTCTGGTTATTTGGCCATCATTCGTTGTTGGACCATGAAAAAGAGGTGGGAAAAAGATTCCTTGTTCTCTCCCCTTTTTTTGGTTTAATTGCGTCTGAATTGCATTCGTTAATTGAGGGAATTTTTCGCCCCTTTTTTTTCTAGCTCGTCAAGGGTATTCGGGGACGGCGTGGCCACCGAGGGTACGTCCTTATTTCTCGCTGTTCACCCTTTTGGTAGCGGGTAATGTTATTACGAAAATCTTTTTTGAGGTATCAATCGTTGTGGTCGCTATATATAATTTTTTTATTTGTTGGGTTTTTTTTATAACTTTCCGTATGTTTGTTTGATTGCAGGAGCTGGTGTTTGCCGATAAATATTTATACATGCTTTTTTTTCTTTTTACGAATTTTCGCGAAACAAAATTTGTACTTTGTAAAAAATAAAGAGTGAAATTTAAACTGTCTTCTCATGTTTTTTCATTGTCGAATTAACACCGAAGGAAGTTTTTTTTTGTGATGGTTTTGCAATTTTTCTATGTTAAAAAAAAACGCGTTTTGACTTCCTTTCGTGTTAGCTTTTCCTTTATACCATAGTGCATTTCATGGTGTAATCTATTTTGCGCTGACAGTGATCGCATAATTTTTTGGTTCTGGCGCACTTTGCGCAGCTAGTCGAATGCATACATGGCAAAAACACTACGTTTATTTCCCGGGAATGACAGGTTTGGCATAACTCAGTTTCGGTTGCTTCGGACGTGTCGGAATGACAGGAGGGTACGGGGGGCGAGTTCGATGCCGGGAGCCCGGGGGTGGGGGGTCGGTTGGTTCGGGTGAATCACGCTCTTCCGGTCACGTGTGTAGGGATCGCCCGGTTCACCGCGGAGGACTTTCGTTTGTAATGACGTTCTTCGCGGGAAGACACCCGTTCGCGGGCGGAGACACCGCGGCTCTGATCTTCCTCTGATACGGGAGTCGAACTACGGCTCGGTGAGACGAGAGGAGTGCCAATAGTCATGTAAAGGAAATGACAATGTGGGAACCATCGGGCGTGCTGTTCCCAAGGATAATCTGTGGGTTTCCAGTTGCGAATTTTTCCTCCGCAGTGGAAACACATGACTTTGTCTTTTGTTCCAGTGTAGAAAAATCCTGCCATCGCAAGAGTATCGGGGTTTAGTATATTTCCGTGTTTTTTCGGCCAACCAATAAAACTGTCTTTTCTTTTCTTATATCCCTCGTAGTGCGGTTCTACCGGGTGTACATATTGTTTCAGAGTGCCGAATCCGTCAAGCAGTTCGGGGAGTTCCGGAGTTTCTGCTTGCATGGAAAATGACGGGACTAAACGTGGGTCAATGCCTATGGGCACATTTCCGCACGCGACTCTTCTGACAAATCGGCATTGCTCATGTTCTTTCTGATGTCTGACCATGGGATCGTCGTTTTCTTCCCACGTAATTATCGTTGTTAAACAATCGAAACAACTAACCGTATCTTCCCATCCCGTGTAGTAAAATCCTGCGGCGGCGAGAGCCGTGGGATTTATTATATGCAAACTCCATCTCCGAAAACTGTCTAATCGAACCTGTTCAAATCGATATTTTTCGTGTATTGTTAGTACCGACATATTATTATTATTTTTTTTTTTCTAGTAAATATTCTCTTTTGATGTAATTTTATCCCGAAAATTTGTTAATTTTAGTGCACTAACCTTTCCCTGTGGTTAATTAAATTATATATATATATAATATAAAAAGATCTCGCCGCCGCCGCCGCCGCCGCCGCCGCCGCCGCCGCCGCCGCCGCCGCCGCCGCCGTGTAGGATATATAGGGCATTCCATGTCAAAAGGGCCCCCTTGGGCTGGAATTTTTCTAAGTCCCTCAAGGATCCCCTGGGCTGGAATCTGAGCGATGGGAGGGACGTCCCGACGGATAGGGGTTCTGAGGGATGTGGGTCCCGTGATAGGTAGGATTAAATTATGTAGGGTTAAGTTAGGTAGGGTTAAGTTAGATAGAATTAAGTTAGGTAGGATTAAGTTAGATAGAATTAAGTTAGGTAGGATTAAGTTAAATAGAATTAAGTTAGGTAGCGTCAAGTTAGGTAGGGTCAAGTTAGATATTGTTAAGTTAGGTAGGGTTAAGTTAGGTATGGTTAAGTTAGGTATGGTTAAGTTAAGTAGGGTTAAGTTAGGTAGGGTTAAGTAAGGTAGGGTTAAGTCAGATAGGGTTAAGTCAGATAGGGTTAAGTTAGGTAGGGTTAAGTTCGGTAGGGTTAAGTTAGGTAGGGTTAAGTTAGGTAGGTTTAAGTTAGGTAGGGTTAAGTTAGGTAGGGTTAATTTAGGTAGGGTTAAGTTAGGTAGGGTTAAGTTACGTAGGTTTAAGTTAGGTAGGGTTAAGTTAGGTAGGGTTAAGTTAGGGAGGGTTAAGTTAGGTAAGGTTAAGTTAGATAGAGTTAAGTTAGGTAGGGTTAAGTTAAGTAGGTTCAAGTTATGTAGGTTTAAGTTAGGTAGGGTTAAGTTAGGTAGGGTTAAGTTAGGTAGGGTTAAGTTAGGTAGGGTTAAGTTAGGCAGGGTTAAGTTAGGTAGGGTTAAGTTAGGTAGGGTTAAGTTAAGTAGGTTCAAGTTATGTAGGTTTAAGTTAGGTAGGGTTAAGTTAGGTAGGGTTAAGTTAGGTAGGGTTAAGTTAGGTAGGGTTAAGTTAGGTAGGGTTAAGTTAGGCAGGGTTAAGTTAGGTAGGGTTAAGTTAGGTAGGGTTAAGTTAAGTAGGTTCAAGTTATGTAGGTTTAAGTTAGGTAGGGTTAAGTTAGGTAGGGTTAAGTTAGGTAGGGTTAAGTTAGGTAGGGTTAAGTTAGGCAGGGTTAAGTTAGGTAGGGTTAAGTTAGGTAGGGTTAAGTTAGGTAGGGTTAAGTTAGGTAGGGTTAAGTTAGGCAGGGTTAAGTTAGGTAGGGTTAAGTTAGGTAGGGTTAAGTTAAGTAGGTTCAAGTTATGTAGGTTTAAGTTAGGTAGGGTTAAGTTAGGTAGGGTTAAGTTAGGTAGGGTTAAGTTAGGTAGGGTTAAGTTAGGTAGGGTTAAGTTAGGTAGGGTTAAGTTAGGCAGGGTCAAGTTAGGTAGGGTTAAGTTAGGTAGGGTTAAGTTAGGTAGGGTTAAGTTACATGGGGGTTCCCGAGAGAAAGGAGTTCCGAGTACGAGAGTTATCGAGGCATAGGGGTTCGGAGTACGGGAGTTCCCGAGTATGGAGGTTCCCGAGAGATGGGAGATCTCGACGAATAATAATTCCGAGTAACGGGGTTCCCGAGGGATAAGGGTTCCGAGTATGGGGGTCCCGAGGGATATGGATTTCAAGTATGGGAGTCCCGAGGGATAGGGGTTTTGAGAGATGGGGGGTCCCGAGGGATATGGATTTCAAGTATGGGAATCCCGAGGGATAGGGGTTTTGAGAGATGGGGGGTCCCGAGGGATATGGATTTTGAGGGATGGGAGGGACGTCCCGAGGGATAGGGGTTCTGAGGGATGGGGGTCCCGAGTTAAGTAGAATTAAATTAAGTAGGGTTACGTTTGGTAGTGTTTATTTAAGTAGGTAGTAGTTAAGTAAGTAGGGTTCTGTTAGATAGGGTTAAGTTAGGTAGAGTTAAGCTAGGTCGGGTTAAGTGAGGTAGGGTTAAGTTAATCAGGGTTAGGTTACGTAGGTTTAAGATGTTGAGGGGGGGGGGAGCGCGCGAAGCGCGCGGGGGGGGGCGAAGCCCCCCCCCCTGGGGTTGGCGCGCGAAGCGCGCAGGGGGCGAAGCCCCCTAGTATATATATATTTTTCACAATTCCTTCAAATGCTGGTATTTTGTTAATATTGGTTACAAAGTCGTATTTATTACTGTTATAAAAAAAAAATTTCGTCCTTGGTCCCTTTATTTATTACTTAAAATTCAACCGGTACTTTACCGTTTTTACTTTTATTTTACTGGCGCAATCTCGTGAAGCTGTGTGCGGGATTCCAATTTTTTCCGTGTGTTTTCTTTCGTCGCTCCCTTTAAGAAAAAATATCGTTTCACTAACTCGAATAATTGATACGTAAATTTGTTGAGACATTGTGCTACTTTGTTTTATTGTATGTTCACTATTGTTATTTATTGTTGAATTATCATCCGTGTTTAAAAGAAAAATTACTATACTCTTTTATTACGACTTTTGCTGTGAGTTCGGTGGTCGTCCCCTTGCTTTCTTTTTCGGGGCAATCGGTATCGTATTTTCTATCACTTCGCGAATCAATCCACTTATTGGTACGGGGTCAGACAGAGAAGGTTCCGGCCTAAAATAAGGGCTGATCATAAACAGAGATACTCTCAAAAAACTTTCTGCTTCTGTTTGAAAGTCTGTCGATGATTGTAGATAGCGGCAATTTGCTTGTCGAAAAGCGTGTTGCTGCGACGTGACGTCGTGAGCTCGCCAATTGTTCATCGTGAGATTACAAAAGTAGCATTTCACTGTGTCGTTTACTCTCGTGTAGAAAAACCCTGCTTTTGCCATTTCTACCGCTCTTATCGGTATACTCGCTGGCCAAGTAGCGAAAGAATGTATGCGAGCCATGAAATTCTCGTATAGTGGGTAGATGGGATTCATCATCGGAGCGATCGTTAATGGGCCTTGGGGCGCCGCTGTTTCGGTGATGGGGACGGGCGGTTGTCCCGCTGAGGCGCTGGGTAGCCTAAAAGGGGGCTTGGGGAGAGGTACGTTACCACACGGGAGTCCTCTGATGAATTTACAATCACTCGAGCATTTCCGATGCACAATTTTGGGATCGTCTTTAGCTCTCCAGTTTCCAATTATTCATTGACAGCAAAAGCATTTAGTTAAATCCCCTGTACCGAGATAAATTAATAGTGCTGCGGCTAATTTACCCGGATCGGGATTAGCGACACGCCAATTCACAAAGCTTTCAAGTCGTATCTGCTCGAAACAATAAGTGAAGTTACAACCTCCTATTGCCATGATTTAGCTTCCAAAAATGTTTTTATTTTTATTTTTATTTTTTTTAAATTCTTTTGTTTTATAATTACTGTAATTAACAATTAAAATGATTGATGGTATATGTTGTTTTTTTTTCTTCCTCTTTTTTATTACTGCGACTCAGGATAGGCGTATATGTGCATGTATTTAAATTATTATTATTAGTCCCTTTATTTTATTTATGTTGTGCTTGGAATTATTCTATGGCAATCTTTGATTTTTTTAGTCGATTAGTGTGCACTACCAATTCCTTTCTCGGAAGTTTTATTCGTACGTTACCCGTCGTTAATATCGCCGTGACTTCGTGTGGTCCCGTTTAGTGATCGCCGAGTTTCCCTTGTTTGGATCCTTTAAGCAAAAATACCGGTTCACCGACTTTAAGCGCGATGGGATTTATTTTTTTATCCTGATATTCTTTAGATTTTTCTTTTGAGTCTATCAAGTTTTTCCGTCCCATTCCTTGAATTTCGTGTATTTGTGTTACTAGTTCCGTTAAATAACCATCGTAAGTCGCGAGTTTCTCCATTTCCGACGGGGGCATACTGGAGGGAGTTCGCGCTCTTTTTCCGAATACCATTTCGTACGGCGTGTGTTTTGTTCCTTCGTGAACGTTCGTATTGTAATTAAAGATGGCCATTTCTACCCATTCATCCCAATTCTTTTATTTTGTGGTAAATTGTTTCAAGTATTCGCCGAGGGCATGATGGGATCTTTCCAACGATCCATTGGATTGTGGGTGGAACGCGGTAGTTCTAACCTTTCGAATTTTAAATAATTTTGCGATTTGTTTTAGGAAATTGCTCAAAAAATTACTGCCTTGATCGGTAAGTACTGCTTTCGGTGACCCGAAATAGCAAATAAATCTTTTAACAAAGGCGTCGGCTATGGTCACAGCTCTTGCGTTGGGTAGTGATATTGCCACGGAATATTTAGTTAATTGGTCTTGTATAATTAGGATGTATTCATTATCGAGATCTGTTTTGGGAAGCGGGCCTACTATATCCATTGCAATTTTATCAAAGGCTATTGCCGGTGTGTCGGTGATAATCATTGGCATTTTAGTTTTTGTTCTGACCAATTTTTGCTTCCTCATAGAGGAAGCTTTGTTTTCATGAAATTTTTTTTTTTTCGAGATTTTCATGCCAGTATGCTTAGAATCACCTAAAATGTCGAGAAAAGTGGTTTAGAAAAAATGTCCGTATGTATGTGTGTGTGTGTGTGTGTGTGTGTGTGTGCGTGCGTGCGTGCGTGCGTGCGTGCGTGCGTGCGTGCGTGCGTGCGTGCGTGCGTGCGTGCGTGCGTGCGTGCGTGCGTGCGTGCGTGCGTGCGTGCGTGCGTGCGTGCGTGCGTGCGTGCGTGCGTGCGTGCGTGCGTGCGTGCGTGCGTGCGTGCGTGCGTGCGTGCGTGCGTGCGTGCGTGCGTGCGTGCGTGCGTGCGTGCGTGCGTGCGTGCGTGCGTGCGTGCGTGCGTGCGTGCGTGCGTGCGTGCGTGCGTGCGTGCGTGCGTGCGTGCGTGCGTGCGTGCGTGCGTGCGTGCGTGCGTGCGTGCGTGCGTGCGTGCGTGCGTGCGTGCGTGCGTGCGTGCGTGCGTGCGTGCGTGCGTGCGTGCGTGCGTGCGTGCGTGCGTGCGTGCGTGCGTGCGTGCGTGCGTGCGTGCGTGCGTGCGTGCGTGCGTGCGTGCGTGCGTGCGTGCGTGCGTGCGTGCGTGCGTGCGTGCGTGCGTGCGTGCGTGCGTGCGTGCGTGCGTGCGTGCGTGCGTGCGTGCGTGCGTGCGTGCGTGCGTGCGTGCGTGCGTGCGTGCGTGCGTGCGTGCGTGCGTGCGTGCGTGCGTGCGTGCGTGCGTGCGTGCGTGCGTGCGTGCGTGCGTGCGTGCGTGCGTGCGTGCGTGCGTGCGTGCGTGCGTGCGTGCGTGCGTGCGTGCGTGCGTGCGTGCGTGCGTGCGTGCGTGCGTGCGTGCGTGCGTGCGTGCGTGCGTGCGTGCGTGCGTGCGTGCGTGCGTGCGTGCGTGCGTGCGTGCGTGCGTGCGTGCGTGCGTGCGTGCGTGCGTGCGTGCGTGCGTGCGTGCGTGCGTGCGTGCGTGCGTGCGTGCGTGCGTGCGTGCGTGCGTGCGTGCGTGCGTGCGTGCGTGCGTGCGTGCGTGCGTGCGTGCGTGAGTGCGTGCGTGCGTGCGTGCGTGCGTGCGTGAGTGCGTGCGTGAGTGCGTGCGTGCGTGCGTGCGTGCGTGCGTGCGTGAGTGCGTGCGTGAGTGCGTGCGTGCGTGCGTGCGTGCGTGCGTGCGTGCGTGCGTGCGTGCGTGCGTGCGTGCGTGCGTGCGTGCGTGCGTTTTCGAAAAAAAAAATGTTTTGCTCTAAATCACGTCGTATTTTAACAAATGAACCGAATTGTTGTATAGTGGAAAAACAACATACAGGACTGCTACGTACGAAATTTATTGATGATCGGTAAAGTCGTTCGGATTTTATACCATTTTGAATTTTTAAAAAAATTTAGATTTTCGAGATAACTTCCGCAAAAGTTAAGAAAGTAGGCCAAAACTTTGTATCTAATGAAAATGAGATGTAACAGTGTTTGTGACGGAGTTTTCTTTTGTTCAAATTAAAAACAGTTGCAAAGTAGAACTTTGCACATTGCTTCCACATTAATTTTCGTTTTTCACAAAGCTTCCTCTATGAGGAAGCCAAAATGTTAAATAAACAAGCTTCCTCATAGAGGTGGCTTTGTGAAAAACGAAAATTAATGTGGAAGCAATGTGCAAAGTTCTACTTTGCAACTTTTTTTTAATTGGCAATGCAAACAACGTTGAATAAATAGTTGAATTTCTTCCTTTAAATTCTTCCAATAGTAATCGTGGCAAATTCTATTATAGGTTTTGCCAACTCCTCTGTGTCCGCCGACAGCAGAAGAATGCATTTCTTCAATAATTTTGTAACGATCTTCCGGGGGCGGTTCTCTGATTAGTCCCTGGCAAATAATAATTTTTACGTCACTATGAGCGAAAATTATCCGAAGCTGTGTTACAATGTCCTCCCACGGAACGTTTAAGATGTAAATTGTCTTGG
This sequence comes from Pimpla rufipes, assembly GCA_963932165.1. Lineage (NCBI taxonomy): Eukaryota > Metazoa > Arthropoda > Insecta > Hymenoptera > Ichneumonidae > Pimpla > Pimpla rufipes. The sequence continues at coordinate 4,320,773 of OZ010635.1, forward strand.
CTATACTGACTATTTGGAGTGACAATTTTTCAATTAAATGTCGAGCGCTCTTAAAAACTTCCACGATATTTCCGAGTATTAGGCTGGGACCTTCTGCCCGATTTATCGGTGATTGGAAGTGCCAAATTAAATCTACCATGTTTTTTGGAAATGGATTGCGCTTTATTCAGCGTTAAATTTTTTAGTTTGGGTAAACAATCTCTATCTTTTAGCATTACAGCTCCGGAGTCTGCGGGTTCCCCCTCGGTTGAGACAAAGAATACCAAATTGTCTCTTCGGGAGTAAAGTAGGTCACGGGACAGCTTAACGTTGTTGGCTACTATTCTTCCGGTCGTAGGTGCACGTATCCCCGGGGAAGGCAATAAATTAGCCTCTGAGGTGTCAGAGAGATTGTCTTCGTCGCCCGATGCTTCGGACTCGCGATCTTCGAGGGGTCTCGTTTTATGTCTTTTCTTTCTCCTTGATATGCTATCTTCATCGTCGTCGAGTTCGGTCTCGTCGCTGGGCACCTGATTGTCATGCAGAGTTTCCTTTTCCTCGCCTTCATTATTGATTCCAACCTGGAGCGATCGTCTGTCATCTTCGGTATTCGTCACAGAGCCTCTCTGGGTGACTTTTACGATGTCCTCCAGTCCCTTTCCTAATTCTCCATTTCTACGCGGGTCTACCGCGTTTTTTATGTTCGTGGTCGACAGGGCTTCCTCCCGGCTCTCTCGGGTCGAAACAGTTACTGGGTCTGTTTTCGCCGGCGATTCGTTATTGTCGAGGGCCTCTAATTCCCAGTTACATTCTTCTATTTCCGTGCATGGACGTGTGGGTTCGCTTTCGTCAGTGTGTGTAATGTCATCGTCCGACTCTTCTTCCAATAATCGTGAAATTTCTGCGTCCGTTAACTTCCGTCTGAATTTGGTTCTGTTGTCATTTATTGCATTAATTCGTATTGTGAAAACGTTGTTGGGTGTAATTGATTTTTCTACTGGGTTTCTTGACAATGCGTCGGCGTTGACATTAGTTTTCCCGGCTTTGTATACTATCTCATATTCGTACTCAGCTAATTTTATTCTCCAGCGTAAGATTTTCGGATTGCCGTCGGTGGCCTTTCTGAACCACGTAACCGGTTTATGGTCCGTCACCACGGTAAAACGTCGTCCATATAAAAACGGGCGGAAATGCAGTATCGAATATACAATCGCTAAAGCTTCCTTTTCGTACGTGTCGTATCGCTCTTCGACTTAACTTAGAGCTCGCGAGGTGTAGGCACATGGGTGGTCGTGGTTAATTTCTCCCTGAGATAGGATGCTGCCGATAGCATAGCCTGAGGCGTCCGTTGTGAGAATAAAAGGTTTGGAAAAATCCGGGTATTGTAATACAGGAGCGGAACAGAGTTTTTCTTTTAGTATTTCAAATGATTCCTGTTGTTCGGTTCCCCACTCGAAGGCATTTTCTTTTCGTAATAAAGCTGTGAGAGGCTTAGTGATTTTCGCGTATCCCTCAATAAATCGTCTGTAATATCCCGTTAATCCTAAAAATTGACGGGTGTCTTTAATGTTTTTTAGCACAGGATAATTACGTACTGCTTCTAATTTTTTCGGATCGGGCCGTACTCCGTTATTCCCAATTATGTGGCCCAAATATGCGACTTCCTTTTTCAAAAATTCGCACTTGTCGGGTTGTAATTTAAAATTTGCGGCCTGTAGGCGTTTCATTAATTCGCGGTATATTTTTCCATGTTCTTCTAAACTGTTGGCGTATATAACTATATCGTCTAAATAGACGAACACGCCCTGTCCGAGGAGACCGCTTAGTGTGAGATCCATTGCTCGTTGAAAGGTGGGAGGGGCGTTCCGTAGCCCAAAAGGCATTCTCACGAACTCGTAGTGGCCTCGCGGTGTCGTGAAGGCGGTCTTATGTCTGTCTTCCGGGGCTACCTCTATTTGATGAAAACCCGAGGCTAGATCAAATACGGAGAAATATTGCGCTCCACCGAGGTGATCCAGTATGTCGTTAATATTGGGAATTGGGTATGCATCGGCTATAGTTTTTTCGTTCAGGGCGCGGTAGTCGAACACAACTCTCCATTTTTTATTACCTTGCGAGTCGGCTTTCTTAGGCACGACCCACACCGGGCAGTTGTACGGTGAAGTGGACGGTATTATTATTCCTTTGCTAAGCATGTCTTCTATTTGTTTACCTATCTCTTCTTTAGTACATTCGGGCCATCGATAACCTCTATTATTGATGGGAAGATCATCCGTCGTTGGGATGCAATGTCGCAATATCGTTGTGCAAGTTAATAAATCTCCCGGAATTTGATACAGATGTGCACTTTCTTCCTATATCGTTTCTATACTGTTTTTCTCTTCTTCGTTCAACTCCGTGAGTCTCAATAAATTTTTTATTTGTTCCAAGCGATTATTCGATATTTCTTTTGTCACTACATAACACGGGGATTCGTTAACAGGAAATTGAATTTCTCTATATAGGTTATTACTGCTTAACCTTTGTACTAAAGCAACGTCCATAATTTCGTAATGTATGGTCGAGTGTTTATTGACTTCAATTTGATTTTTCGTTTTGATTTTATACCGTTCTTTGCTTGTGGGTAATAGCGCAGTGGCAAGCGGCGAACCCTCCGATGACTCGCCAGGCGTATCTTCATTGTCTCGTGATCTTGAAGTGGCGTTTACGTCACTTATTAATGCAGTTAATTTGCGATCCCTTCTTTCTATAAATTTTTCGAGGTCAATTTCTTCATTTATTTTTGCTTTAAAATCTGGTGTTTCTTCCGATTTATTTTCTGCGTTTTCCTGGATTTTATCTATTTCAAAGGTATTTTCCTGATTCATTATTTCGTTGTGCTCCAACTTTTTAATATCGAGCCTAGCTTTGGCCCCTTCGACGAGCGAGTCGACCCTCATAAATTCTGGGTAAGCCACCAGTGTGTCTTCGGCGGTGACTGACGGCGTCGACTGCACCCGTGCCTCCGAAAAGTCCGAGTGACACCCTTTTCTCGTTGTTTCTGTTTCGTCGGTTTTTTTTTTTCGCTCCTGACCTACAGCCTTCACTTTCTATCATATTTATTTCCATGGTTCTCTGAGCGTATTCTTCTGATTTTTTCATATAAGTTTTATTGAATTGATTTTGATCTTCGCGAACTTCCGGGTTAATTTCCTTGAATAACTCTTTATTTGCCAATGGCTTTGCATCGTTAACTCGATTATTACATTGATTATTCATTATTTCGTCCTTACTAGTTTCATTCCTGGGTTTCCTTTCTTTTTCTAATAATTTTTCACGATCTGAGATTTTCATAGAACTGACTTTTTCGACATCCTCGATTGATTCTGTCCCTACTGTACATGCGAAATTTATGGTATTCTTAATATTTCTTTGAATCATTCCTGCTCGTTTTCCGGTGTCAGGTATCTCGATTGGTAACTGGCAACCACTATTTTTACTTTCATTTTTACCCGATTCATTTCTAATATCTGGTTTTCCTGATTGACAATTGTTTACTTCATCTTTACCGGGATTGGTTTCCTTGAGCGTTTCTTTCTTTAATTCTATCTCTTTACCCGGTAATTGTTCGAAGACTCGATTTTCTACAAGATCGTGACTGTCGACATCCTCGAGGGATTCTGCCCCTACTGTCCATGCGACATCACATAAATTTTCAACTTCAATGGGTCCTGCCCGTTCCTCGGTGTCAGGTTTCCCTGTTGCAAGAGAACAAACTTTAATTTCATCATAATTTTCCGTATTTCCACAAATTTTCGAGTCATCTACTTTTATCAGGGGCTGTGAAGGATAAAAATCAAAACTTCTTGGTTTTCCACTAGTTTCTGGGTTCTTCGTGTAATTCATTGTCTGGGCTTCATAATATTTATTTCTCTCTGTATCATTTTTCATTTCGCTTTTCTTTTCGTTTATTTAATTCGGGCTAATCTCGGGAGTTTCTTTTCTAGGGACTTGCGATTTCGTTTCTAATTCACTGCGTGTCGTTGTATTTTTTTCCAGGGATGTTTCTCTTTTTATTGGCGATAGTTCTGATGCGGTTCCGCGTCCTTTCTTTGAATTGAGAGAAGTGTCTTCTGAACTTGATTCGATTTCGTAACTCTTATTTTTACTCAATTTATTTTCGTTGGAATATTCTCGGGATTCTAATTCCATGACAGGCACATGCAATTCAACGGCCCAATTATTACTGTTGGTGATGTAAATATATGCTTTCCCGTTATTGTTTTTAACAAACCCATCTTGTATTTCTACGCCTTTTACTGTACTCATTGGAGGTAAATAACCTTCCCTCATGGACAAATCTTTTACTCTTACGTAACACAACTTGGTAGATTTAGCAGGGACGACCATGGTTTCGGGTGTCGCGAATGGTATTATTACGTTTTGCATTTCTAATTGTCGATTTTCGTAGTCAATTTTTACTCTATTTCCATCTAAATAATCGGATCCTAAAATTCCGGCTTCTTTTATCGGAAAATCATAACCGACAACATGGAAGGTAGCATAGCGTCCGAATATTTGAATCGTGACGCAACCGTGCGTATAGATGGAATTTTTAGTGATTCCCTTTAGGTGGAGTATCTCTCCCTGATCTATCGGGGTACTGGGGTCCAAGAATTGTTCCTTGATAATATTTGGTCCGGCTCCGGTGTCGATCATGAGCAAAACGGGTCGTATTAATTCGGGAGCTGTCGTCATTACACTGGGCACGCTGCCTTCGTTGCTCAAGTGGATATTAAATATTCGAATTACTCGTACGCTCGACTCGCTCTGCTGGCTGCGATACGGTGGATTGAGCGCTCGGCCTGCGTAGTCTCCCTCACCGCGCTCTTGCTCGGGGATCATTGTCGTTTCCCTGGTTCCCATATCTCGGTCCGTTGTTCGGACGGACGGGACAATCGCGAATAAAATGCCCAAGTTGCTTGCAATAGTGACACGGCCCTGAACGATCTGCGGCGTTATTGGGTCGTTCCATATATTGACGATTATTACCAGCATTATTGGTCAGCGGTTGCGAGTGATTATTACGAAATGGACAAATATGAGCTCCATGGCCTTCTTTTTTGCAAATTTGACATCTTACTTCGTTCGGACCCGGGTATCTCAGATTTTGCGGGACTTGTATTTGCGCCGGATGCACAGGTCTGAAAGACGAAGAGGGCAATCGCGAACATTTATCGGCTGTATGGCCGTTATTTTTGCACAACTGACAAAATGTGTTTTTTTCATCTTCTCTTTTTCCCGGGGGAAACATTTTATAGCATCGATCGGCGGTGTGCCCACGTTTGTTACATACCTGGCAAATTGTTAATGCAGGGGCTTCAGTGTTGGGCGTGCTGTTGTTTAAAGGAGGAAAATTTTAAAACATTTGTCGGCTGAATGGCCGGTCTTCGTGCACACCTGGCATACGGGTGGGTTCTTTATCTCTTTTCCGTACGATTGGTCGCGTGCTACCTGCGTTTGGGCCGTCTCTTTCCTCATGCACTCCTTGGCGACGTGACTCCTCTTCTCGCACAACTGGCACGTCGGCTCTTCGCTCACTGCTACATGCACGCCGCGCCGCCCCTCGGTTTTACTAGCCTGGGCCTTAGGTGTCTCCGGCATGGCGCCTCTCAAGATTGCCTGTGAGACTAAATTTTTCTCGATCTGCACCGCCTGTCTAATTAAGTAGTCAAAATCATTGTTCGGAGCTAAACGTTGTTCGATTTCAGGTTTTAATCCGTGTAGAAAACAAGTAGGTAGACTTTTCCTGGTGTTTTCGATAAATGCTGCTGTCAGCGGGTGGTTAATATTTCCTTCATAATTTTCGAGTATTGCCTTTCCCAGATCTCTTATGCGATTCGCGTAGGTTATTACTGATTCTTTGTCGAGTTGATATATTGATGCTAATTCCCCTTGGAGTTGATAAATATTACGTTTAGGTGCGTAGATTTCTTTAAGAAATTGTTCCAACTCAGAAATGGTATCAAAATTTTTCTCTTGTATTGTTCTGCGGGGTTCTCCGATTATTTTTATCCGCACGGCTTTCACTAGATTTACTTCGGCGCCTGGTCCCATCATAGCCAAGGCTTCCCTACATCCCTGAATGAATAAACCGAGTGACATGGTGTGCCCATCATAATTAGGGATTACCGCTAAGGCATCCCTCAGTGAAAGGGTTTGATTGTGTAATCCCATTTTGTAAATGGGATTTTCGGATTCTTCATTTATGCCTGTTATTGGATTTGTCCCTGGTTCCGCGTTAGTGGCTTTATCTGTGTTCTCGTTAGGATGATCTTTAGAATACCCGGGAGCGGGTTCCGTATTTCGGATAAAATGCGATAGACTTTCTAATAAATTCCTTGGTACGATTTTCGGTTTTTTCAATATTGATTTTACCGCGCGGTTTTGGTTTGTCGTATTCTTCGGGGTGTCGGAGAGAGCAGTTTTATATTCGGTAGCTTCGAGTGGCGTTGAAGTGCTTAAAGGTGTTCCAAATAATCCCGGTGAGGTGTTCGGGAGTGCGTGATTTCCGGTTGATGGGCCCGCGCGACCGGGGGGATTTTTACCTGCCTCGGCGCGTGCCACTTCTAATGACTCGAGAGGGACTTCTGAGCGGTCGGGGACCGTTGGCGGTCTCTCTGTTGTTTCACATTCGTTACTACGATCGCTGAATATAAGTATATATTGGTTGGTCCCGTGAATGGGGTCTGGAATATATCCTACTAAGGCCCAATTATTTCCAGGGGATTTATTTTCTGTGTTCGAGGGTATTTGTCCGCTGACTTCAATGTGTTCTTGCGTCTGTGTTATTTCGGAAATCTCTTCGGGTAATCCGAAGAACACTTGAGTTTTATTTAAATCTTCACTATCAACTGATTTTGTGTCGTCACTCTCGTCTACTGATTTCGTATTTTCCCCGTCGTCGGTTTCGATTCTGTAAGTTCTCACACCGTCTTCAGTTATTTCCGCGGATTGTAAATTTTTGTCCGATTCGAATCTAATTCTCACTGTTTTTCCTCCTGTGTGTTCGGGGATTTGTTCGTCTTCCGTAACTGTCTCTGTTGATTCGTCCGATTCTGATTCAGAGGTTTTCTCCGAGTCAGCGATTCCTGGAAAGTCGGGGACGGTTTTTTCGAATGGTCTTTTATCTGCTGTCTCGGGGATTTCGTGGGTTCCGATCACTGTGTTAAGGGTATTAGTATTGTCTCCTGTTGTACGTCGACTTCGTTCGCAGGGATATGTACTCAATAGTTTATCGTCTAACGGAAGGTTTTTAGAACGAGTCCCGTGCATTTATCATTTTTTTTATGAGCGAGTTCTACGGATGTAATTATATTTGATTTTTTTATATGTTTTTGCTCTCTTCTTGTTGACCTTTGTTTTAATCTGACATGAATGTGCGCACCACTGAATTATTATTCGAAATATGTTTTGTACCCAGTCGCTCAACATTTATAGATGGGAAAGATTTTATCTCTTGTGGTTTTTTAATCTGTTATCGGAGAAATCGGACTTGCAGGAGAGCAGTAAATCTCGGTGTAAGTCGTGTCAATGTTATCTTGGAGGAATTCACTATGAGTTTTCCACAGTCTGGGGTCTGAAGCCCATATGGAGGATATAACTGGTGGTGTTGGTGTGGGGATGTCAATTGGAATCAATTTGTATTCTTTACAAGAATAATCTTCGATTCATTTGACTTTGCGTTCTCCGGAATGAATCAACTGTAGTTTTGTTACTTGATATTTTTTTCCACCACGACGTTTACTTGCCATATACGGAAAAGGGGGTTGTGATAGGAGACTAAGAGTGAAACCTCTGTAATCACCTGCCTTAGCCTTAGATTCGATTTCGTTCTATTTCTCAAAAAAAAAAGTTTCCGTTGAAGGTTTCCGTTTTACTTACGAAGCAACGAGATTTGTTCAATAATTATTCAAAGGATTGTAAAAGGTCGTGGGATATGTGTCTGAGTAAGAGGAGCCAGTAAGTTCAGTTGGTGAGAGAAGGACCTTAAGTCCGTCGGGTCTGGGGCGTCGATCTGGCCAGGTAGAATAATTTTACTTTCTATTCGTTTTTGAGCTTGGTATTTTCCTGAGGGATCTTCTCAGTTGAGGTTTTGATACCGAGTTGTTTTTCCGGTTGATTTTTTTTAACGAAAGTTTTTCAAAAATTGTTCTTTTATCATTATATTAATAAGTTCTTGAGTGACGGCTTCTAATTCAACAATACGCATGTGAAGCTCTACTAGTTTTTCCAAAGTGTCCATGTAATATATTGAGTAGTTGTTACAAAATTTCAAAGTCAAATCATTGTAAATCGCAAAATGGTTCAGGCCTGTCAAATTATTTAAAGAAGCGCTCTTAAGATCCCGGACGAGCCCCCAAAAATTTGTTACGTCAAAAGTGTCGTAGATTTTACTCGAGCGACAATTTTACACGTATTAGTGCGGTTCAGCGTGATTTACCCGTGCTCTGGTCAAGAAGGAAGGCTCCTCCCTAAACCACATCTGACGAAGTACACTAAACGCGCAAGCTCTGTTTCGAGTCTAACCTTTCGGAAAATTACTCGGGGACGAGTTGCGAATGCTTCTCTAAAGGGAATTTGACTGAGGTCTGAGATGATGATGATGTGATGATGGCTCGAGACAATGCGCGTACTAAATTTCACCGATATAATTAAAAATGTCACTTACCCTTTTTGTGTTGAACTGGATGCTGATGCTGCAGATGGGAAGGACACGATCGTAAAGAAACTGTGACACTGAATTTAAGAATGCAACCGTCGAATTTTATTCGTAAAACGAGGAAATTAAGTAAACCGATTTTTCTCAACAAAGGATGGTAACATGTAATTAATCGTGATGATGTTCACAAATATCGGCACCTCGTGGTGTAACAAAATTCAGAGTTCGGATGTACAAGTTTCTCAAAATACGAAGCGTGCGAAACTATAAAATAAAATACAAAATTAGTCGAAGCCCGAAAATACAAAAACTGTAGAGTCTTATTCAATTCTATAAACTCCTAAGTCCCCGTTTAGGACAAAGGTTCGAATTACGAGAAATGAAAATCTTAGCGAAGAACGGAATGGATCTAAGTCTGTAGGCGGATTGAAATTCGATGATGATTGAAGCTCGAAATTTTCTAAGTTCGTGATACGATTTTAACTTCGGAGCTGATTTTTCCTAAGTCCGTGGTACGATTTAAATTCGGAGCTGATTTTCTTCTAAGTCCGCGATACGATTTAAATTCGGAGCTGATTTTCTTCTAAGTCCGCGATACGATTTAAATTCGGAGGTGATTTTTTCTAAGTCCGCGGTCGGACAGAAATTCGTCGTTAATTCGATTTTAAAGTTTCAGTCTATGCTCGGGCAGAGATTCGACGTGGGCAGATCTAATTTTCGGGACGCACTGTGTCTTGTCGATACCTTTTTGTCTTTTTATATGATTGGGTCCTTTGTCTATCGTTTGATTGAGCGATGGTAGGGGTAGTGCCTACGTGATTTTCAACTCCCTATCTCATGAGCTAGAGGAGGACACCGCGCCTTGCAGGTCGCGCGTGGCTCGCGCGTGGCTCGCGGCCCCCGCGCCTGTCCCTTGCCCTGGCTCCACTTTTACGACTTCCTCTTTCGTCAATGTCTTCTCGATGTTTCGACCAGGTGTTCACGCTCTTCGTTGGTACGATTTAGTTTCTGCCTTATTAGGACCTCTTCGCTTGTTGTTGCTAATACGCGTTGTTATAAATTTTGTATAAAATTACAGCTCCATATTCTCGCGGGGACGTATCTTAACTTTCTTAATTATTCAAGATTATGCGACGTCATTTGTATCTAACTGTGGGAATCCCAATTTTATAAACTGTTAACCTTTTCACCATTTTGTTTATATTAACAAGTATCCCACCGAATGTTATAACGTTTAAAAGTTATTCATGGCTAGGTGTACGAATCCCGATTTTATAAGCTATTAAACCTTTTACCATTTTCTTATGTTAACAAATTATCATGGTGAGTTATATAATTCTTAACAGTTGTTCATGGACACTTTAGTCATTTTTGCCTCCTTATCTTACGGGGCTCCGTCCTTTGAGTTCCAAAGGTTCCTTGAGACATTGATTATTTCGACTTGTTGCATTCTCCTATTCTTTAATCTGTGAATTTACAGGGGTCTTCAAGAAAAGCGGAAGAATAGGTTTAGTTATCTGGCCAGACTATAACTCCATCACGTACAAATCATGATTTCCGAGACGAAAAATGAAACGACGATTTTGGTGGAACGTAGGGCATTCACCCGGTGTTCTCGTAATCTTCTAGCTCTCAGGGCTAAGTAGATTTCTTTTATTTCCTTTTTTGTGACCACAGGCGGGTTCGGCTGCAACGAGTGATCGAGGATCGTTAAGAGGCGTGGTAACGCAAGGCCCGCGGCTGATGGTCGATAACCGACCCGCCCGGTTGCCTCTAGTTTCGTCTATCGCCGCTCGCTCGAGTGGCGTAGGTGATATTTTCTAGAGAGCTTAGTGTTTTGAAAAATCGGGCCCTGTTGTACCCTCATCCGCACACTTTTACCTCGACTGACCCATCGGTATCTGTTAACAGATATTGTAGTTTCCGGGGCCTGCAGGGACCGTTGCTCGTATAATTGTTTACCGAATGCCCCCCTTTCGCCAGAAGTTTCGAAACCCATGACTGAACTAAGAGTTCGTTTGTGCGAATAGCGCGAATTTACGGCCTGACGTAACAGAGGAATGGAGTATCGATACCAGAACAATACACTGTACCCCGTTGAACAGGGATTACCAATAATCTACGGCGAGAGAAGGCCACTGTATACGGAGGGACACAAAATAGGAATTTGTAAGGGAGTATTTCTGCCATCCTACCACGTAGCAGTCCAAAACATGGAAATCGAATACCAGGGGAGCATAGACGCAACGATTATGGACCCAGCGCAACCGAGCACGTCAGGGACAAGTAGCGTCGGGCTACGCCGCAGTGAGCCCGTCATAGAATACAGCGGCCTGCCACTAAGCACCACACACCCAAGCCAAGCCGACGAAATCTTTCCACCAATCTCGGTGTCCCGTCTCCCCGACACTCCTCCGGTAAAAGAAAAGAAACAAGAGTGTCTAGACGAAGAAAAACTCTTCCTAGTACCTACTCCCGCAGTTAAATTTCCCGTCCTCCACGAAAAACCAGAGTCCCGCAGTTTAACCCCCCCCCCCCCCCCCCCCGTTTCTACTACCAAAACCGAGTTGGAAGAGATCGACTGCGAGATCGCGAAAATACTACAAGATATGGCCAACTCTGCACAAGATGACTTTCCTCAAGTATGTTACCCAGTCGAAGCAATCTTCGATATACTGAAAGATTAATTCGCTTCATGGTCCGTAACTACCAGTAACGAACCTATAAAAAAAATATATATAATTGTGAACAAACAAACGAACAAAAGCTCGATATAACAATTTCATGGAAAGAACAATAACAGAAAAAATCGAACTAACCTGCCATCCCTCGCCACACCCACTGCGTACACCACAGGAATTAATAAAAAAAGGAGGAGTAATGATTAACACAACATTAACCTCTCTGCTTTAACCGCTCATAAAAGCAACCCGAATAATACAACATTTACTAATTTAATTTCGATATATTTCAGTAGATCCTTCACGATGGGAAATGAATGTTTTCCGATGACTCAACCAAACGATCCAACAGCACACTTTTCCGAGGAGGTGAAAAGATTTATCTTGCCAATCCGCATTAACAGTACTCGCGAGGAAGCGAAGTCAAAATCGCTATTACCCTATGGAGGACTATCAACACGAGACCATCTCTGTCCCGCACGAGTGGATATCACTTCCGATCGACGTACATCGAGCCTGGATGTCCGCAATACCCAGACGAGATAACGAGACGGTCACGCTCGGCGGCTTAACATATACCAAATATGACAGTATTATGATACCTGACGGGCAGCCCGCGCAAAAAAGGAAGTATGAAAATAGTAAAAAAAAGTATTAAAACAGTATAAAAAACCCGAAGTATTCGGAGTATGTCGTATTGGACAGATGGATACTACGTTTAATACTCTGTGTCGCCACGAGATCTTTAGTATTAAACTAGTATATAAGGACGTAATGAAGTATTAAGTATTAAACAAGTATCTCAAGGAAATATTCAAGTATTAAGTATGAAGGAAGTATGAGAATCAAATGACCTTGAAGTCTCAAGTATTAAAAAAGTATCGAGGGAAATGTTCAAGTATTAAGTATGAACAAAAGTATCAGAATGATATTATCTTGAAGTCTCAAGTATTAAACAAGTATCTAGAGAAATGTTCAAGTATTAAGTATGTAGGAAGTATCAGAATTATATTATCTTGAAGTCTCAAGTATTAAATATAAAGAAAGTATCGGAATTAATTCTCTTAACATATTACATATTAACGAGTATCCAGCGAAATATTATCAAGTATTAAATATTAAAAAAGTATGTAGTGAAATATCAAAGTGAAACGTATTAAGCAAGTATTAAAATGAACGCATGTTGAACTTATAAAAAATTCGTGCCTGTAGGACTTAAAAAATTTTCGCGTACACTGGACTTTGAAATATTTTCGTGCTCGTAGGACTTAGTAAAATTTGGTGCCTGTAGGACTTAGCAAATTTTTGCGTCCACTGGACTTTGAAATATTTTCGTTTTTGTAGGACTTAGTAAAATTTCGTGCCTGTAGGACTTAGAAAATTTTCGCGTACACTGGACTTTGAAATATTTTCGTGCTCGTAGGACTTAGCAAAATTTGGTGCCTGTAGGACTTAGCAAGTTTTCCCGTCCACTGGACTTTGAAATATTTCCGTGCTCGTAGGACTTAGTAAAATTTGGTGCCTGGAGGACTTAGCAAATTTTCGCGTCCACTGGACTTTGAAATATTTTCGTGTAGACTGGACTTTAAAATGTTTTGTCTGTAGCATCCTGGATAATTGCGTGTCCGGTGGACATCCTTTAAGAAACGGACTTAGCTTTGAATTATTTAAATTGGTAATTTATGTCGCTCATAAAACAAGCGACCTCTTACCTTTGTGCTGATTCTTGATTGAAATTTCAGTTTTCTTGAGTCCTATCCGTTTATTTATATATAATTATCTATTAATTTGCGTAAGTATGGCGCTTTTAACTGGAAACATACACAACCACCATCACAAACGGGAGTATTTTCTTCAATATCTTGAAATTTGTTGAAAATGTATGCTTGATTTTTTTCAAATTTTTATTCCATTGAGAAACGTTTGAAATACTCTCTCAAACTCTCCGAATTTCACAAAAACGTACCCCAGTCAAAAGGCGGCTCCCTCGAATGAAAGTGGTTTCGTATCTCTAGCTTGCTCAGTGGCGATGCTTTGATCATTGGACAATTTTCTGGATACCACGTTATAATTTTCTACTGATTTCAATACTTCAATTATAATCATACGCAAAATTGAATGAAACAATGATGGTTAGCAAATATTTTTTTATAAGTTATCGTAAATGACGCTTATTTCATCTTTCAAATTGTTTTATTATTGCATCCGAGTGAAAACAATAGACAACATAGTTGTAACGGTCGCGTAACCGAGAATTAGCGGTCTTTTACATTAATGCTTAAATAAATGACTGAGCATTAAAAGACGTGGATATTGACGGAGAAGTCGCAGGTGACATCGAAGCCGTAGTCACTTGGGAAGAAAAACGAGACGATAGCGTGTGATTCGTCGAAAAAAATGAATTTTGAGGAGATGGACACGTCCGCGGAGATGTCCGCGGAGACGTCCGCGGAGACGTATACGGAGACGTACACCGAGACGTATACGGAGACGTACGTGGAGACGTACACGGAGACGTATACGGAGACGTACGCGGAGACGTACACGGAGACGTATACGGAGACGTACACTGGAAACAGGAGACGGTGACCGGGACGCTGCAGATGTTACGGGCGACGCCGGTGGAGTGGAAGCAGGGCGTGATTTCCCAGTGATCTTCGCTTTGGCTCGCAGCGACCCAATCAGCAGGTTCAATGTCCGATTGAATTGAGCTGGACTGAGAGGCTCGCATCCGACTGCCAAATTTTTCGATACAAAATCTGCGACGGAAATGAATGAATTTTTAGAGGCCATTGTCGACAGGCGCGAGCTGTTTGTTAACCCAAGATCAGCAAGCGACAAGCGCGACCAGTAATTGACAGATGACTGCTCCCCACACAAGTTCGGTAGGATTAAGTTAGGTAAGTTTAAGTTGGGAAGTATTGGCACCGAGAACGCACGAAGCACCGGAGCCATATAAACCTCTGGTAAAGCGTATATAATCAGGTTCGTACTTGAAACCACGGTACGAATCTTGTCCGGTATCGCCTGCTTTCCACTTCTGCCTCTTGCGCACATATTACGAAGAGCAGCTTCACCAACGATTAATTTCATTAGCCGCCGAACCATACTTTTCGGATCCTTATTGAACCGCAAAACGTTTACGACGTCGTCTTTGTTCACGAATATGCCGGAATTTCGTTGCAGTTCCACCTAGATAAAAGTACGTAAAAGAAATATAAAAGTAGCTTCTCACAATGGATATGATAATAATGCGTTTCGATACGATTTTAATGTATAGTGCATACTTCCGAAGCCTCGCCGATACCGGCCAGTTTCATTAAAGTCGGTTCCGAAGATTCAGGTATCTGTGGGTCATCGTAGAGAATGCGTTGCATTAGGAAACGGTAAGTGTTTTTGGGAATCATTTATATACGTGTTACTCCACATAAAAATACTGATAAAAAACGGGTAATATTTTAGAATTCATTCAGAGAAATTACTTGCATGAAGTGCATTACATTAATTGAATATTTGGTTTACGTTGTGAAATAAATTTATTTCATATTCACTGTTTCCATGCTTTATATTGTAACGCTCATTTTTGCGAGCGTTACAAACAAGCCCGTATTGCGCTCTGTCCCGGCGTGGCAATCGGCCGCCGGGCGTAGGGTTTGCGCGGGCGATTCCGGGGAGCACTCTCGCGCGAGGGGAAAACCGGAGCATACGGCGCTAATGCCGAACGGCTTTATTTTGTTTTTTTCCGGGATATTTCATCGCCGTGGGCTCGTCGTCGCCGGCGTAACGTCGTTGCCGCGAGCGCCGAGTCGCCGAAACCGCGGCGTCGGGAGCCCAAGCGTCGACGCACGAGTCGGAGAGGGGAGGCCGCCGGTCAGCTGCGGCCGCAACACACGGGCGCTCGGGAGGCTCTGGCGACGGGAGGAGAGGCCGCCGTCGACGCACCAGCGGGGGAAGACGTAGCAGCAACGGTCGCGCGCGAGCCGATCCGCCGCCGCGCTCGCTCGGGCTACGTCGGCGCCGCTCGGATCCGAGCGCCGCATCACCGCACGATCGCGCGCGCGGAATATTTCGATATTTCCAGGTTGCGTTTTCTGCAGCAAGCCGGAGAAAATAGCGTCCACTGGTCCGTGGAGTCCCCGGGAAACGCACAAGCTGCGTGTCTCGCCAACATGGCTAATTATTGCGCGAAAATTGTATCGCGCGGGCGGGGACGACAGGAGACGGTCAAATCTCCCGGTCGCGTTCCCCCGCCCGCGCGCCGCGCGCGCCCTACGCGGCGCTAGACTAGCGAGACCGCGGTCCGCGACGTGCGGAACGCGGAAGTAGGGGAAGCGGCGAATTTCGGCAAGACGAGCGTTACAGCCGCGTGCGACCGGCATTGTTTGTTGGCGCGGTGCTGTGAGCGGTGAGCGATTGCTGCGTGTTGGGGCAGAGCCGGAACGTTCCCGCCGATCTTTTGGGATTTTCGTGACTGCCGAGGCTTTAAGGTAGGATTCCTCCGGGCATATTTTGAGTTTTTGGACGACGATCGTGCGGGCAGGCCTGCGTGAAGGTCTTCGCGATCGTCCGAGGGCCGGGTCGGCACTTACCGGGTGCGGGGGACCATTTTGGGTCGCGTGGATTCGTTGACGGGCAGGCCCTTCGGCCCCCGAGAACGCGGCGAGGGTGCTCCGGGTGCGCGGGCGATCGGCCTCTGTACACGGCGGGAGTCGCCAATTTTCGGGTAGGGCGCCGTGTCAACACAATCCCCGGGGAAAAGTGCGCGTGAGCGACCGACGGCTCGTTGGAGAGCGCGTGGGCGGCCTTCTGCCTCCCACCTCGTGATACGGTCGTCGATCGGTCCCGCGTGTTCGGCCGCCGGACTTGGCGCGGCCTGTCCCCGGGCGCGTGCGTGTGTTTCGTTGTTTTTTTTGTTTTTCTGTTGTGCTCGTCGCGTATCGCCCTTCTGGCGTATTGCGAATTTTGCGCGGCGATTCGTCGTTTTTTTTCGTAATTTTGTCGCGTCGTATATTTTCCGTCGGCCGCAGCGTGCGGCGTAGTAGGGCCTCCGTGCGCGGGAAATTATTTCCCGGTCTGTTGGTAGCTCGTGGTCGCGACTCCTTGTTTTTTTTTGTATTCCCTTTTTGCTCGGAACGGCGTAGGAAATCGGGAACGGCGAACTGAGTAACCGTTCCCCGATTTTAGTAGGGTGAACGTTTCTTTTTGTTAAAATCGTAGGAATAAACTGAATTGTTTTTTTTTACGGCCTAAATTTCCGTTTGTTGTTTTTTTTATTGTTTTCCTTTTGAAAATCGAGCCCGAGCGAAATTCCCGGCCAGCGTCCCCGAACCGCCCCTCTACCCGTCGCGAAGGCTGACGCTAGTCGGACGTCTACCTTCCCGCCTGTTCTTTTCCATCTTTTCAGCTGGGCTGCGCGACGAACGCGTGGCTGGCGCCCTTCGGAAAAAAAATACTAAACCAGCTGCAGGTGGGTTTTGCGGCTTCCCGGGTACGGCTCGTGACCCGGGCGGTAACAATATATGTAATCAAGAGTCGTGATCCCACCTCGACGCTACGTTAAAAACCCGAAACTTGAGTTAGTTATAATTAAACATGTTAATATTTCTTTATTACCGGTTTGTTTGCATTTTCTCTCGCTTTGAGCGTATACTCCTCTTCGAGAACGCGAGCGAAAGCATTGTAAAATTTAACCACATCGTCAGTTACTGGAAAAATAAATTAGTTACGTTGTGGGTAATTGAGACAATTATTTAAAGTAATAATTTTCACGCAATAAATTAAGTGGGGTGTACTAACTAAGGGGCAAAAGTGACTGCCACGATGAGGAAGGAGTTGGATTTGGCGGTGGGCTACTGGCGTCGGTTTCACGTAAAATACCAGCTGGGCCGCTTTCCCTTTCGCTAATGACTATTGGAGAAGTTATTTAAGTTAGGTTGGGTAAGATCAAGCAGCGTTAAGTCAATTCGAGTTAACATTGACAGGGATAAGTTACAATCAGGCAAGGTTAAATAAAATAGGTTTAAGTTAGGTACATAGATTAGACAGGGTTAAGGAAGATAATGAAATTAAGCCAGGTAGGGTTAAGTGAAGTAGGTTCTGATTAAGTAGAATCAATTTGTTTGATAGAAAGTTAGATAGGACACATTTAGAGGGTTAGATCAAGTACTTGATTGTGTTAGAATAATAAACAGGTTCAAGTTTAGTAGAGTTCGGTTAAGTGCGTTCTAACCGTGAGATTAAATCAACTATGGTCAAGTTAAGTAGGGTTAATTTAGGTAGCGTTAACTTGGACTGAGTAAAGTATTTACTTGGGCTGAGTTAGGTTAAGTAAATCCAAGTTATCGCGGTAAAACTGGATAGTTAAATTAGGATTCAGTGAGGTAGAGTCGAGTTAGATAGGGTCAGGTGAAAAAAGTTAATAAGGGCAAGTTTAAGTAGGATAAAGTTAAATAGAGTCAAGTTATATAGGATAAAGTTTTGGAGCGTTAGAGTAAGTACTGGAGAGGTAATTTGCTTCATGCATATTCAAATGTTAGTTAAGGAAAATACAAAAAGTTGCTGGCTCTTTTTCAACCTTCCATGCTTCCACATAATTCTATCGTTTCCGCTTACCATCGCCGTCTGTGTAATTGTCCGACAGCGACGTCCGGTCGGTGTCGAAACAGGAATCAATTCTTTCTCCTCTAGATTTCTCCTCTTCGATTTTATTTTCGAGCTGTTTCTTCCCCTTTCTATCTTGTTCATGACACTGTTTTCTTTCAGCCTCTTTTTTCCTGCTCTTTCCCTCTTCCGATTCTTTTTGTTGCTGGTCTGTTTTCCGTAACATTTTTCTTTCTTCATTTTTTTCGCGAGATCCGTATTTTTCAGCAGCTTTTTGTCGTTCATGGTGCTTTTTTTCCTCAATCTCTTCGTTTTCTCTACGCTTTTCTTTTTCCACTGCTACTTTTTCTTCATAACACTTTTTTCTTTCTCTTTCTTTCTCTTTCTCTGTACGCTTTTCTTTTTCTGCTGCTTTTTCTTGTTCATAATGTTTTTTTCTTTCGGTTTCTTCGTCTTTACGCTTTAGTTTTTTCGCTGCTTCTTGGCGCTTTCTTCTTTCGTTTTCTTTTTCTTTTCGCTTTCTTCTTTCTTTGTCTGCTGCTTCATGTCCTTCAAAATGGTTCTTTCTTTCCTGTTCTGCTGTGTCTCGCTCTCCTCGTCCTTTTTTTCTTTCCAGTTCTGCTTTTTCTCGCTCTCGTCCTTTTTTTCTTTCCTGTTCTGCTTTTTCTCGTTCTTCTCGTCCTTTATGTCTTTCCTGTAGTACTCTTTCTCGTTTTTCTTGATTTTTCCATTCCTGATCTGCTCGTTCTCTTTCGTCTTGTCGTTTTTTTCTTTCCTGTTCTGCTTTTTCTCGTTCTTGTTTTTTTCTGTCCTGTTCTGCATTTTTACATTTTTCTTGTTTTTTCCATTCCTGTTCTGCTCGTTCTCTTTCTTGTCGTTTTTTTCTGTCCTGTTCTGCATTTTTACATTTTTCTTGTTTTTTCCATTCCTGTTCTTCTCGTTCTCTTTCTTGTCGTTTTTTTCTTTCCTGTTCTGCTTTTTCTCGTTCTTGTTTTTTTCTGTCCTGTTCTGCATTTTTACATTTTTCTTGTTTTTTCCATTCCTGTTCTGCTCGTTCTCTTTCTTGTTGTTTTTTTCTTTCCTGTTCTGCTTTTTCTCGTTCTTGTTGTTTTTTTCTGTCCTGTTCTGCATTTTTACATTTTTCTTGTTTTTTCCGTTCCTGTTCTGCTTGTTCTCTTTGTACTTGTCGTTTTTTTCTTTCCTGTTCTGCTTGTTCTCTTTCTACTTGTCGTTTTTTCCTTTCCTGTTCTGTTTTTTCTCGTTCTTCTTGTATTTTTCGTTCCTGTTCTGCTCTTTCTCGTTTTTCTTGTTTTTTCCTTTCGTGTCCGGATTCGTCTTGTTTATCTTGATTTTTTATTATTTCGATTGCTTTTTCTTCTCTATGGTTTTGTTTCTCTTCACCTTCTCGTTTTTCATCGTTCTTTCTCTTCTCTACCTTTTTTTCACGGTGCCTTTCATTTCTGTCCTGCTTTAGCTTACGTTTTTTCTTCTCTGCGTCTTGTTGTTCGTACTGTTTTTTTTCTTTCATCTTGTTTTCTCCACATCTCTCCTGTTTCTCTGCTTCACGCTTCTCATTGTGCTTTCGTCTTTCGGTCTTTTTTTCGCGCTGTTTCTTTCTCTCTATCTGTCTTTCCTGTTCTTTCTTTAGCTTTGCTTCTTTTTCTTCAGAATACCGCTCCTTTATTTCCGCCGCTTCTTCACACTGCTCCTTATCGTCGACTTTCTTTTCACACATGTTTTCCGCTTCTTTTACCAATTGTAGATTTAACGGCTGCGATAAAATAACATCTTCCTTGATGCGCGGTCGCTTCACGTCAATCTCATTTTCCAAAAAAAAATTGTTGCCATTCATGAGTTGCAGATTTCTCTTGAGTGCAACTTCGCTTTTCCTCTTCGCTTCGACCTTCTTCGCTTCTTTCTTTTCTGCGTTATTTTTGTGCACCGACAACTTTGACTGAGGACGTTTTTTCGATTCACATAGCAGAATTTCACCATCTTTCGTGACTTTGAGGGAGTTTAACCACTTTTTGTCGCCTATAAAAACGGATTACAAGGATTGCATAAGGTAAGTAGTCATGTTAGTTAGGAAGGCTCATGGCAAATCGATTGTCCAATATATCAAAATACTGAAGCTACCTTTGCGTTTTGGTTGGTCGGCGGCAGTTTCGATATAAAGTCGATTTCGGACTGTCATGGCCGCTGAAGAGTCACGTATCGCGCGCGTTTTAGATAGCAGTATGGCGTTTTGGATAGCACCATGCTCTCACCTTGCACTTTTACTATCTTTTTGAATGATTTTTGGTATATAGAAGGCATTTTGGTAGATTTTCTTCAAATGACACAATCACAGTTTATTTATTGTTTAATATCGTTATTAGTTTTTGTAAAGACCGGTGAAAAAAAGGACCCAAACGGTGGCCAGGATAGGGGTCGCAATTACAATGTGAAACAAAAATTTCAGAGTGATTATTTATCTGTAGGAAAGCCTCTAAGTCGCTATGGAGGCTTTTTTATTTAATGAAATTTGACAAAATGGCGGCGGTTTCAGAAAAAGTGCCAAATTTAGCCTTTTTTTCGACGGATCTTCAAGTAAAAAAGTAAAAAAAAAATAGGAAGTTAAAAAAAAACAAGCTTCCCTAGCCACCTAAGAAATGTCGCTAAGAACATTGTGTCCAAATTTCAAAGGGATATCTTTACAAATCTTTCTCTGAGAGGCCACCGTTTTGAAAAACACCATTCAGAGAAAAATGCGTTTAAAGTTTGGCGTTTGGCTGGTAGACACTACGACCCCTTTCTCCAAGAAAGGTTGTAGCGACCGAAATAATTCTATATCGACTTGAAACTTGCAGAGAATGATCATAACACTGTATTCTATCCGAAAATGCAAAAAAAAATCGAGTTTTAAACAATTTCACACTAAGATGGTCCCTTAAGATGTTTTTACGGTGTTCTTCGGAACAGTACCAGCAGACTATTGGTTTCAATTTTTCATAAATCTACTTACGCGTCTCACCTCGTGACGGTTGAATGCTGGATTTCGAGACGCTTTTTTGTTTTGTTTTTTTTTTTGTATTTTCTCCATTTTCTTATTCCTTTTTCTCTTGCTCTCGTTTGACGCCGTTATATTTTTCGTTTTTTTTCATTGAAAATTCAATGCACGAGAACATTTCTTTTAGTTTTTTTTGTTTTTCTTCTTTTTCTTTAACAACCGTTGCTTTTATTTTTTCCTTCATTAAAAAATTACTCAAGGGACACGCAATACTGGAGCGTACTGTTGAATCCCCTCGGCGGATTTGTCGACGCCACGATCTTCTTCTCCTCGCAATCGATGGATGTCGTCTTGGGGTCACTCGACACCGTCTTCCGAAGTGTCAACTTTCGTTGACCGGTGTTGCGCGCGTTGTATGTGACCAGCATATGAGCAATGGCCACTCTAGCTTTTGCCATGTCGGTTTCGCTGTGTCGTACGTACTTCCCGCTACAAATTACGTACGCCCACACGCACACATGAACCCCGCAGTTTCCTCCTACGGACCTACCGAATCCTTGTAGGGGTATGTCATTCGGAGCATACACTCTCCAGTCGTCCCAATTAATTTCAATGTTTTTCTCATCAAATTGAGCTCCGATGAACGAGGCGAGCCGATTGATCATATGCCTCGGCGGCTTACCGTGGAGTGAGTCAAAATAGACGGCTTCCTTCCTCTTCAAATTAACCAGGACGAGAGTCCAGTGTCGGGCGTGGTGTATGGGGATTAGCCATAAGCTCGTGCCGCACAGGTCGTTGTTCAGGGCCCACTGCTGCAAACCAATCGTTACTTTCCCTTGAAACAGCAACGGTTCCGCGTACAGGCTGTCGAAGCATAACACCTTTTTTCCACTCTGCTGCCCAAGAGCTTGCAGGGTGATGAAAAAAGCGTTGATGATGTTGTCATCAAGCCAGTTTGAACACAGCAACGTACGAAGGGACTCGGCGCCGAGACTCAAGCCACCTACCTCGATTTTGAGGAATGGAAAATTCGCGGGAAATTCCAAACCATGGGAGAGAAACTGACCTTTTTCGTCGCTTCCGTCTCCATCACCGTCACGATGATCGTCAACGTTCGGGGGCACATACGTCTCGACCTTGCGTTTTTTAGCGCCCACCGTCACGCTTGAATCGCGAGGCTGGGACGTCGACCCGTCCGAAGTGCAAGGCGTATCAAAATCGCGAGGCGCGGACGATATGGCGCCTGAATTGCAAGGCGGAGAATGCAGCCCGGTGGAATCGCCAGTCTTGTCGCTCGTAAGCATTTCTGTCATCAGTTTTTTTATTTCGTCGATGTGACGTTGAAACATTCGGAAA
The DNA here is from genome assembly GCA_963932165.1 of Pimpla rufipes. NCBI lineage: Eukaryota > Metazoa > Arthropoda > Insecta > Hymenoptera > Ichneumonidae > Pimpla > Pimpla rufipes. Next base: position 4,343,079 of record OZ010635.1, read on the forward strand.
CATTTCTGCATGTGAGCGTCCGTAGATCGCTTAGCGTATCCGACAAGAATATCTGCACATATCTCAGACCAAATGCCATTTGTCTTCTTGTGGGACTGTTTCGACAAATATTCCAGGTACTCGTCAATTTCGCCGATGTTTCCACATTTTTTTGCGAGACATGTCCCAATCATCTCGAAAAAGATAAACATCGTCGTGGTACAAATTAACGAGGACAACGTCAAAATAAAGAAAAAAAAAATAACCAATAGGGGGGCGATAAATCGACGCGCGGAGTTGCACGTAAGCGACAAATGGTTTCCGACCACTAGAAAAAACGGATATAGCGCTAACTCCTCAGTGAGATGCGACCACTAACCATCAGTTATGGGACGTACCAGTTGGTTATACGAACTCCTCAGTACGTCGAAGGAACTGCAATGTCGGTGACAATAGCACTGTGATCGAGAAAAAAAATTAACAGAGCGCGGTAAATCGACGCGCGGATTTGCACTACGTTCACGCACTGACAAATGAAGTGGTTTGCGTAACCGACAAATGGTTTCTGACAACCACTCGGAAAAAGTTATATAGTGCTAACTACTCAGTGAGTTGAGACCACTATCCGTCAGTTATCGGATCTACCCATAGGTTATACCGACTTCTGAGTAGGTCGAAGGAATTGCAATGTCGGTGACAACAGCACTGTGATCGAAAAAAAAAATTAACCAACAGAGCGCGGTAAATCGACGCGCGGAGTTGCACTACCTTCACGCACTGACAAACGAAGTAGTTCGCGTAACTGACAAATGGTTTCCGACAACCACTCGAAAATAGTGATATAGCGTTAACTACCCAGTGAGTTGAGACGACCACTATCAGTTACTTATGAGATCTACCCGTTGGTTATACGAACTTCTCTGTTGGTCGAAGAAACGGCAATGTTGGTAACAATAGCAATGTGATCGATTACAGAAACCAAGTCGTTCGTTTTACATACTATGGTCACATAACTAACAACAGGTCAGTTGTCGAAACTAATTTCGGGTACGCCGCATGTTGAAAATGGTTCGCGCCGCTTTATTTTTTTATCGTGTTCAACTAGATAAAATATAGGAAAAGAGTTTAAATATAGACAGAGTTAGCAAATTAAAGAACGATAAAAACAAGAAATTAAGTGAATCTCAAGTCGTTCAATTTTGTCCCTGATTCAATCTTCCCCGGTTCGTCAATTTAGCTACTGTTCTTGTCGGATCAAGAACTTCAATTCAATTATTCGATTCAACACATATGATCTTCCTGATGACAACGGATGACAATATACTTTGAATCAGTTCCATGTATTACATAGTAAGGACTCCCGATCGGCTCGTACTCATGCTGTTGCTCGTACAGCTTGTGCAGTCAACGTACATCCTGCTTTAAAAATTATTCAACTGTCTCGACCCCTCCTACTTTTGCATCCTGTATATTGAGAATAACCTTAATTGTAAATATATCATGTGAAAAAAACCAAACAAAATGGCTCAAATGTACTGAAATAGATTTTTTTAAAACTTAAAAATCGTTAATAAATATTTTAAAATCTCCTCTCCGTCTAATTTTGCATCCTGTATATTCAGAACACCATAACCTGTCATTGTATCATTTGAAAAAAAAATCTATCAAAATGCCTTCAATTACTGTGGCAAAAAACCTTTAGAAAAATCGTAAAAAAATCGTAAATCGTTGTGAATAATTATTTAAACGTCTCGTCCCCTTCTAATTTTGCATCCTGTACATTCAGAACACCATAACCTGTGATTGTATCATTTGAAAAAAAATCTATCAAAATGCCTTCAATTACTGTGGCAAAAAACCTTTAAAAAAAATCTTAAAAAATCGTAAATCGTCGTGAATAATTATTTAAACGCCTCGTCCCCTTCTAATTTTGCATCCTGTACATTCAGAACACCATAACCTGTGATTGTATCATTTAAAAAAAAATCTATCAAAATGCCTTCAATTACTGTGGCAAAAAACCTTTAAAAAAATCGTAAATCGTCGTGGATAATTATTTAAACGCCTCGTCCCCTTCTAATTTTGCATCCTGTACATTCAGAACACAATAACTTGTGATTGTATCATTTAAAAAAAAATCTATCAAAATGCCTTCAATTACTGTGGCAAAAAACCTTAAAAAAAAATCTTAAAAAATCGTAAATCGTCGTGAATAATTATTTAAACGCCTCGTCCCCTTCTAATTTTGCATCCTGTACATTCAGAACACCATAACCTGTCATTGTATCATTTGAAAAAAAAATCTATCAAAATGCCTTCAATTACTGTGGCAAAAAACCTTTAGAAAAATCGTAAATCCTCGTGAATAATTATTTAAACGCCTCGTCCCCTTCTAATTTTGCATCCTGTACATTCAGAACACCATAACCTGTGATTGTATCATTTGAAAAAAAATCTATCAAAATGCCTTCAATTACTGTGGCAAAAAACCTTTAAAAAAAATCTTAAAAAATCGTAAATCGTCGTGAATAATTATTTAAACGCCTCGTCCCCTTCTAATTTTGCATCCTGTACATTCAGAACACCATAACCTGTCATTGATTCATTTGAAAAAAAATCTATCAAAATGCCTTCAATTACTGTGGCAAAAAACCTTTAAAAAAAATCTTAAAAAATCGTAAATCGTCGTGATTAATTATTTAAACGCCTAGTCCCCTTTTAATTTTGCATCCTGTACATACAGAATACCATAACCTGTGATTGTATCATTTGAAAAAAAATCTATCAAAATGCCTTCAATTACTGTGGCAAAAAACCTTTAGAAAAATCGTAAAAAAATCATAAATCATTGCGAATAATTATTTAAACGCCTCGCCCCCTTCTAATTTTGCATCCTGTACATTCAGAACACCATAACCTGTGATTGTATCATTTGAAAAAAATCTATCAAAATGCCTTCAATTACTGTGGCAAAAAACCTTTTAAAAAAATCTTAAAAAATCGTAAATCGTCGTGAATAATTATTTCAACGCCTAGTCCCCTTCTAATTTTGCATCCTGTACATTCAGAACACCATAACCTGTGATTGTATCATTTAAAAAAAAATCTATCAAAATGCCTTCAATTACTGTGGCAAAAAACCTTTAGAAAAATCGTAAAAAAATCATAAATCATTGCGAATAACTATTTAAACGCCTCGTCCCCTTCTAATTTTGCATCCTGTACATTCAGAACACCATAACCTGTGATTGTATCATTTGAAAAAAAATCTATCAAAATGCCTTCAATTACTGTGGCAAAAAACCTTTAGAAAAATCGTAAAAAAATCATAAATCATTGCGAATAATTATTTAAACGCCTCGTCCCCTTCTAATTTTGCATCCTGTACATTCAGAACACCATAACCTGTCATTGTATCATTTGAAAAAAAATCTATCAAAATGCCTTCAATTACTGTGGCAAAAAACCTTTAGAAAAATCGTAAAAAAATCGTAAATCCTCGTGAATAATGATTTAAACGCCTCGTCTCCTTCTAGTATTGCATCCTGTACATTCAGAACACCATAACCTGTCATTGTATCATTTGAAAAAAAATCTATCAAAATGCCTTCAATTACTGTGGCAAAAAACCTTTTAAAAAAATCTTAAAAAATCGTAAATCGTCGTGAATAATTACTTAAACGCCTAGTCCCCTTCTAATTTTGCATCCTGTACATTCAGAACACCATAACCTGTGATTGTATCATTTGAAAAAAAATCTATCAAAATGCCTTCAATTACTGTGGCAAAAAACCTTTAGAAAAATCGTAAAAAAATCATAAATCATTGCGAATAATTATTTAAACGCCTCGACCCCTTCTAATTTTGCATCCTGCACATTCAGAACACCATAACCTGTCATCGTATCATTTGAAAAAAAATCTATCAAAATGCCTTCAATTACTGTGGCAAAAAACCTTTAGAAAAATCGTAAAAAAATCGTAAATCCTCGTGAATAATGATTTAAACGCCTCGTCGCCTTCTAATTTTGCATCCTGTACATTCAGAACACCATAACCTGTCATTGTATCATTTGAAAAAAAATCTATCAAAATGCCTTCAATTACTGTGGCAAAAAACCTTGTAAAAAAATCTTAAAAAATCGTAAATCGTCGTGAATAATTACTTAAACGCCTAGTCCCCTTCTAATTTTGCATCCTGTACATTCAGAATACCATAACCTGTGATTGTATCATTTGAAAAAAAATCTATCAAAATGCCTTCAATTACTGTGGCAAAAAACCTTTAGAAAAATCGTAAAAAAATCATAAATCATTGCGAATAATTATTTAAACGCCTCGTCCCCTTCTAATTTTGCATCCTGTACATTCAGAACACCATAACCTGTGATTGTATCATTTGAAAAAAAATCTATCAAAATGCCTTCAATTACTGTGGCAAAAAACCTTTAGAAAAATCGTAAAAAAATCATAAATCATTGCGAATAATTATTTAAACGCCTCGTCCCCTTCTAATTTTGCATCCTGTACATTCAGAACACCATAACCTGTCATTGTATCATTTGAAAAAAAATCTATCAAAATGCCTTCAATTATTGTGGCAAAAAACCTTTTAAAAAAATCTTAAAAAATCGTAAATCGTCGTGAATAATTATTTAAACGCCTAGTCCCCTTCTAATTTTGCATCCTGTACATTCAGAACACCATAACCTGTGATTGTATCATTTGAAAAAAAATCTATCAAAATGCCTTCAATTACTGTGGCAAAAAACCTTTAGAAAAATCGTAAAAAAATCATAAATCATTGCGAATAATTATTTAAACGCCTCGTCCCCTTCTAATTTTGCATCCTGTACATTCAGAACACCATAACCTGTCATTGTATCATTTGAAAAAAAATCTATCAAAATGCCTTCAATTACTGTGGCAAAAAACCTTTTAAAAAAATCTTAAAAAATCGTAAATCGTCGTGAATAATTATTTAAACGCCTAGTCCCCTTCTAATTTTGCATCCTGTACATTCAGAACACCATAACCTGTGATTGTATCATTTGAAAAAAAAATCTATCAAAATGCCTTCAATTACTGTGGCAAAAAACCTTTAGAAAAATCGTAAAAAAATCATAAATCATTGCGAATAATTATTTAAACGCCTCGTCCCCTTCTAATTTTGCATCCTGTACATTCAGAACACCATAACCTGTCATTGTATCATTTGAAAAAAAATCTATCAAAATGCCTTCAATTACTGTGGCAAAAAACCTTTAGAAAAATCGTAAAAAAATCGTAAATCCTCGTGAATAATGACTTAAACGCCTCGTCCCCTTCTAATTTTGCATCCTGTACATTCAGAACACCATAACCTGTCATTGTATCATTTGAAAAAAAATCTATCAAAATGCCTTCAATTACTGTGGCAAAAAACCTTTTAAAAAAATCTTAAAAAATCGTAAATCGTCGTGAATAATTATTTAAACGCCTAGTCCCCTTCTAATTTTGCATCCTGTAAATTCAGAACACCATAACCTGTGATTGTATCATTTGAAAAAAAATCTATCAAAATGACTTCAATTACTGTGGCAAAAAACCTTTAGAAAAATCGTAAAAAAATCATAAATCATTGCGAATAATTATTTAAACGCCTCGACCCCTTCTAATTTTGCATCCTGCACATTCAGAACACCATAACCTGTCATCGTATCATTTGAAAAAAAATCTATCAAAATGCCTTCAATTACTGTGGCAAAAAACCTTTAGAAAAATCGTAAAAAAATCGTAAATCCTCGTGAATAATGATTTAAACGCCTCGTCGCCTTCTAATTTTGCATCCTGTACATTCAGAACACCATAACCTGTCATTGTATCATTTGAAAAAAAATCTATCAAAATGCCTTCAATTACTGTGGCAAAAAACCTTGTAAAAAAATCTTAAAAAATCGTAAATCGTCGTGAATAATTACTTAAACGCCTAGACCCCTTCTAATTTTGCATCCTGTACATTCAGAACACCATAACCTGTGATTGTATCATTTGAAAAAAAATCTATCAAAATGCCTTCAATTACTGTGGCAAAAAACCTTTAGAAAAATCGTAAAAAAATCATAAATCATTGCGAATAATTATTTAAACGCCTCGTCCCCTTCTAATTTTGCATCCTGTACATTCAGAACACCATAACCTGTGATTGTATCATTTGAAAAAAAATCTATCAAAATGCCTTCAATTACTGTGGCAAAAAACCTTTAGAAAAATCGTAAAAAAATCATAAATCATTGCGAATAATTATTTAAACGCCTCGTCCCCTTCTAATTTTGCATCCTGTACATTCAGAACACCATAACCTGTCATTGTATCATTTGAAAAAAAATCTATCAAAATGCCTTCAATTATTGTGGCAAAAAACCTTTTAAAAAAATCTTAAAAAATCGTAAATCGTCGTGAATAATTATTTAAACGCCTAGTCCCCTTCTAATTTTGCATCCTGTACATTCAGAACACCATAACCTGTGATTGTATCATTTGAAAAAAAATCTATCAAAATGCCTTCAATTACTGTGGCAAAAAACCTTTAGAAAAATCGTAAAAAAATCATAAATCATTGCGAATAATTATTTAAACGCCTCGTCCCCTTCTAATTTTGCATCCTGTACATTCAGAACACCATAACCTGTCATTGTATCATTTGAAAAAAAATCTATCAAAATGCCTTCAATTACTGTGGCAAAAAACCTTTTAAAAAAATCTTAAAAAATCGTAAATCGTCGTGAATAATTATTTAAACGCCTAGTCCCCTTCTAATTTTGCATCCTGTACATTCAGAACACCATAACCTGTGATTGTATCATTTGAAAAAAAAATCTATCAAAATGCCTTCAATTACTGTGGCAAAAAACCTTTAGAAAAATCGTAAAAAAATCATAAATCATTGCGAATAATTATTTAAACGCCTCGTCCCCTTCTAATTTTGCATCCTGTACATTCAGAACACCATAACCTGTCATTGTATCATTTGAAAAAAAATCTATCAAAATGCCTTCAATTACTGTGGCAAAAAACCTTTAGAAAAATCGTAAAAAAATCGTAAATCCTCGTGAATAATGACTTAAACGCCTCGTCCCCTTCTAATTTTGCATCCTGTACATTCAGAACACCATAACCTGTCATTGTATCATTTGAAAAAAAATCTATCAAAATGCCTTCAATTACTGTGGCAAAAAACCTTTTAAAAAAATCTTAAAAAATCGTAAATCGTCGTGAATAATTATTTAAACGCCTAGTCCCCTTCTAATTTTGCATCCTGTAAATTCAGAACACCATAACCTGTGATTGTATCATTTGAAAAAAAATCTATCAAAATGACTTCAATTACTGTGGCAAAAAACCTTTAGAAAAATCGTAAAAAAATCATAAATCATTGCGAATAATTATTTAAACGCCTCGACCCCTTCTAATTTTGCATCCTGCACATTCAGAACACCATAACCTGTCGTCGTATCATTTGAAAAAAAATCTATCAAAATGCCTTCAATTACTGTGGCAAAAAACCTTTAGAAAAATCGTAAAAAAATCGTAAATCCTCGTGAATAATGATTTAAACGCCTCGTCGCCTTCTAATTTTGCATCCTGTACATTCAGAACACCATAACCTGTCATTGTATCATTTGAAAAAAAATCTATCAAAATGCCTTCAATTACTGTGGCAAAAAACCTTGTAAAAAAATCTTAAAAAATCGTAAATCGTCGTGAATAATTACTTAAACGCCTAGACCCCTTCTAATTTTGCATCCTGTACATTCAGAACACCATAACCTGTGATTGTATCATTTGAAAAAAAATCTATCAAAATGCCTTCAATTACTGTGGCAAAAAACCTTTAGAAAAATCGTAAAAAAATCATAAATCATTGCGAATAATTATTTAAACGCCTCGTCCCCTTCTAATTTTGCATCCTGTACATTCAGAACACCATAACCTGTGATTGTATCATTTGAAAAAAAATCTATCAAAATGCCTTCAATTACTGTGGCAAAAAACCTTTAGAAAAATCGTAAAAAAATCATAAATCATTGCGAATAATTATTTAAACGCCTCGTCCCCTTCTAATTTTGCATCCTGTACATTCAGAACACCATAACCTGTCATTGTATCATTTGAAAAAAAATCTATCAAAATGCCTTCAATTATTGTGGCAAAAAACCTTTTAAAAAAATCTTAAAAAATCGTAAATCGTCGTGAATAATTATTTAAACGCCTAGTCCCCTTCTAATTTTGCATCCTGTACATTCAGAACACCATAACCTGTGATTGTATCATTTGAAAAAAAATCTATCAAAATGCCTTCAATTACTGTGGCAAAAAACCTTTAGAAAAATCGTAAAAAAATCATAAATCATTGCGAATAATTATTTAAACGCCTCGTCCCCTTCTAATTTTGCATCCTGTACATTCAGAACACCATAACCTGTCATTGTATCATTTGAAAAAAAATCTATCAAAATGCCTTCAATTACTGTGGCAAAAAACCTTTTAAAAAAATCTTAAAAAATCGTAAATCGTCGTGAATAATTATTTAAACGCCTAGTCCCCTTCTAATTTTGCATCCTGTACATTCAGAACACCATAACCTGTGATTGTATCATTTGAAAAAAAAATCTATCAAAATGCCTTCAATTACTGTGGCAAAAAACCTTTAGAAAAATCGTAAAAAAATCATAAATCATTGCGAATAATTATTTAAACGCCTCGTCCCCTTCTAATTTTGCATCCTGTACATTCAGAACACCATAACCTGTCATTGTATCATTTGAAAAAAAATCTATCAAAATGCCTTCAATTACTGTGGCAAAAAACCTTTAGAAAAATCGTAAAAAAATCGTAAATCCTCGTGAATAATGACTTAAACGCCTCGTCCCCTTCTAATTTTGCATCCTGTACATTCAGAACACCATAACCTGTCATTGTATCATTTGAAAAAAAATCTATCAAAATGCCTTCAATTACTGTGGCAAAAAACCTTTTAAAAAAATCTTAAAAAATCGTAAATCGTCGTGAATAATTATTTAAACGCCTAGTCCCCTTCTAATTTTGCATCCTGTAAATTCAGAACACCATAACCTGTGATTGTATCATTTGAAAAAAAATCTATCAAAATGACTTCAATTACTGTGGCAAAAAGCCTTTAGAAAAATCGTAAAAAAATCATTAATCATTGCGAATAATTATTTAAACGCCTCGACCCCTTCTAATTTTGCATCCTGCACATTCAGAACACCATAACCTGTCATTGTATCATTTGAAAAAAAATCTATCAAAATTCCTTCAATTACTGTGGCAAAAAACCTTTTAAAAAATCGTAAATCCTCGTGAATAATGATTTAAACGCCTCGTCCCCTTCTAATTTTGCATCCTGTACATTCAGAACACCATAACCTGTCATTGTATCATTTGAAAAAAAATCTATCAAATGCCTTCAATTACTGTGGCAAAAAACCTTTAAAAAAATCGTAAATCCTCGTGAATAATGATTTAAACGCCTCGTCCCCTTCTAATTTTGCATCCTGTACATTCAGAACACCATAACCTGTCATTGTATCATTTGAAAAAAAAATCTATCAAAATGCCTTCAATTACTGTGGCAAAAAACCTTTAGAAAAATCGTAAATCGTCGTGAATAATTATTTAAAGGCCTCGTCCCCTTCTAATTTTGCATCCTGTACATTCAGAACACCATAAACTTTCATTGTATCATTTGAAAAAAAAATCTATCAAAATGCCTTCAATTACTGTGGCAAAAAACCTTTAGAAAAATCGTAAATCGTGAATAATTATTTAAACGCCTCGTCCCCTTCTAATTTTGCGTCCTGTACATTCAGAACACCATAACCTGTCGTTGTATCATTTAAAAAAAAATCTATCAAAATGCCTTCAATTACTGTCGCAAAAAAGTGTTTTTAAAATATTTAAAAAGCAAGGTGAGAACATGGTGCGAGCGAGATAAGAGCAAGGTAAGTTGATGGGTAAGTTGATGATTACCGCCGGTCTCAGTTGGCTGTTATTATATCAACTTACCGCATTCAGAGCATTTCAGAATCGTTGTAATCGACAAACAGCCAGACAAAATCATAATTAGACACATTCACGGCACGAATGTTATGATAAAAATAATAATTTTTTTTTAATATAAAAAAATCATTTTAAAAATCTGTCGTATTTTCCAGTTTTTATATCGTTCAATTTGCAAATGTATTCCACTCATCCGTTTAATTGGAATCATATTTAAATCATACTGAAAACTTTAATTAAAATCGTAGCCACTTGAGGACTCCAACCTCTGTGAAATGCTCAGATGGACGTTGATGCTGATACTAAACTGTATTAATGGCTATTTGTCGGCACAACCTAACGCGCCTGACATGGTCACGCCGGAAAAACGACCGAATGTGTTCTCATCACAGTCGTTGACATGTCCGATTAACGTGAAACACGTGCGAACTTCGACAAATAATATTAGCATACACACGCACGGATAGCCCGAGAACTGTCAAGTCCAGGCATTCATACATAGCAGTGTACGTCATTTTTTATCTAGGGTTTCTTTTGCGTTTTACGGAAAAATGTTTCATTATAACAACAAAAAATAAAATAGTGGAACAGTAACTGGGTGAGCGCGTGAAGCACGCGTATGTCCTAGTAAATCTAAAGAATCCGAGCTTGGGAGGGTGATTCGTAGGGTACATAGAAAATCTGCCGCTTTGGTGTGTCATTTGACCCTGACCTGCTGTTTTTTTTCTATAAATGTGATTGAGAAAGGAAAAAAGAACTTACTACTCTCTTTCAGAATTTTCGCCTCGTAGTATCTTCGATTCCATAAGAGGTTAACGACGTCACCGTTGGAGTACGAGGAGAAAACAAGATCGCTTTTCGCTATTACAGTTGTGGATTTCTCATCTATCCAATACACCAAACAATAGGGTTCGTCTTTATTCATTGTTGGGCACCTCTATCTGTTAATACGTGGCATCTGTGAACAAGCGTGAAATGCAAGTTCTCAACCATGTGAATAATTTTTTTTCTCATAAAAATGTGAATAATTTTTTTCTCATGACTCATCGAAAGTAAAAATGTCCAATGTTTATAACATCGTATTCTATAAAAAATGCAAAAAAATCTATTTAAAAAAAGGTTCACACTGTGATGATCACTTCATTCAAAATAAAAAATAAAATGTTGATGATTTAACGTAGATCGCTGGCGATGAGTTAATTCCGCATAAAGTCGAGAAAAATTAAAGAGAATTGCAAACACTTCCCGATAGTATAAAAATCGGAAAAAATGCATGCTCGTTAAGGGTACTAAAAAGATCAAATTCGTATAATAATATATTTTTTAATGTTATTAGCAAATTCCAGAAAAAAAATTGTTCAACACATCTACCGGTGATCCAAATTATTTTTTTAATGAAAATGATTCCTTTTTCTGAATACGTATGCGTTTTTTTTTTTCAGATTTCTAAGTTGACTTTAAATGTTGTGTTTTTTTATATAAAAACCCCTTTACAAAACACTTTGTTATCGTACACGTCGTCCACGAATGGCGAGCACTGTGATTCGCCCTTCGGCGTCAGAGGAAGGAGGCAAATCGCCTCCTCGGATGACACCAGCGAGAGAGTCGAACATCCGCAGATCGAGCCCCGCGACCTCAGCTGACTGAGCTCAGTAAGATCGCCAAAGTGAGCCCATAGTTCGGTTTCGAGGATCAACTCGATCCGTGAAACGTTCTTGCCCATTGACCCGGAGAATCGCTATCTGCGCTAAACATCGCTGCTGCTCTCACTATCGTTGACCGATAGCGAGATCCGCAAGTCACGCGGAAATCAAAAGACGAGCGAAAAAGGCGAGTCACGAGCAGGACGGGGAGGCTGTGACCGAATTTTCGTTCTGTTTTTAATTTATATTTTTGATGTCACTCGGTGTGAGAAACGCGGTTTCACGCACGCGAGGCGTGCGTCAAACCTCATTTTCAAGCCTTGTAAAGTAAAGTTGTATACGATACTCGTGAGAAAAAGTTCTTCCGCACTCGTATCATAATTTACTATTACAGATTTTTTTTTATCGACTCACCGTTATCTTCTGCGTTCGAAAAAAATGTCCTTGTAGATCGTCGAATTTATAAAAGTTCTCCGCTACCGCACGATGTTCGAAAGCGTCGTTTCTCGCGGCGACGGCTTCCTCACGTCGTTCTCTATTGCACGTCGTTCGGGTTGGCAGGTCCCAGCACCCGACGTGATGCACGCTCACTATCGTTGTCCGACAGCAAGATCCTCAAGCCACGCGGAGGCCATAAGACGATCGAAAAAGGCGAGTCACGAGCGGGAGGGGGAGGCTACGACAGAATTTTCGTGTTGTTTTTTATTCACATATTTTATGTCGATTATGACAATTTCTGAACAAAAAATATTATTACCAAGTAAAAAAAAATTATTTGATCATATTCGATGAATTTAACAATATTTCTTGTCCATCGACTGTAAAATAAAAATTCAATCTGTCTTCGAATAATGTTCCGACAGTCGTAGAATTTCTTAGTCACATTTTTTTCATGGTCCATGGACAAGAAATACTTAAAAAATCGCCGGATATGACCAAATAATTTTTTGACAATTGGTAATAACACTTTCTAATAAGAAATAGCGAATCGTGTCGCGTTGAGTTGAACCTTAACAACCGAGCGCAGCTCATAACGGAATACGACCTGTGGAATCGTCGCATTGGTTTTTTTTATTTTTAATTACGAGTTTGTCTCGGAAATTGCAGCCAGCCAATAACCCCGTGAATGAGCAAAGAAATCAGTGACTGAACTTTTTCACTGACTAAATCACTGATTTCTTCGCCCATTCACCGGTTGATTTCCTAGCGGCAATTTCTGTGACGAATTCCTCGTAACAAAAAAAAAAAAAAACAATATTCACCATTTATTAACAGGCGAGCCGTGTTCCGTGGCGTGCTACGCTCTGTTATAATTAAAAAGCAAACGCATTTACAGACTTTTTATCGACTCACCGCTGTCTTCTGCTTGCGATAATAAATTTCCCGGTTAATTGTCCGATCTTTGGATGTTCTCGCTGCCGCACGTTGTCCGAAACCGCCGTTTCTCACGGCGACGGCTTCCTCACGCCGCACGTCGTTGGGCTTGGCAGGCCGATCGCCTTCGCTCGATACTCGGTTCGACAGGTTAATCGCCTTCGCTCGTCGTCTCGGTCGGCACGCTGATCATTTCAACACGTCGCCGTGTCTTCTTGAAAACACTTATTTCAATTTTCGATTTTATTCACAAGCATAAACTCGTGCGTCGTCTTAAACTGTTCGCTCGTGACGTGCGACCTTCTCGGGTGTGCGACGATAACCGACTGTCTCCTTTCTTTTTTCGCGTTATTCTCAACGCCTCCTTCGTAATGATCGTTGTTAGGGACACATCTGCAAGCGACTCTCCTACATCGTGTCCCTGACAACGATCATCACGAAGGAGGCGTTGAGAATAACGCGAAAAAAGAAAGGAGACAGTCGGTTATCGTCTCACACCCGAGAAGGTCGCACGTCACGAGCGAACAGTTTAAGACGACGCACGAGTTTGTGCTTGTAAATAAAATAGAAAATTGAAATAAGTGTTTTCAAGAAGACACGGCGACGTGTTGAAATGATCGGCGTGCCGACCGTGACGACTAGCGAAGGCGTTTAACCTACCAAACCGTGCGACGAGCGAAGGCGATCGGCCTGCCAACCCCAACGACGTGCGGCGTGAGGAAGCCGTCGCTGTGACAAACAACGGTTTCGGACAACGTGCGGCGTGAAGAAGCCGTCGCCGTGAGAAACGACGGTTTCGGACAACGTGCTGCAGTGGAGAACATAGAAAAATCGGACAATTCACCGGGAAATTTTTTTTGCTAGCAGAAGACAGCGGTGAGTCGATAAAAAGTCTGTAAATACGTTTATTTTTTGTATTATAACAGAGCGTAGCTCGTCACGGAACACGGCTCGCCTGTTAAATCGTGGATTTTTTTTTTGTTACAAGGAATTCGTCTCAGAAATTGCCGCTAGCGAATAAACCAGTGAATGAGCGAAAAAATCAATGATTTAGTCAGTAAAAAGTTCAGTCACTGATTACTTTGCTCGTTCACGCTTTTATTGGCGTCAATTTTTGAGACGAACCCGTAATTAAAAATAAATAAAAACCAATGCGATTTTTAAACAGGTCGTGTTCCGTGATGAGCTGCGCTCGGTTGTCAAGGTTGAACGCAACGCGACTCGATTTTCCATTTTTTATTAGAAAGTGTTGTTACCACATGTCAAATAGTATATTGTGCAACAAGGGTCGAAAGTTGGCAATTGCGGCGAGTGTGAGGTTTGCTGCCCGAGCGAAGCGAGGGCTGCAATCACACGAGTCGCAATTGCCATTTCGACCCGTGTTGCACATCATACTTTTTGTAACGAGTGCACGAATCTGCGGCACTTGGAATGGCAGTCGCGCGAGACGAATACTGAAAAGTGAGGTTGTGATTGAAGGGACGAAAGTGAATGACAGAAACTCCCAAGGGACGAAAGTGAACGAAATGCGAACTGCGCATGCGTGACTCTGTCATTTCACCACAGGTTCGCAACTGACAGGGAAACGGCCACTTTCGGCTCGCAAGACTGCCATGGAAAGTGCCGCGATTCGTGCACGTGTTACAAAAAAATTATTTGATCATATCCGGCGTCTTTAAATATATGTCTTGTCCATGGACCATGAAAAAAATGTCAGTCTGACTTTAAGAAATTCTACGACTGTCAGAACATTCTTCGAAGACAGACTGCATTTTTTTTTACAGTCGATGGACAAGAAATATTTAAAAATTCGCTAGGTATGATGAAATAATTTTTTGGAATATGCTAATAATATTTTTTGTTAAGAAATTGTAAATCGACATCAAATATGTAAATAAAAAAACCAAACGAAAATTCGGTCGCAGCCTCCCCGTCCCGCCCGTGACTCGCCTTTTTCTATCGTCTCTTGGCCTCCGCGTGGCTTGCGGATCTCGCTGTCGGACAACGATAGCGAGAGCATATCTCGTCGGGTGCTGGGACCTGCCAACCCGAACGGCGTGCAACAGCAAAACGGCGTGAGGAAGCCGTCGCCGCGAGAAACGACTGTTTCGGACACCGTGCGGCAGCGGAGAACTTAAAAAATTCGGACGATCAACAGGGACATTTTTTCCGGAAGCCAAAGACAGCGGTGAGTCGATACAAAATCTGTAATTGTACATTACGATACGAGTGCGGAAAAACTTTTTTTCACGAGTGTGAGGGTGCAGCTCGAGCCGAAGGCGAGTGTTGCAATCACATGCGCTGAGAAAAAGTTTTTCCGCCAAGTATCGTACACAATTTCACTTCACAAGGTGTGAAAATGGGGTTTGACGCACGTGAAACCGCGTTTCTCGCACTGAGTGACATAAAATATGTAAATTAAGAACAAAACAAACATTCGGTCGCAGCCTCCCCGTCCTGCACGTGACTCGCCTTTTTCGCTTGCCTTTTGGCTTCCGCTCGACTTGCGAATCTCGCAGCCGGTGATATAGTGAGAGCGGCAGCGACGTTTTCCGTCGATTCTCCGGGTCAGCGGGCGAGAACGTTTAACGAATTGAGTTGACCCTCGAGATCGGACTGTGGGCTCAATTTACCTATCTTACTGAGCTACTGGTTCAGCCATCTGAGGTCTCGGGGCTCGTCCTGCGTATACTCGACTCTCTCGCTGTTGTCATCCGAGTAGGCAATTTGCTTCCTTCCACCGACGCTAACGGATGACTCACAGTGCTCGTGTTGGAGTGACTCCAGCGACCACGAGTTGTCGCGATCGTGACTCCAGCGGATCCTCGGCGAGGGTGAGTTCATTCACTGCTGCGCCTCGAGCTGCGACATCGACGTGTCCCCCAGTTGGTCCTGAAAGATGCCGTCGTTCGACGAGTCGTCATTCGTGGACGACGTGTATGATGACGACGTGCTTTGCACACATATTTTCTATGTAAAAAACAACATTTAAAGTCAACTTAAAAATCTGAAAGAAAATCATAGGTATTCAGAAAAACGAACGAATCATTTTCATTAAAAAAATAATAATTTGGGTCACCGATAGATTTGTTAAAAAAAAGTTATTAATTTTTTAATAACATTTTTTAATTATTATTATGCTAAATTAATCTTTTTAGTACCTTTAATGAATATGAATTTGTTCTGATTTTTATACCATCGAGAAGAGTTTGCAATTTTCTCGAATTTATGCGAAATGAATACTGCGCCGCCGATCTACCTTAAATCATCGAAATTGGTTTTTCATTTTGAATTAAGAGTTCGTGTCCGAAATTGCACCCAGTATGTAAAACGGCGAATGAGCGAAGAAATCAGAGACTGAACTTATTCACTTATTCAGTTGGTGATTTCTTCGCTCATTCACCGGTTCATTCGCTTGCTGAAATTTCCGATACACGCTCTTAATTCAAAATAAAAATCCGATGTCGATAATTGAACAGGCGAGCCGCGTTCCGCGGTGAGCTCCGCTCAATTGACAAGGTTAAACAGAACTCGACCGGCTATCGTTTGGAATATTTTTGTTTGTTTTTAATTTCGTTGTCTTTTTACGCTCACTCGCCGTCGAGCGCTGCGTTCAGCAATCGCGGGGTGCGCAAGCGAATGCCCCTGCACCCAACGAGATGCGCGATCTCGACGGACGTAAACTCGCTGTTGACGGACAGCGACTCATCGAACGACTTCCAGGAACGACCGCGGGCCATCCCGTTCCGCCTCGAGACTCGCCTCTTTCGCTCATCTCTTGGCCTCGTCCTAGCTGGCCTGAAAACGCTTCTCGCGCTCCGTGTCGTCGCTCACTCCCCACGCTCTCATCGCTTGAATCGCGTGGCATGCGGATCTCGCTGATGTCGGTCAGCGACAGTGGCAGCGGCAGCGACGTCTCGCGTCTATAACGATTCTCCGGGTCAACGGGCGAGAACGTTTCACGGGTCGAGTTGATCTTTAAGACCGGACAGTGGGCTCACTTTAGCGATCTTACTGAGATACCGGCTCAGCCAGCTGTTTCGGGGCTCGTCCTGCGGATACTCGACTCTCTCGCTGTTGGCATCCGAGGCGGCGATTTGCCTCCTTCTAACGGCGCCGACGGGCGACTCACAGCGCTTACGTTGCAGTGACTTCGGCGACGACGAGTTGTCGCGATCGTGACACCTGTGGGTCCTCGGCCAGGGCTAGTTGGAAAATTATTTTTCGATCAATTTATATATTGACGCGACTCCCACGTGTGAATTTCGTTTTCGTAGGTCTTGACCACAATTCGACACTTACAATATTCAATTTTCGGCACGTTGCGATACCCTTAATTTCCATCGCACGAGAAACTGCTTGCCACATTTTGTGTGTCTTATAATTCTCTAGGAACGCTATTTCAAACTTTTGTCAATCTTATTGCAGTGGTTGCATAGACGGGAACGTGAAATAGAAGTCGCACGTCGTACCTCTATTAACTTTTAACCGACGAGGGTCGGCGGGGGTACATATTACTCTTTGAAATTCTATAGGCGCGCAATTTTTTCATCGGTGTTATTTCTGACGGTTTAAGTACAAGATTTTTTTTTTTTTTTTTTTTTCAAGTGATACAATCATAGTTTTTGGTATTCTGAATGTATAGGATACAAAAATATAAGGGGACGAAATGTTTAAATAATTATTAACGATATTTTAATATCTTAAATGATTCCTTGCGACAGTAATTGAACGCATTTTGTTAGATTTTTTTTAAATTACATAATCACAGTTTATAGTATTCTGAATATACATGACGCAAAACCAGAAGGGGACGAGACGTTTAAATAATTATTAACGATTTTTAATGTTTTTTTTGTTTTTTGGGTCAATAATTGAAGGCATTTTGTTTGATTTTTTTTTTCTTCAAATTACATAATCACAGTTTATAGTATTCTGAATATACAGAATGGAAAATCACGAGGTTTAAATCATTATTTGGTGTCCAGAGGACTTGAAACGTACAAATATTCCGTGTATTGCGCTTATAGATATTTTGTGTCGTCTCAAAATAATACATGAATTAACTTTTCAATGGGTCTTTGCGTTTCTAGTGGATTGAAAAAGGATGCCAAAGCACAAAGTGTTTGTTGACGAATATGGCCGCTCTAGTGCTTACGCTATTAAAAAGAGGGCGAAAGAAACGACGATCTTAATACCTGGAGATGAGCACCAGGAAACTTCTGGCTTGAAGAATAATATTTGTGTCTCCTCAACGTCCGGTTCTCCGTCCGATTCCTCGTCTGATTCCTCGTCCGATTCCTCATCCGATACGGCTAATTATCGAGGCATCGCTGACGTAATCGAAGACGACATGAGTAAGTTGTCTTACGATTACTTACTAGTTTTCATGCGTGACTTCGTTCGCATGATCTAGGTATATACAGCCGATAGCATTCCACAGTTTGAATTAAACGGGTGATCGAAATTTTTGCTTTTAATTTTATCACCGGTTTGTAATTGTAGATGATTTACGAGATGTCGATAATGACAGCGAGGATCTCGAGCTTTGCGACAGCGAGGATCTCGAGCTTAACGACACCGAAGATCTCAAGCTTAACGACGCCGAGGATCTCGAATTCGACGACTGTGAAGCCGTTCGGGATCCGTACGATTCGGACCAACCGCTTTACCGCGGAGCGCCGTTAACGTTAGGCGAGAGTATGGTTTCTATTTTGACATTCGTAATGAGCACAAACTTGACTGGCTCGGCCCTTCGTAACCTCCTGTCTCTCATTTCGTTGCACTGTCTCCAACCGAATTTGATGAAATCGAGCGTGTATCTATTCCGAAAGCATTTTAGCAACTTGCGCTTTCCGATTGTGAAACACAACTTTTGTTCCACCTGCCTATCGCTACTTGAAACGAGTGACAGTACCTGCGAGACTTGTGACACAGCTAATGGCGTGTCGTATTTTATAGAAATTCCGTTGTTGACTCAACTACAAGTGTTGTTTCATCGACGTGGTTTCTACCAAAGCCTGCAACATCGCTTTTCTCGTAAAAAAGCAGATGATGGTAACCTGGAAGACATTTATGATGGTAGAGTGTACAGGGAGCTTTTTGATAACGACGGATTTCTGTCTAATCCCGACCACATTTCGTTTACCTGGAACACAGATGGGGTGCCTCTTTTCAAGTCCTCCGGATACCAAATTTGGCCATTTTATCTGAGCATCAACGAACTTCCATATGCTGAAAGAACAAAGTCGGACAACATTTTGTTAGCAGGTTTGTGGTTCGGGCAGCACAAACCAGCACCCAATTTGTTCTTGGGACCGTTGCATTCTGCTCTCGAACAAGTGTTTAAAGGTATCGATTTGAATGTTCCATGTAAAGAGGATCCGATAAAAGTTAGAGGCATGGTCATTTGCGGAACTTGCGATCTTCCTGCGAAAGCACTGTTTCTCAACATGACACAGTTCAATGGCAAATTCGGATGTCCGAAATGCAAATTGAGAGGAAAGTCCGTAGCCAGATGGTGGACTTATCCGTTCGGAAAGATACTGGACCCGCGAACTGATGAAGAAACACGTGATTTCGCAGAAGAGGCTTTGCGTACGAATACAACGGTCTATGGGGTGAAAGGTCCGTCGTTGCTCAGCGCTATGGTCCATAAGTACATACGAACGACCGTAGTCGACCCGATGCACTGCATCTTCTCGGGGATAACAAAGCTGCTGTTAACGATCATGTTCGATCCCGATCATAGCAGTCATCCGGCATCGCTCAGTACATCAATCGATCTCGTCGATTCACGTCTCTGCAATTTTACTCCACCGGATTTCCTGCAAAGACGTCCCAGATCGATCGCTAAGCACTTAAAATATTGGAAGGCAAACGAGCTCAAAGCCTGGCTCCTGTATTATTCCTTGCCGGTTTTGTGCGGCATCCTCCCAGGCAATTTGTTCGAGCATTACTCGATGTTCGTGATATCGATCTGGGCGTTACACCAATCGAGCATCTCTCCCAACACACTTAAGTATGCCTCGCGATTATTAACAGATTTCGTAAATAGATTTGATGTGTTATACGGGGCAGAGTACATGTCCTGCAACCTACATTAGCTGTTACACCTGCCAGAGATGGTTCGCGATTTTGGACCGTTATGGACTGCTTCGTGTTTTCCATACGAAGACATGAATGGAAGACTGAAAAGCCTTGTGCACAGCAGTCGCGGACCAGAATTGCAAATCTGTTCTGCACTTTCGTCAATTCTCGCGATGGCAACTCTTCGGCATCAAAACCTAGTATACGGGAGCTATGCTTACGATTTTTGTAGCCAGTTATCGAGTGCTAAGAGAAAAATGAAACTAGGAATGATGGTGGAGGGGATTTGCAGTGTTGGGCGATGCCGCGAAACTCTGACGCTGCCCGAAATCGAATCTAATGCGTTAGCTCGTGCTCATATCACCGGTCGGAAGTATGTTACGTTTTCGAGGTTGAGGAAAGACGGCACCCTTTACACATCGCGATCGTATTGCCGTATTACAAAATACGATAATACTTGTGTCCAGTACAGGGAGAATAATAACACGCTACGCATTGGCATCGTAAAGTCTTTTGTAAAAATATATATCTGCGAGTGTGAGGATGACGACGCTTGTCAATGCTATGCACCAATGTATGCCTTCCTTCTTTCTTGTACACTATCCTCGTTCCTTCAGCCAAAACTGCTGTATCGCGTCCCGGAACTTGTTTTTGAGTGCACACGCATATCTGAGGAAGCTGTTGCAGTCAGAGCAGAAGACCTGGCATCCGTTTGTTTTCTATTGAAAATTGAGGATACAGCGACTGCCTACATAGCTCTTCGAGCTAATGCAACTGAGGTTGAATGAAGGCTGCATCGCTGTTTCTCAGTTGCGTCAAGAGACGCCTGAAGTCCAGCGACGGCACCAAAATCCCATGCGTCGAAAGAAGTTGAAGACAACAGCACCAAATTCCGCGTAAATAACGGCAGCGTGACAAACCTCGCTCGTTCACTCGCTCTCGCGATTGTATTCGCGTGGTATGTGTGAATGAATATGTGTGAATACATAGTGGTTCCCTCGATCACTCTATAAATTTAATTGTAATTTGAAAATAAATGTGTCTTGCTCGACGTTTGTTTCAGTAAGGATGTCCAAAGTCAAATCCCAGCTTTTTCATTACTTACATTTAATACAAAAAATATATCTTTGTCGATACGAATAACGCCATGGCTTTAATACAATTAAAATAAGCACGTATACATTAGTCAACTAGCCACTTTCTATATTTATTTAAAGAAAATCATACTGAAACATTTTTTTGGTATTTCTACAGAGACTTCATAGTTGAATTGCAATTTCAAAGTACTTATACGCTTTCATTCGACGGAGCCGCCTTTTCACCGAGATACGTTTTTTGCGGAACTCTGTCAGATGTTTCCTTCTTTTTGTTACGATTTTTATAAGTTGATGATCCAGGATTTAAAAAAATTACTTTTCTTGTTTTTTCCATTAATCAGCGCATTGCTTAAGGTATTCCGGGCGATACAGTCCCAGGAAATGTGAAATTCGGAGAGTTTGAGAGAGTATTTCAAACGTTTCTCCATGGAATAAAAATTTAAAAAAATCAAGCATGTTTTCAACAAATTTCAAGATATCGAAAAAAAATACTCCCATTTGTGATATGTAAATGCTTGCAGTTAAATTCACCATACTTTCGCAAATAAACAGATATTTATGAGATAATAGACGGGTGGGACTCAAGAAAACTGAAATTTCAATCAAGAATCAGCACAAAGGTAAGAGGTCGCTTGTTTTATGAGCGACATAAATTACCAATTTAAATAATTCAAAGCTAAGTCCGTTTCTTAAAGGATGTCCACCGGACACGCAATTATCCAGGATGCTACAGACAAAACATTTTAAAGTCCAGTCTACACGAAAATATTTCAAAGTCCAGTGGACGCGAAAATTTGCTAAGTCCTACAGGCACCAAATTTTACTAAGTCCTGCAGGCACGAAAATATTTTAAAGTCCAGTGTACGCGAAAATTTTCTAAGTCCTACAGGCACGAAATTTTTCTAAGTACGACAGGCACGGAATGGTTGTAAATCCTACGAGCACGAAAATATTTCAAAGTCCAGTGGACGGGAAAACTTGCTAAGTCCTACAGGCACCAAATGTTGCTAAGTCCTACGAGCACGAAAATATTTCAAAGTCCAGTGTACGCGAAAATTTTCTAAGTCCTACAGGCACCAAATTTTACTAAGTCCTGCAGGCACGAAAATATTTCAAAGTCCAGTGGACGCGAAAACTGGCTAAGTCCTACAGGCAACAAATTTTGCTAAGTCCTGCAGGCACAAAAATATTTCAAAGTCCAGTGTACGCGAAAATTTTCAAAGTCCAGTGTACGCGAAAATTTTCAAAGTCCAGTGTACGCGAAAATTTTCTAAGTCCTACAGGCACGAAATTTTACTAAGTCCTACAAGCACGAAAATATTTCAAAGTCCAGTGGACGCAAAAATTTGCTAAGTCCTACAGGCACCAAATTTTACTGAGTCCTGCAGGCACAAAAATATTTCAAAGTCCAGTGTACGCGAAAATTTTCAAAGTCCAGTGTACGCGAAAAATTTCTAAGTCCTACAGGCACGAATTTTTTATAAGTTCAACATGCGTTCATTTTAATACTTGCTTAATACGTTTCACTTTGATATTTCACTACATACTTTTTTAATATTTAATACTTGATAATATTTCGCTGGATACTCGTTAATATGTAATATGTTAAGAGAATTAATTCCGATACTTTCTTTATATTTAATACTTGAGACTTCAAGATAATATAATTCTGATACTTCCTACATACTTAATACTTGAACATTTCTCTAGATACTTGTTTAATACTTGAGACTTCAAGATAATATCATTCTGATACTTTTGTTCATACTTAATACTTGAACATTTCCCTCGATACTTTTTTAATACTTGAGACTTCAAGGTCATTTGATTCTCATACTTCCTTCATACTTAATACTTGAATATTTCCTTGAGATACTTGTTTAATACTTAATACTTCATTACGTCCTTATATACTAGTTTAATACTAAAGATCTCGTGGCGACACAGAGTATTAAACGTAGTATCCATCTGTCCAATACGACATACTCCGAATACTTCGGGTTTTTTATACTGTTTTAATACTTTTTTAAAAATATTTTCATACTTCCTTTTTTGCGCGGGAGTACACCTGTTACATCCGAGCAGTTGAGAACCATGGACCACTGCCGGACACACTGAGGAACCTGCGTTGGTCAACAAGTTACCTTCTGCCATACACGCGATTCGACAATTTGGAAAATCCAGCGTAAATCCCGAAATAAGGAATTCAGTATCGATATATTATATACGACAATTGCCAAACTAAGGAAACTGCAATGTATTACAATCAATTTGAGTTCGATATTTCCCGAGATTTAGAATTTTTATTATAAAATGTTAATGAAAGCTTAATTAGATTTTTTACGATGAAAGTATAGAAACGCAAAAAGAGGGTTGTAGCAACAAGAAAGAACTATATTATTAAATTTACGAGAGATTAACCGAACAAACAAAACCTGCCAATTGCGCAGCAGATCCTCTCATTTTTATTCTAAGAAGTAAAAATATATATATATATATATATACTAGGGGCCTCGCCCCCCCCCCGCGAGCTTCGCGCGCCCCCCCCCCCCCCCCCGTTAAGTTTTGATGTCGTATATTGTTATTGTAAGTTGGAAACTTATGTATCAAGTTACGTTTTGATAACCGGGCGCAACGCTGCCACGTGTTAATTCTCAATTTTGTCTTGATAACCGGGCGCAACGCTGCCACGTGTTAATTCTCCATTTTGATAACCGGGCGCAACGCCGCCTCGCGTTAATATTTTTGTGCTTTTCTCAATAAAAAAAAACATTTTCATCATTTTAATCATTTTAATTATTCTGCGTTTTTTTTTATAATCGGGCGCAACGCCGCCACGTGTTATTCTTCATTTTGTTTTAATAACCAGTCGCAACGTCGCCACATGTTATTCTTCATTTTGTTTTCATAACCGAGCGCAACGTCGCCACGTGTTAATTATTCTCCGCCATGTTTTGATAACCATGTGCAATATTGCCGCATATTAATCAAAAACTTCTTTCCACACGACATTGTTAATTTCATCTAAGTCTTGTGAATCATTTTCAACAAATAATTGATCCGAATTTTTACATCTTGATAATGCTACGTACTATTGCGCATGAGAAAACAAAGGCCTACGAAAGTATATTCCAACTTTTTCTAAGCTTTGTCCTTGTGATTTATTAATCGTCATTGCAAATGCGTGGACAATAGGAAACTGCCTTCTATATAGAATAAATCGTAAAGATGACAATTCTCCAGTGTCTAATCGTATTCGAGGAATGAAAGCACTATTTCTAGATCGTGTACCGGTAATTATTTCTACTTTAATATTGAATTTGTATAATCCGGTAATTTTCATCCTTGTTCCATTACATAACCCATTATTTATACTTCAATTCCTAATCAGCATCACAATTGCACCAATTTTTAATACTGATTTATGAATTGGAAGTCCTGGAAATCTTAAAGAATTCAAATATTCTACTGGATAATCTAAGTTGATGTCAATATTGGTCTGATCGATTCCTTTATGTCTTGCATAGTCTATACTGTAATAAGTCTTTTCGAAGTTATTAATTTTTTTCAAAATTTTATTATTTAGTTTATAAATATCGTCGTTATGGCAAGATAAAATAGCACGACTTGATAAATTATCAGTTGTTGTAATGACGGAACCGTAAATTGTAGAACAAATATCGAGCGATTTCCACTTTTCAGGAATTGCCAAAGACTTAATGACACCTGTTCTAGTCTTCGTTAAAAGATTTGTGAAATTTTCATCCGAAGAACGCATATTCTTCTTGAGTTGCATAATTTTAAACTGTGGCCATAAATATGAACATTTTATTATATCATTAATAACTTTAAATTTGGACCCATGTTGTATAACTGGAAGAATTTGTCGGAAATCTCCCCCCAATATAACCAATTTTCCCGCAAACGGAATATGATCAATGTTACAACAATCTCGAAGAGTTTTATCAACTATTTCTAACGCCTCTTTCGGTATCATGGATGCTTCGTCCCATATGAGGACGTCACATTCTCGTAATCTCTTCTTATCTGATGCTAATTTAATAAACGAAGTTTCAATGCCTGTTAAATCTAATGGTAATTTAAAAGTCTTAAAAGTGACTTGTCATTCCTCCGGGTAGTAAAATTGATGCAATACCAGTCCATGCCATAGGTATAACTTTTTTTCCTATGCTTAAGAAATCATGAATTAAAGTTTTATAAACAAATGTTTTCCCTGTCCCTCCCGGGCCATCAATATAAATTAATTTATTTGTGTTTTTACTTGTTACATAATTGGAAATTATCAGTTGATCCACGTTTAATTGATTAATTAATTCATACTTTATTTTTTGATGAGATGACATTATTTTTTTCTATCATCAAAAGTTTCATCAATTCCATGTGGTTCGGGAAGTCCAAAATCAGAACATTTCATGTTCTCCGTTTTTAAAATATTATTTATTTCGTGGAAAGCTGTGTTTTCGTTATTGTCAGCAAAACCTTCGCAAAAATATTCTTTAAATTTATGCCATATTTCACAAGAATTGGAAAAGTTATCAGAAATTAGGAACCATGCAAAGAATTTTCGCAGTTCAATAGGCATCATAACACTGCACGCTTCTTAAAAAATTTTAACGATTTCAGCATCGTTTTCGACTAATCCCGTTGCGACTGCTGATTCATTGAATGTATTATAAACTATACCTTCGAATGTTTTTAAATCTTTAAGACACGTGGCTCCTTTGACACGATTTAATATTAACTTTAAGTGAAACCGCTCAATATCTCGTGAGCTTACACTAACGATACGACCAATTGCTTTAGAAAACACACGTCGTTTCACCCATTTTTTACTTGAATCATATAAGTAATATTTCGGAATATTTGCATAAATAATTTTTCTGGCTTTTTCATCTATTTCATTTAATTCGAACCAAGCAGTTAAAGTTGTTTTGTTATTCATCAACGCGTTTTTTTCTTCATTTTCTTCAAAAATAATATTTTGCTGATTTTCCGTATGCACTGCTAAACGGACAATACTATGAGATCTACCGGAAAGTGGCAGTTCTTCTATGCGCCAAGCGGCTTCCATAGGGCTTACGTACCGACTATCAATATAATCGGAAATCTCGTCATATGTTTCCAGATCAGCAGTTTGATTTTTTTTTATTTTCATTTATGCACGGTCATGTCCTTTGTGTAAATATTTGTAAAGATACTTGGTACTCATAATAGAAGCACAATATTCAACATTTACGTGACAATTATATTTTAATAGAATTTCAGAGTTATAAGGAACTACCATTGAGTTATCTACACTTACAAATTCATCATCAACTTTTTTGTATATATATAGGGAACCCATTTTTTTCAAATTGTTTATCTACGTTAAAATTTTTAGGGAATTTTTTTGTACATACATTTTTTTCTTTATCATAACACGGTGAAAAATCAGTGTGAGGACCATGTAACATATGTTTTATGACTAATTCCCGCAATTTAGTATCTGTAGAAGGAAGTTCTGCACTAATATATTTATCAATGGCTTCTGGGCTTAGCAGTTTATGTTTGTAGTCGAGTACGAATAGCATATGCGCATGTGGTAAGCCGCGCTTTTGAAATTCAATAGTATAAACGTATGCTAAAATATTTCCAAACATTTTTCCACTTATGATTTCAGATAAAAGAGCACGAAATTTCGCGTAAAATAATCGTACTGTTATATTTGGTATATCGTTACATGGTGTCCCAGCTGGAAATTTATTTCGTATTCTTTCTAACTCAGGCCAATTAGGATTACATGTCATTGTTATGAATAGATCCGGTCTACCAATCATTCTTACAATAGCCATTGCATCTTGATAATTTTGATGCATATGTCTGGGACTACCTAAATATGTTGATGGTAGAACAAAAATATTTCCCAACCGCTCCGATATATTAAAATTATTTGGATTATTTAAAGCCCTACGGGCTACATGATCTACCAATCCTTGGTAACATTTATTACGCAATTTTTTTTTATTGTATCTTAGAAAGTCTAATCGACTACTTTCTATAATGATATACGCATGAATTACATACTGTTGACTTAATCGACCGCAATATAAAACTGGATTAAATATTTTACTCTTGGGTCTCTAAGCTAATCGATGTGAGTAATATTGTAGAGCTGTAAGTCTTTTATTACTATTTTGATTGTGTTTAAATGATGGATTCCATCCCAAATCACCAGATGGAAATATAATTGGAAAAGTCATTGGATCCGTATGAAATGATAATTTACTGAAATATGATTGTGTATTAACTCCTTTTGGAAGGTCTTTAGGATAGACATGTAAATCAAAAGGAGATATTTCTCCATTCTTCGAAACTATCAACGCTGCACACTCCGCAGTTCTTGGTACATTGTAACGATTTTTATTTAAAAAATTTATATTTCTGACAAAATATAAATAATATTCCGATAATGATTTATTTTTTGTTAATTCATATAAATGCTTATATTTTTCAGCATATGGATTTTTTGAATTCAATACTTTTGATATAATTTGAATGTGTTTTCTTGAAATTTTTTTATTGCTTTTCAACCTCTGTTCAATTGCTTCGTAATCGTCGTAAATGTAAATTTGACTATAACACGGTGTCTCACCGCGTTATAGTTCGTACGCACTTGCTTGACCACGACTTGACCTTGAATTTTTAAATTGTAAACTCCTCTTTCTAACGGATTTATTACATTTGCATTGAAACTGGCAAAAGAAAAATGGTTGTTGTAGTAACGGATCAATTGTCTATACTGTCCATCGTTCAATAATAATTTTTTCAAATCTTCATCATAATTACTTAACGGAGGAAGTTGAACTTTTCCGAGATGGCAACAACTTTTTTTTGAAAATTCTACTGACCAAAACAAAGCTGAACAATGAGGACAAACATAATCCATATCTCCAAAATCTAAATAAAATGAT
The DNA here is from genome assembly GCA_963932165.1 of Pimpla rufipes. Classification (NCBI taxonomy): domain Eukaryota; kingdom Metazoa; phylum Arthropoda; class Insecta; order Hymenoptera; family Ichneumonidae; genus Pimpla; species Pimpla rufipes. Next base: position 4,371,293 of record OZ010635.1, read on the forward strand.
TTTCCTGGCCATAATTTAATTGCCTGTTGAACACATCGTCTTTTATTAAGACGGTTTTTAGTCATACTGGTAACGATGTCTTTTTTTCTCTTTTTACTTAACCGTTCATAGTCCATGTTCTTAGCAATATCTTTTGCTTCCTTTCTTTCTAATCGCCCTTCAGTCATATTCTCAACGATGTCTTTTCTTCGTTTTCTTTTCAACCGCTCTTCGTTCATGTTCTCAACGATGTCTTTTGCTTTCTTATTTTCCAACCGCTCTTCGTTCATGTTCTCAACGATGTCTTTTGCTTTCTTTTTTTCCCACCGCTCTTCATTCATGTTCTCAACGATGTCTTTTGCTTTCTTTTTTCCAAACATTCTTCGTTCATGTTCTCAACGATGTCTTTTGCTTTCTTTTTTCCCAACCGCTCTTCGTTCATGTTCTCAACGATGTCTTTTGCTTTCTTTTTTCCCAACCGCTGTTCGTTCATGTTCTCAACGACGTCTTTTGCTTTCTTTTTTTCCAATCGCTCTTCGTTCATGTTCTCAACGATGTCTTTTGCTTTCTTCTTTTTCAATCGCTCTTCGTTCATGTTCTCAACGATGTCTTTTGCTTTCTTCTTTTTCAATCGCTCTTCATTCATGTTCTGAACGATGTCTTTTGCTTTCTTCTTTTTCAACCGCTCTTCATTTATGTTCTGAACGATGTCTTTTGCTTTCTTCTTTTTCAACCGTTCTTCCTTCATGTTCTCAATGGTATCTTTTGCTTTCTTCTTTTCCAACCGTTCTTCATTCATGTTGTCAACGGTATCTTTTGCTCTTTTCTTTTCTAATCGCTCTATATTCATGTTGTCAACGGTATCTTTTGCTCTTTTCTTTTCTAATCGCTCTATATTTATTGAAATACGGCACTGACTACCGTGTTCTCGCTCGCTTTTATGACATGTTTTTGTTCTTTAGCAACCTGGTTGTGTATTTGTTTATTTTTCTCTACTGTTATTTGTCAGTCTGTTTTGTAACATCGTCAATAAAACATCTATGTACAAGATTCGTCTGCGATAATTGTCATCAGGTTATGGGCCCAGGGCGCTGTGGTGCGGGCAGACGAATTACGTGCCTCATTATTCAATGAATCGACGATGTTTATAATCGCGTGACAGACGGAGAGTAAAGGAAGAGAAGGCTATTTAATTTTGTGTACGAAGTGTTACCGTACATCATCATGTGTGCTGCTAAGATGGAAGATGGAGTATCCTTAATGCATCGATTCAATGGACAGAACTTCAAACTTTGGAAGTTTCAAGTGGAAGCCGTGCTGCGAAGTCATGATTTGCTAGAGATTGTTACGGGAGAGTTACCGAGACCTGAAGAAGCCAACGCGAAGAGCGCGTGGATGAAAAGGGATGGAAAGGCAATGTCCATTCTAATTTCGTCCCTCGACGCTGAACAAGCAATGCTTGTTCTGACATGCAAGAGTGCTAAAGAATTGTTTGACATGCTAATGTCAATTCACGGCAAGAAAAGCGAGGTAAGCGTTATGCAGTTGTACGAAGAATATTTTCAACTGCAGATGAATGAGACTGATACCGTCGCAATGCACATTGCACGAGTTACGAAGCTCGCAGCGGAGATTGAGGATCACGGGGAGAAGTTATCCGAAAATATCAAGATGAGTCGAATCATAAGCAGTCTTACTACTCGTTACAAGAATTTTACGACGGTTTGGTTTAACATCAAGGAAGGAAGAGACATGACCAGTTTGTTTTCTCGTCTCAAACTAGAAGAGGATCAGCTAAAAAAGAGTGAAGAAATCGACTCGTCGGCATTTGCTGCAAGAACCTTCAAGCAAGGCTCGCGACCATACGAGAAAAGGAAACCGATCGCAGAATTGAAAAAAGTGACAAGATGCCACAATTGCAACGAATTTGGACACTGGGAAAGAGAATGTCCAGAAAAATCGAAGTATAGTAGGAACAATACGAAGAGGGACGATACCGTTTTTATTGCTACGATTGAAGATTCTACGAAGACCGGGGATGTCAAGCAATCTCAGAATTCTGCCAACTTCTCGTCTATTGAAGAAACAATAACAGTGGCTCCAGAAGATATTTGGCTCGCAGATTGTGGAGCGTCGCAGCATATGACTTTCCACAAAGAATGGTTCGTTGAGTTGAAAGAAGAAAAGACTGGAAGATTCGTAACTGTTGCGAATAATCAGAGACTGCCAGTCTGCGGAAAGGGGAAAATACTGATTGATACATGGGTAAATAATGTCTGGACTCCTCGTACACTCGACAACGTTCTATTTGTCTCTGGACTTGGATCGAACTTGTTCTCGACGGGATGTGTCACGAATAAAGGCTTCACGATGGTAAGCAAAGTTGATCATTGTGAGCTCAGAAATTCTCAAGATAAAGTCGTCGCCGTAGGAATAAAGAAGGAAAATAATCTCTATCGAATGATGTTCAGAATAAGATTCAATGATCAAGCAAATTCAGTGACAGCAGTGTCATTGGAGGATTGGCATAAACGTCTCGCGCACCTTAACGTGAACACCATTAAAAATATGGTCAAGAACAACGCAGTGGAGGGGGTGAAGATTAACGAGCATTCACAGGATTTCTTCTGTGAGGACTGTCAATATGGAAAATCGCACCGTCAATCCCACCCACTGAAAGAATCTCGTTCTGCTCTTCCTGGAGAATATTTCCATACAGACGTTAGCGGACCCATGCCTGTCAACGCAGTGGGAGGATATCGTTTCTTTCTTGTTGTTAAAGACGAGGCAACAAATTTTCGGTATCTGAGTTTGCTTGCTCACAAGTCTGAAGTTTTTCAAAAATTAAAAGAGTTCTTGGAGTTTGCAGAAACTACGACAGGTAACCGAGCTAAATCTATTCGATCCGACAATGGAACAGAGTTCACGTGTCACGAAATGAGCACGTACCTTAAGGAAAGAGGAATTATGCACGAAAAAACAGTACCGTATACGCCCGAACAAAACGGTCATGCTGAACGAGAAAACAGGACGATTCAAGAACAGGGAAGAACAATGCTGATAGCAAGTGGTCTTCAACAGAGCCTTTGGGGAGAAGCTGTAAAGACGTCGGTGTATATTTTAAATAGATCGTCAACATCACGAGATCAAACTATTACTCCATTCGAAAGATGGTTTGGAAAGAAGCCGAATCTTAACCATGTACGAGTTTTTGGAACAGTCGCGTACAAACATATCCCGAAGCAAAAACGTACGAAGTGGGATCCCAAAGCCAAGAAAATGTATCTGGTAGGTTATGACAAGACGACTAGGAATTACCGGTTGTATGATCCTTAAACAAGACATATTGTTGTGAGCTGTGACGTTGTGTTTAATGAAGAAAAGACGGACGTAAAAGAGATAATGAATAAGGAGGAAAAAGAAGTTAGAAAATATAAAAAGGTGGAAGAATGCAATGATCGAAGACCTGCAAGTGAAGTGAGGGTAAAACTGAATCTGGAAAACGACGATGGAATGTACGTAATCATATTCAGATGTGGATGTACGTAATCATCAAGAAATTGAAATCGAACATCCTGAAATAGTGCTCGTTGAGAACCCAGAACCATCTGCAAATGATAATCCCGTAACGCCAGAAGTGGAAGACCTGATTTCTTTCGAGGAGGCTTCAATTCGACGAGAAATACCAGAAGAAATTCTTGAAGAAAATTCAGGTGAACGAGCACAGGGAAGATACAACTTGCGACAAAATATTACTCGACCGGAGAGATTTCAAGCAAATTCAGCGACAATCACAGAACCAGAGACGTACGAAGAAGCAGTCAGTTCGCCGGATGCGAATCTATGGCTCCAAGCAATCAAAGAAGAAATCGATTCACTCGATAAGAATCAAACCTGGGAACTTCTACCTCGGCCGGTAAACCGTTCAGTCATTGGGTGTAAGTGGGTTTTTAAAGTAAAACCGAATCTGGGAACAGGTCAAGTGCGGGCAAAAGCGAGACTGGTGACAAAGGGTTATTCCCGAAAGCATGGGCTGGATTACAATGAAACGTTTTCGCCTGTAGTTCGGTACGATTCCATCTGCACTATGTTTGCACTCATTACAATTAACGATCTGAAGATAGCACAGTTTGATGTTAAGACCGCATTTCTAAACGGTGTACTAAACGAGGAAATTTATATGGATATTCCAAAGGGCTATCAAACTGACACAGAAAATCTTGTGTGTTTACTGAAAAGAAGTTTGTACGGGTTAAAACAATCACCTAGGGCGTGGAATGAAAGATTTACAGATTGTATCAGAAAGCTTGGTTTAATCCAGAGCTCGGCTGACCCTTGTGTCTTTTACGGAACAATCAAGAACGAGACAGTTTATCTGTTACTGTACGTGGATGATGGACTTATTGCATCTTCGAGCAACGAAGCTCTTGAACAGTTGTTGTTATATCTCGAAGAAAATTTCGAGATAACACGAGGTGCATGCGAATATTTCGTGGGAATGGAGATTAAGCAAGATCACAATGCAAAAACTGTTTATCTTGGGCAAGAAGCTTATGTAAGGAAAATTCTGAAACGCTTCAATATGATCGAATCGATCTCGGTCTCAGTACCAGCAGATCCAAACGTTGTCCTGGAAAAATCGCACACAAAAGAACAAATAGATTTTCCTTATACAGAGGCAGTTGGTTCCTTGATATACGCTGCAGTTATGACACGACCTGATATAGCATACGCAGTTGGTGAAGTTAGCAAGTTTTTAGAAAATCCGAACGCAAGTCACGGTACTGCAGTAAAATAGTATATTGTGCAACAAGTGTCGAAAGTTGGCAATTGCGGCGAGTGTGAGGTTTGCGGCGAGTGTGAGGCTGCAATCACACGAGTCCAATTCGACCCGTGTTGCACATCATACTTTTTGTAACGAGTGCACGAATCTGCGGCACTTGGAATGGCAGTCGCGCGAGACGAACACTGAAAAGTGAGGTTGTGATTCAAGGGACGAAAGTGAATGACAGAAGCTCCCAAGGGACGAAAGTGAACGAAATGCGAACTGCGCATGCGTGACTCTGTCATTTCACCACAGGTTCGCGACTGACAGGTAAACGGCCACTTTCGGCTCGCAAGACTGCCATGGAAAGTGCCGCGATTCGTGCACGTGTTACAAAAATTGTTGTTCCGGACGAGGACGATACTTCCGACTACGAGGTTGCTTTGGTCGTCTTTCCATTTGGTGCGGACTTGGAGCGAGTGGAGGTACTCCACTGACCATCGTTTCCAGAAGGTTTCGCAGATTCGTTGTATCAGTTGCCACCTCGAGAGTCGGTTTTCGTTGAGATGAAGGAGCGAAGGCTCTGGTACCGCCAGAAGAGGTGACCCCGTAAGGAAATGTCCTGGCGTAAGCGCTGCGAACTCGCCGGAGTCAGTGAGGAGCGGCCCGATTGGTCGTGAATTCAAACACGCCTCGATCTGCGTTGTGAGCGTGTTAAATTCCTCGAACGTTAGCGTGTGGGTGACGAGTGTGCGCTTGAGATGATGTTTGGCGCATTTTTCACCCGCTTCCCACAGCCCACCGAAATGTGGTGCTCCAGGGGGTATAAAATGCCATGTTGTTCGGTCCTGAGCGATGAGGTTTCCGAGATCGGTGTCACAGACGGCGTCCTTGAAAGCGGTTTGCAGTTCCTTTTCGGCGCCCTGGAACGTCGTTTCGTTATCGCTGTATATGTCGGAGAATAGCCCGCGTCCAGCGACGAAGCGACGGTAAGCAGCGAGAAATGCGGCCGATGTGTAATCGGACACCAGCTCAAGATGTACGGCTCGGGTGGACAGGCAGACGAATAGATCCAAATAAGCCTTGTACGCTTTCTGTCCTCGCCCTTTGCTTGTCCGTACGAGGTAAGGTCCAGCGTAATCTAGTCCGGTATGTAGGAAATCTCGATATGGAGTGACGCGAGCTTTTGGGATGTTACCTATTAACTGTGTGGGAGTTTTTGCGCGCTCGTGAGCACACGTTACACATTTATGGATGAGATTTCGTACGAGCGGTCGATGTCCAACGATCCAATAATTTTGGCGCAGGATACTGATAGTTAGCTGCGGGACTCTGTGGAGGCACCGCACGTGTGCGCCTTCGATTATTAGTTGAGTTACGCGGTGTTGCGGCAGAATTGCGGGGTGCTTCTCTTCGAAGGGCACTTCAGCTTGTTTCAAGCGACGACCCACGCGCAGGGTTCTCTGTTCGTCCAGAAACGGAGTGAGTTTGCGTATGCGTGAATTGCGTGGGAGTGGTTGATCATTTTTAATCGCCTGAATTTCACTGGCGAATGTTTCGTGCTGGATTTCGTTGATCCAAAATGTTTGGGATGCGAGGATCTCGGAGCCTGTGAGGCGTAGTTCGCGTGCGTGGCTGCGTCGTAGGCAACGCTCGATAAAGCGTTTGCAATACGCGGTGATACGAACCAGCTTGTTCCAGGTCGAGATGTCGGAGTACAGCTCCCAGTGAAGAATTTTGTCAACGGCGATGTGTGACTTTGTGGGTTTCGTTGCATTGACGACGGTTTTATGGGTCGGAGAAGGCTGAGTTCGGGGCCACTTTGCCTGTGGTAATTTTAGCCACAGTGGCCCTTGCCACCAGAGGGGATGGTCCCGTAGTTCAGTTGCTGTGAGGCCGCGCGAAGCAGGATCGGCGGGGTTTTCCGCGGTCGGAACGTGTCTCCATAGCACGCCGGGGAGAGTATTCAGGATCAGGGCGACCCGATTTGCAACGAATGTGGGCCACGCGGATGGGTGTTGTTTTATCCTGGCAAGGACAACACTTGAGTCTGTCCACGCGTATGTGGAGACTGATCGCAGTTCCATTGCATTGGTGACGTATGCGATAAGTTTTGCGAGCAATACTGCAGCGCATAGCTCGAGGCGAGGGACGCTGCTTGTTTTGATCGATGCGAGCTTTGTTTTTGCGGCAATTAAGGTGACCTTGAATTCACCGTTAGAGGTGAAGGTGCGTAAGTAGCACACAGCCGCGTATGCTCGCGTTGATGCATCTGCGAAGCCGTGTAGCTCACAATCGGTCTGTTAACTTGCCAAATTATTCCATCGTGGAATTGTGATCACTTGCAGTTCGGGAAGCCTGGCACAGTAGTTGTCCCACATGTTCGAAAGATCCGGAGGTATTACGTCGTCCCAGTCGAGTGACGCAATCCAGAGATCTTGCATGAGAATTTTTGCTGATATTACGACGGGCGACAGCCATCCCAACGGATCGAAGAGCTGTGCTGTGACGGATAACTCTGATCTTTTTGTGTTGGGTGCGCGCGTTGGCGCCGTCGCGTTAAAGCAGAATGCATCAGTTTCAGGTATCCAGCCGATTCCGAGGATTTTAATAGACTCGGTCGAATCGAATGTTCTTATCTTTGTTTTCTCAAGGTCGGATGCAGGGACGTTTTCGAGCAATGCCGCGTGGCTCGCCATCCACTTTCGGAGCGAGAATCCTCCGCGTTCCAGCAATTTTTGCAGTTCGATGCGGATACAGTTCGCCGATGCTGCGTCGTTGGCTCCGAATAGCACATCGTCGACGTAGAAATTGTTTCTAACAATTGCGGCAGCATTAGGGAATTGGTCTTTTTCATCGTCGGCCAACTGCTTAAGAACTCGCATCGCGAGAAATGGTGCCGCTGCGGTACCGTACGTGACGGTGGCAAGTTTGTAAGGCGTGAGTGGAGCGTCCGGGTCTGGCCGGACGCTCCACTCACGCCTTACACTCTTCTGGTTCGACTTCGATTTGTCTGTACATCTTGGAGATGTCAGCGGTCAGCGCATACCGATGTTGCCGCCATCGTAATATTGTGGTGGGCAAATCCGATTGGAGTTTGGGTCCAACCCAAACTCCAATCATTCAAGGACGTACCATTTGTTGTTTTACTCGACGCATTGAACACGACTCTCAATCGCGTGGTACTGCTGTCCTTTAGGACAGGGTGATGCGGAAGGTAAACAGCAGGGATTGAGTCGGGTGCGTCAAAGGTAGTAGGCGTCATGTGTTTGAGGAGACGGTACTCTGTTAAAAAACTGTCGTATTGTTCGCGTAGGTCAGGGTTACGGACGAGTCTACGATCGAGTTTCGCGAGCCAATTTTCAGCGATGTGTCTCGAGGAGCCGATCGCGATAGGAGTCGGCTCTTTAAAGGGCAGTCTGACTCGATACCGACCTTCAGGAAGCTTCGTGTGCGTCGCGGCGAAAAGATTTTCACACGCGGTTTCCTCCTCGCTAAGGGGGGAGCAGGTTGGGACCTCCTCAAGTTCCCAAAATCGTCGTAACTCGGTCACGAGACTCGAATCCTCGACAGCGAGATGCGCAGTGAGCGTCGCAATGTTATTTGTGGTATGGCACGTTGTTGGTCCGGAGAGGATCCAGCCGAACGTGGTGTTTTGCGCGACGGGGGACCCCGTGGGTCCTCGTCGTAATCCTTCACGTAGGATAGCTGCGTACACGTCAGCGCCTAACATCATGTGAATTGGGCAATTGCTGCTGGGTTCAGGGTCTGCAAGTTCAAGGCCTTGCAGATGGCTCCACGCCGTTAAGCATTCGGATCGTATAGGTATGTATGAGGTTAATTTCTGGAACACGAGTGCGTTGCATGGAATCGGTTCTTCATGTCCGGTACAGGACTGTAGAGTGAGTTCAACTAACGCGCGGCCAATGCCTGCGTCGGTGCCGAGGGGGGGATACGAGGGGCTCCTAATATATGTATTGTGGATTCAGTGACGAATGAAGATTGGGACCCTTGGTCCAGCAGCAGTTGCACCCTGGCGGATCGCCCCTTTGCCGACGAAACTAGCACCCAGGCGGTCGCGAGCATCACGCGTGCAGGAGCCAGTTTCGTGTTGCGTGTATGGAGGATTTGGGTAGCAGCTACGACGTGCTGATTTGTGCTTGGCGACGCGTCAGCAGCGGTGGAAGGCGCAGGTTGGTGAGGAGCTGACGTGTTTTCTGGGGTAATTTTATTCGCTGTACCTCCAGGAGAAAACGACAACTTCTCACTCTTCCCTTTCTTTTGCGCGTTTGGGTTGTGTAACAGGGTATGATGCTTTTGCTTACAGTGGTAGCATACAACCTTGCTGTGGCATTGTTTCGGTTGATGCCCGGACGCTAAACAGTTGTTACAGGTTGTTATCACGGACTATCTTTTGTCGCTGTTCGACGGATTTCGCACGGAATTGATCGCATTTATGGAGTGGATGTGTCTCGTCACACTCACACAGCTTGGACGCAGTGGATAAATGGGTTTTCGTTGAGTTCGCGTCGCCTTTCGGCTTGTAAGGTTTTTTGCATGGCACAGGAAGAATCGCCTCTAATGCCCTAATTCGATACTCAAGGAACTTGTGAATTTCCTCGTACGTAGGGTACGTGGATTTCTCACTGATCCTCATTTCCCACTCGCGACGAGACGTCGGATCTAGCTTCCGCACGGTCATAAAGGTGACAAGATCGTCCCATTGATCCACTGGTCTGTGTAAATTCCCTTACGAGCTAATAGCCTCGTGAGTCGTGTCGCGTAATTTCTTGAGATCTTTCACACACTCGGTTGTTACAGCGCCTACGTCGAATAATTTTGCGAGGTAAGAATCGATCAAGTGTCGCGAATTTTCGTACCGATCTTTAAGCTTGTCCCAAGCGAGCTGAAAATTCGCGTCGGAAATCATGATGGTTTTCAGGAGGGAACTCGCTTCACCCGTGCCTGCCATCTTTAAATAATGTAGTTTTTGAACGTTGGGGATAGCGTCTTGATTAATTACCAGCGACTGAAAGCTATCGCGAAACGTGATCCAATCCGTATAGGAACCAGAGAATTTTTGTATATCCATTCTCGGCAACGGAGTGACATTACCACGAGTTCCGTCCTGCATTGTACAGTTACCCAGCATGGTGGGGTTCTCATTAACTGGTGGCGCGCACACGGCTAGCGCGGTAGATATAAAATCGCAAACCTCGTAGTAAACAGTCTCTGCGATGAGGTACTCGCCGTCCTTGAAATATCGAAGGATTTTCCGTTGTTCTTCACTGGTAGCCGAGTAGATTTGGCGGTCGAGGGTCTTGCACTCCAACCGTATGTTGTTCAGATTGTTGAGGCGGCCCTGCAGAAGCGCGGGCGTGAAGTTATATTTTCCTACCTTTTAAGGTTGACGAGCAGGCGCTTCATCGACTCGATTGTTGTTGATTGTTCGTAGAGCAGGCTGTCCAAGTCCGCCATGCTGATCGATGTGACAGTTCCGACTGCGTGGATACTGTCGTTGAATCGTGTTGGATATACGATTTGTTTGATAAACGAGGTCCCGACTGCGTGGGTACCTGCTCGGAGCTGATCGAATACGGTCAATCAACGTTTTTCGCGAAATTTTCGATCTGGATTCGAAACGAAATAAGTGTGGCGATAGTCGCGCGGATTATGTACGACTCGTCCCGGGTTACACTGGCGCGAATACCCGAATTTATTTTTGTTTTTGTTAGTAACCTGAGTTCACAGAAACGTTTAGTCGGATGGGTTTGAACACAACTTTTTTCGCGATAACGGCACTACAAACGCGACAAGTAGGCCGTTGTTTTGCGCGTGACCTTGACCGAATAGCGCGTTTATTCACGGCAGGACTCCAGGCTGCGAGGTGATTTCGGGTTACTAGTCAGAGCGCCAAAGATTTGGTTACTGCATGATAATTTATAACGTTTTGGTGCGATGCACTTGCGTTTGTGTGATTCAACGAGAAGTTCCATCGAAAGAGTTTGATTTACAAAAAATTTTAAACTATTATTGTCCATCGGAACAGCGGGAGAGGAGAACGAAACTATTCTACAAGAATATCGTGTGATGAGTCTTGAATTCCGAACTGCGTCGTCTCCGCGAACCGTGAAGTAATATTTCGTGTTACTCGAGAATATAAACGCGATGAAACTGGACGAACTCGAAGAGATTTGAAGGTCTCTGTTGACACTCAAAGTCTATTGTTCGTCGCGTCACTCAGACCCGATGCGTGACGCCATTGTAGATCGGGTGAAGCGCGCGTGCGACGACGAATGGCGAGATACGCGCGTCACGGACTGAGACTGCGTGGCGAGACCGCGTGGTGAAAACGAATGGCGATGTTCGCTTTTCATTCGTACTTACGTTTGCTGCACTTCACTGCACGCGAATTGACGAATCGACTCCGTCAGCCGAATGATTCCCGCTCTCACGATGACCAGACATGATGTGAGATGTAATAGCTCAGGTCACTAGCCATTGTCCTGATTCGACGAACGTTCTCGCACTCGACCACAGACACTCTGTCACACCTTTTCGCGGGTCCCTCCGAGTGATCCGGCTCGAAGGACCAAAAAATGTTCGCGCATTCGCTAAACGCGAACACTCACGGAATGATTTTCTCGTTGGAAGTCGGATTATTTAATTTAGCGAAATTGTTCTGGATCACAACGAGGGCCGGAAGGGTACACGAGGCTGGTGAAATGCAATTACTCGTTTATTCTCTATAATTCGAGCGGTTTTATTTAAATGTTAATCGCGATACAGTTAACGCACGTTAGCGGAGTGCACGTTGGGGCGATTCGGGAGCCCGATCGCCTATTTCGCGACGAATAATTCTGCGATGGTAAGACTCGCTCTCGTCTTCGTCGTTACGCTCGCCGCTCGTTACGCGCACTGCCGGTGCCACGAAGCTCGTGCGTCTCGCTCTTTTCGGAAACGAAAATCCCCTCTTTCAATCTCGTGAGATTTCGGGAACGTTCGTGAATTGCCCGGGCATGGGTAACGCGGCTACTATAGGTAGCAGCGTAGCGGTCGAAAGCACGCTGTGGCGTAAACACACTCACTGTTGTATTGTATGTATCTTTAAAAGAACATTTTCCGCCTTTATGATCTTTTCTTTAGTATATTAGATGAATTTAATATTAATCATTTATTCCAGAAATGTAACCGAGCGGTGCACTCATTTGATGCGTGTTCGGTACCAATTAGCATCAGCGACGGGGGAGCAGACGAAGCACGGATTTGAACAAACTGTGTTGAGCATTCGCCTCTTCCGCAGTCGAGCGATTTTAAAGAGAGAACAAATGCGAGCGACCAAGAAACGGGAAACGAACGAGTCGAAGGCACTTCCGATATCCCGGAAACACAATCGCGAGGAAAATATCTTCAAAAAACCTACGCGGTGCACGAGCTCCTCTTGACTGAGAAACTTTCGTCTGTTCCAATTCTTAAGAGTGGCGACGAGACGAAGTTGAAAGCGATCCGGAAGGGTACACAACGTATAGATCTGACGCACACGTGTGCGTTCGACAGTATCTTCCAGCTGTTACTGAATGCCTCGTTCGACTCTCGTTTTGTGAAAAGCACCTTTGAGGTCAACCTTCACAAGAATCAGTTGGTCAAAATGATTAATGACGTTCACCACCACAAAATCACGGCATCGACGTATCGCGCGCGGGAGGCCATTCTGTGCGAGCACTTCGAGAAAGTCGGACATCCCGAGGTTGATTGTCTACTGTTCGACTGCCAAACAACAGTACCAGCTATTTGTCGCAAGCTGCTGAAAAATCTGCCGTGCTTCGAGGAACGAGCACGGTGCAATGCCGACTGCCCAGCAACCACGAAGCATTTTCCTCTTCTTACTGTAAGCCTGCACGCGCTGACAGCACCCTCGCACAACGTTGACATTGAGAAGGAAATATGCGTTGAACGTAACAGAAGATGCTCGCAAGCGTGTGTTGGCAACGTAGAAACACACTTAAAAGTGAAAAGTGAGTGGACGCTGTTTAAAAATAAATTGTATATCGCTTAGCAGTTCGATAGGAAGATATTCTTTTTTATGTTTCACAGGTGACTACATCATCCTTGAAGTTTCGGTGCAAGACGACAACGACGAAGTGAAGTTGGAGCAGATACCGCACAGTTTGCAGCTCTCCTTCATGACGGAAGAGTTCAAACTTAGAGGGATCATTCATTTCGACAGCCCTCCAAATCGCGCCCTACGAACATCCAAAAGCACCACTGGACCGATAGGGCAATACACTGCGTTTTGTTTCCACAACGCCAAATGGACTCAATTTGACAGAAAGCCCAAGCCCCGATCAGCCAAGTGCAAAGTTTCGCCACAAATCGTATTTTATTCAAAGTAGTGCCGTTAGCGAAATGAAAGGCGGTATCAGTCTGCGAGTCGTACGCAACGAAATAAGTATTGAAAAAATGAAGAAAAAAGAAATATATATATATATATCTTTCGTTAACCGGAAATGTCAACGTTTTGGTTGACCAGAGGCGCGTACCAGAGTCTAAAAAATCTAAAAATCTATTCAAGAAAATGAAAATATATGTATTGTCTTCCCACACGTTCGTACATGCATAGGCTGTACCTCGAGGAGCATCCAGTTGCAATGAATATTCTATCGTACTTTCTTACCTGCATATTATTTACACGTTAATAACGACCATGTATGAAACGACCTGCAAAATACCACAAGTGTTAGTTAAATACTCATGGCTGTTTTTCAAAGAAATTAATACTAAAGAGTACTCGGAACTAAGAAACAAGAAATAAGAAATAGAAATTATCATGTAATAAATAAAAGTTTTGTATTTTACAACATTCATTAATACGAGAGCCTTATTTACCAGAAATGTACAGTTATAGCATGAAACCGAAAAGTTTTCGTTTACAAGATAGCGCAATTCTCCATATTATACTGAAAATCATTATGAGAACTATAATTTGAAGAAAAAACGCACATAACTCCGTCCATGTCCTTTACACACGAAACATCGGACGTTCCAATTTATAAGTAACGTGAATTAAGTTCCCGATCATAGCGCACCTGATGTAAATTTTCGTTTTAAACACGTCAGCTTGGCAGCGTTGCTACTTCACTTAACTATTACATTGATTTATTTAATATTATGCTGGATGCTTCTATTTCGGCATCATAGGGTGTGCAAATGGGTCTTGGCGAAGAATTAGGGATAATTTTCTGAATTAAATTAATGCGTTTAGGTATGCGAGAAGCATCGGCACTTTTATCCTTGCAATAGAGGGTGGCTTATAGTTGTTTGGAAGAATAAATCGCATTTGTTTGCGGGACCATTTTGATATACATAAGAAGCACCTACAAAGCCCTTAAATATCACGTGATTTAATTCATCCATATGTTTAGTAGGTCTAGTATTGTATTGGAGGGTGTTCTATTGCTATTCGGGAATGTTGTTGCGACCAATTAAATGCACTTAGAGGATGCCTTACACATATTCAAGGAGCACTTCAGAGGAACGACTCAGTAAAAAAAAGTTTATTTTTATATTATAGAGACTACTTTTTTTCCTCGCTGATGAAAACATTTTAAATAATAATATTAGCAGAGCAGTGAAGATTTTTTTCAATGCATCAACCTGCTGCGCCGAAACCACATTTTTGGGTTTTATACTCTGCGCGTGATCTCGAGAATACTACTTGAAGGATTACGCTCTGCTGCGTCTCTTTGCGATTACACTGCGCAACATTTTATTGAGGCGATTTCTTGTTGAAGTCCTTAAAGCAGAGTTGTAGACAAATTTCTTAAATTTTAAAATAAATGGATTTCGAGACATAGATCTCTTAGAGATAAAACTTTAAAAAACATAGAGGAGAGCAATTCTTAGAGCAGTATTCTCCGCATCACGTAAAATGTGTAAAACCTAAAAATCTGGTGTCGATGCAACTGGTTGGTAAAATGACGAAAACATTATAAACTGCGATACTCAAACGATATTATTAAAAAAAAATTTCATTGATGAGAAAAAAAGTAGACCTGGTAATAAATACGAACTTTTTTTACGTGCTCGTTCCCGTGAAGCCCGTGAAGCCATTTTTTAATATCATCAGATTAAAATTCACAGTAATTTCATGTATGTTACGTGCTTTTCGAATGTCCATGAGAGAATTGCATAGTTAGAGAATTCGTCGAGGTAACAGATCGTTAACAGACTTAAGCCGCCCGGAAACAAGAACTGCAACTACTTTCTCGTTTACACAGATGTACCTGCATCACATTTAAGTGCCTTTTATGTGCTTTCCAAACATCAGAGACAAACACACCTAGGTTCAGAATTTCTCGAAATACCACCCCTAAGGCCCGTCCGGCCCTGCAATTTGAAATTGAACGTTCTTCTAATATCAACAAATTAAATTGCACCATATTTAAGTGCTGTTTACGTGATTCACGAATATCCACGAGAAAATTCCCTGATTCGAAAATTCGTCGAGATACAACGTCTAACTTGTTTAAGCCATTCTGAAATGAGGACTTGATCTATTTTCTCGGTAACATAGATGTACCTACACCACATTTAAGTGCTTTTTTGTGCTTTCCAAACTTCGGAGACACACACATCTCGGTTCAGAATTTCTCGAAATACCACCCCTACGGCACGTCCGGACCCGAAATTTGAAATTAGACTTTTTTTAATATCAATGAATTAACTTGCACCATATACAAGTTCTATTTACGTGCTTTACGTTTATCTAAGAGAGAATTCCCTAATTCGAACATTTGTCGTGATACGCTAAAGTAGCACTGCATTTTTTAATTTAGCATATAATTAGTACATTATTCCTATGTACAATATTTATTTGTGTTTTTTAGAAAAAGTTAGTAAACTTAGGAGATGCCGTTAACATATTCAAGGAGGACTCGATGACGTCTTAAATTTTACGAGATTTATTTTAATTATCCTCGTCTAAAGAATCTTTATCCATTCCAGATTTGCGATAAGCCATTAAGTAAAGTTTGTTCCTACCATTTTATATCTTTGAATAAACGCAAATATCCGTAGCCATTTCTTTGTAACGGGAATATCGAACAAGTATTTTATTTGCCAAAGTGCCTTAATTATTTTCGAATAAATTCGAAGAGAGTTAGCAAGGATTTTTCCCGTCGAATATTTTACTTCTTCTCCGACCCTGTACGATAAATTTCCCGACGCCTACGTCAATCCAACGTGATCCACGAGAACTTCTGAATCACGGTAAGTACATTTTATTTATTTTCCTGTAATGAGCATTTTCAACGTTGTATTACGAATACTAAAAGTATTGTCCCGATTTTCCCATAAATATTTTAAATACACAATACCCTACACATACCACAGTTTTATCGCTAGTAACCGACAAACGTTCGTTCTCCTATCCCGAGTAAATTTCCGCAAGGTTAGGACTCAAAAACGGGGTTGCGTCTTCGGTGGTTCGCGTCGGGAGTGGTAAAGAGGGGGCCGCGGTTCCCACTGACCAGCGTACGGGAACCCAAAGCCGAAGCGCTCAACAAGCGTGTAAATGTTTGGTCGCGTAAAACCAACCGAATATTTGACGTGACAGTTCACGACACGTTGGGCGACGGCCGTACGTGCCATGAGCCTCGACGCCGCTCGGCATGAGTTGCGCTCAATTTTCCGCCATCTACCCTTAATTAAGGGTTATCGCTCGGGCGCACGAGCATAACGCGTTTGAGGCGTCGGCGTACACAATTGTCATTGCGTGCCAGGTTGTGCTCGAGCGCAATCTGCAGTTTTGGCCGATCGCTAGAGCGCTTCTCGGGTGTGAGGACTACGTGACGCGCTCGTTGTTCAGTCCCGGGCTTGATTCCTCGTTCGAGGGGAAGGAGGAAGAGGAGCAGGAGAAGGAGGCCGCGGCGGTCAACACCGGAGACAGGCCCGTCAACGACGACGACGACGACGACGACAACGACGTGGACGACGAGGCAGAAGGTGCGCGAGAGCGCCCTGAGGGCATGGTTGACGCCGCACCCGTGGCTGTCAACGCTGGCCCCGCGTCACCCAAGCCGGTGCACGTCGAGGTCGCTGTGCGCGTGGTCGAAAACGCGCCGATCCTTCGCGAGCACGTCGTGGCGATCAGGCGCGCGCCGGTCTACGACAGCCCCGCGTCACCTGATCCCGAGCCGATCGAGGTCGACGACGACGAAGCTCCGCGGCACCTGCAGGCGTGGCTCGAATTTTACGCTCAGGACTCGAATGGCATCTAGGTCCTGGACGACAGCGACAGCGAGACCGATAGCGACATCACCGCAGACGTTGAGGACTCGGGCTTCGACAGCGCCGAAGCCGAAGTGCTGTTCATCGGCGACAGCGAGGAACAGCAAGTCCCTGGCGAGAGGGAGCTCATGGTCGCGGAGGCGTTGGAGGACGTCGCCCTCGTGCCCCACGTCGTCGTTGGTGAGGTCAGCAGCAGCAGCAGCAGCAGCAACAGCATCAGCAACGGTGCGGAGAAGCGGGTTCCGGGCGAGCCCTCGAGCGCCCGTGATAGCGCCGAGGCCACCGTTCCGGAGATAGAGGTCGGCGACAGCGTGACGGAGCCTGACGACAGGACCTCGGTCGGCAGCAACAGCAGCGGAAATTGCGATGACACGACCATCATCATGGGTGAACTCGCGAGTGTGTCACAAGACGAGCCGAGCAGAGTCGACCGTAAGTAACAGATTTTTATTTGATTAAAAAAATATATATTGTAACGAGGCGTTGTCACGCGCTCGTCTGCGCGTTCGCCGAGAAACCCGCCCGGGCCGCGTCACCTCACCGTCGCACAGCCGCTGGGTCGCTCCTCGCCGAGAGAGGATGTTTTCGACTTGCGATACTGCGGGCCAACGGCCCTGTGTGTTCCAGGTAGCGCGCCGCTCTAGGCACCGCACGCGTCCGAAGCAAGCGAGACGGAAGAGGGGGATGGGGGGGAGAAGAAGCAATACGTCGCGCGACCGAAGCGCGGGATGGACAAAGGCCCCCCACTAAGGTGTCCAGCGAAGCTACGCGAGCGAGGCAGCGAGGAAGCGGGGAGAAAGGAGCGCGCGCGAGCCGGCTGAGGCCGGCAGTTAGGAAAAGGACGCGAAAACGAAAAGAGCGAGCGAGAGGAGTAGCGTAGAACGAGCGGAAGGTCAGCGCGGGCTGCATACGGAGAGAGACGCATCGAGCCGAGTCGGGTTACGTGTGTTCGCGGATCGGAGACTCGAGGGAAGAGGGAGAGAGAGGACGAGACCTGCGACGAGCGACGAGAAGCGACCGCGACCCGCGTCGAGCGATCGGCCACGAGGCGGCCCCGTGCGAGAGAGAGAGGACGAAACCGGCGACGAGCGTGGAGGAGCGACCGCGGCCCGCGTCGAGCGATCGGCCACGAGACAGCAAGCGGAGAGGACGGACCTGCGAGGAAGCCCGCGGACATTCGGCCAGGTAGGCGCACCCGATATACCCCGCGCCCGATAGTGGTTAAATCGCCTACGGTGAGCGTCGCGCGCCGCGGTATTCCTCCCGACCGTCTCGGCTGCGCCGGAGAGGGTCGAACGGCCAGTCGCGGCGAACTAAAACGCGAAATCTGTCGTACTCGAGTCGAACGTTGTACTAGACATCTCGCGAAGCGAATTATCTCGACGATTGACGAAATAAATGCGTGTGTTAAAATTTTCCTGGCCCCGCCTTGGTCTTTTGGGAATTTCTATTTGTTATATGTCACTGCGTCCACGAACTGCACCCCCCTTTTCAGCTAGCCGGCAGACAGGAGAGGTAAGAGAGCGACGACGGGGATCTCCCTGGCGATCGGGAGTGGAATAGATCGCCTGGCGCCCAGCGAGTATCGAGCGAGCGAATTGGGACAGGTACCGGGCGTCATATAAATTGGACGGGTGGCTCGACGCCGAGTTACCGAAATTCTCGGTCAGACGAGCCCGTCACAATATACATATACGAACGTACCGGTTTAACAGACAATTGTGTTAAACCCTAGGTGTACGTTTGTGGTTGGGGGTGGTGGACGAGGAGCAGCAACAACAACCGCAGGGTGGAGCAGGAGACCAAGATGGCCCGTTATTGGTAAATAACCAGGCCTTGTCGGAACATCTTGACAATCCGGTCGAACCCTCTCCCAACAGCCCTAGTCCCTCTATCGTTAACTCAACCGCGGACTCCGATGAGGACTACAGCATCGACGAGTCCGTAGACCTCGTGCCAGTGTTACGTTCCATGTTGAGATATATATATATTTCTTTTTCTCCATTTTTTTTTATCGCGTTTAGTTATCGCGTTCGTTTCGGATTCCTCGCTGACGGTGACCACGGCGAAAGAATGCGCCGTTGCCGCCGTCATACGAGAATCCCGGCGTTAAATTTATCTAGCGCGAGCGGGCTGCCACTGCTTTTGATCCGCGTAAAGTGCCACAGATCGTGAGAGCGTCTCCGACAACCTTTTCTCACGGACTCAAAAATGCATCGACATAAAAAATCCTCCCTGGCGTGCTCACCCGCCAGTCGAGAGATCGACGGATGAACGCGCCGGGAACGACAGTCCCGTTTAGACAACGACAGCGAAAGGTAGTCTCGGCAAAACTCCTTGCAATAGCTCCCGCATTGTGAAATAATTCTCTCGAAGGAGATCCGCGGTCTATCGAGATTGGCATTTGTCAATAAGGCCGAAAGGTGCCTCGAACAGTATTCGCGTAGCGGTGGTCAGTCTTTGCTCGCTAGATTAAGATAGTTAAAACGCTCTGCCACGAACAATTCTGTCGTGTAAATTCTAAGGATTCAAATAGTGTTCGCGTTCACCGGTTGAGAGACAAGTGTTGTGTTGAGGAGTGAAGGTTGTAAGAGCGAGAAGGAGAGAGTGAGTGACCGCAAACGACAAAGTAATTGTAAGTAGAATAAGGGTATGAGAGTTGAGAGTGGAGGAGTGTGTGCGCAAGAGTAACCTGATCTTGTTAATTCAATTATTTACTTATATTCAAATATCAATCATTTAATTTATATTAAACATTTCATTTGATCAAAATTTAAATCATTTCAATAAAACATATTTTTATCTTCTTCCATAAATTGCCATCTTGAACATTATTTCGATTACAAACCAATCTCCAGAAAACGTCCGGTATAGGACGACCGGAAAAACCCTAAACTGTTACGTCAAAAGTGTCGTGGATTTTACTCGAGCGACAATTTTACACGTATTAGTGCGGTTCAGCGTGATTTACCCGTGCTCTGGTCAAGAAGGAAGGCTCCTCCCTATACCACATCTGACGAAGTACACTAAACGCGCAAGCTCTGTTTCGAGTCTAACCTTTCGGAAAATTACTCGGGGACGAGCTGCGAATGCTTCTCTAAAGGGAACTTGACTGAGGTCTGAGATGATGATGATGTGATGATGGCTCGAGACAATGCGCGTACTAAATTTCACCGATATAATTAAAAATGTCACTTACGCTTTTTGTGTTGAACTGGATGCTGATGCTGCAGATGGGAAGGACACGATCGTAAAGAAACTGTGACACTGAATTTAAGAATGCGATCGTCGAATTTTATTCGTAAAACGAGGAAATTAAATAAACCGATTTTTCTCAACAAAGGATGGTAACATGTAATTAATCGTGATGATGTTCACAAATATCGACACCTCGTGGTGTAACAAAATTCAGAGTTCGGATGTACAAGTTTCTCAAAATACGAAGCGTGCGAAATTATAAAATAAAATACAAAATTAGTCGAAGCCCGAAAGTACAAAAACTGTAGAGTCTTATTCAATTCTATAAACTCCTAAGTCCCCGTTTAGGACAAAGGTTCGAATTACGAAAAATGAAAATCTTAGCGAAGAACGGAATGGATCTAAGTCCACAGACGGATTAAAAGTCGATGATGATTGGAACTCGAAATTTTCTAAGTCCGTGATACGATTTTAAATTCGGAGCTGATTTTTCCTAAGTCCGCGATATGATTTAAATTCGGAGCTGATTTTCTTCTAAGTCCGCGATACGATTTAAATTCGGAGGTGATTATTTTCTAAGTCCGCGGTCGATTTAAATGATTTTTTTTAAGTCCGCGGTCGATTTAAATAATTTTTTCCTAAGTCCGCGGTCGGACAGAAATTCGTCGTTAATTCGATTTTAAAGTTTCAGTCTATGCTCGGGCAGAGATTCGATGTGGGCAGATATAATTTTCGGGGCGCACTGTTTCTTGTCGATACCTTTTTGTCTTTTTATATGATTGGGTCCTTTGTCTTTTGATTGAGCGATGGTAGGGGTAGTGTCTACGTGATCTTCGACTCCCTATCTCATGCTAGAGGAGGACACCGCACCTTGCAGGTCGCGCGTGGCTCCCGGCCCCCGCGCCTGTCCCTTGCCCTGGCTCCAAATTTACGACCTCCTCTTTCGTCAATGTCTTCTCGATGTTTCGACCAGGTGTTCACGCTCTTCGTTGGTGCGATTTAGTTTCTGCCTTATTTGGACCTCTTCGCTTATAAGTTTTGTAGGTTTGTTATAGAATACATTATCTGATTCCCTGCCGTGTTTTTTAAGTGGTTTCGCCGGGCGACAAGAATAACTTCTTAACAAGATCGCTTTGACCAAGATTTTGAATTTACATAGGAAATCGTACAGACTGTAATTCTCGAATTTGTTGTTAAAAGTTCAT
Organism: Pimpla rufipes; assembly: GCA_963932165.1. Lineage (NCBI taxonomy): Eukaryota > Metazoa > Arthropoda > Insecta > Hymenoptera > Ichneumonidae > Pimpla > Pimpla rufipes. The sequence goes on from OZ010635.1 coordinate 4,392,728, forward strand.
CTTCGCTTGTTGTTGCTAATACGCGTTGTTATAAATTTTGTATAAAATTGCAGCTCCATATTCTCGCGGGGACGTATCTTAACTTTCTTAATTATCAAAGATTATGCAACGTCATTTGTATCTTAACTGTGTGAATCCCAATTTTATAAACTGTTAAACCTTTCACCATTTTGTTTATATTAACAAGTATCCTATCGAAGGTTATAATTTTCAAAAGTTATTCATATCTAGGTGTACGAATCCCGATTTTATAAGCTATTAATCCTTTCACCATTTTCTTATTTTAACAAATTATCCTACCGAATGTTATAACTTTTAAAGGTTATCCGTATTTAAATGTATGAATCCCGATTTTATAAAATATTAATCCTTTTACCATTTTCTTATGTTAACAAATTATCATGGTGAGTTATATAATTCTTAACAGTTGTTCATGGACAATTTAGTCGTTTTTGCCTCCTTATCTTACGGGGCTCCGTCTTTTGAATTCCAAAGGTTCCTTGAGACATTGATTATTTCGTCTTGTTGCATTCTTCTATTCTTTAATCTGTGCATTTACAGGGGTCGTCAAGAAAAGCGGAAGAATAGGTTTAGTTATCTGGCCAGACTATAACTCCATCACGCACAAATCATGATTTCCGAGACGAAAAATGAAACGACGATGTTGGTGGAACGTAGGGCATTCACCCGGTGTTCTCGTAATCTTCTAGCTCTCAGGGCTAAGTAGATTTCTTTTATTTCCCTTTTTGTGACCACAGGCGGGTTCGGCTGCAACGAGTGATCGAGGATCGTCAAGAGGCGTGGTAACGCAAGGCCCGCGGCTGACGGTCGATAACCGACCCGCCCGGTTGCCTCTAGTTTCGTCTATCGCCGCTCGCTCGAGTGGCGTAGGTGACATTTTCTAGAGAGCTTAGTGTTTTGAAAAATCGGGCCCTGTTGTACCATCATCCGCACGCTTTTACCTCGACTGACCCAGCGGTATCTGTTAACAGATGTTGTAGTTTCCGGGGCCTGCAGGGACCGTTGCTCGTATAATTGTTTACCGAATGCCCCCTTTCGCCAGAAGTCTCGAAACCCATGACTGAATTAAGAGTTCGTTTGTGCGAATAGCGCGAAGTTACGGCCTGACGTAACAAAACAAAATAAAAAAATAAACTCCTCGCAACTCAACGCGAGGAGGTTAACTTGTGTCCTGATTACGCCCTGGGACGTAACACCAGACTGGATGCCATACATGCGTATTACCCGTCTAGACTGGCACGATTCCTACGGACAAGTCGGTGAGGGATCGAACTCTTATGACGAGGACGACGACCTCATTGTGGTCCGCTTCCTGGAGTCATTCCGCAGTTTCCTCGAGGAGTAGAAAAATAATTCCGGGGTTTTCCAACAGGTCGCGGGTCTCTGCCAAGCGGTCGCGTTGCAGCATGCGCAGGAGAATCGGGTGCAGACAGAGCGGTTGCACCTGTACAATCTCCTGCGCGAACTCCAGGCTCGACCGCAGCAGCAGTAGCAGGAACAACCGCCACATCATCGTCATCATCATCATCATCATCATCAACCGCATCAACAATAGATGTGTGGATCGCCGAGACAGAGGCTGTCGTACAGCAACTGGTGAGCGATCGGCGTAATTTTCAAGTTGGCCGCGGCCATGCGGGGTCACATAGAAATAATAATATAGGTGTAAACGACGACGACGACGACGACAATAATAACGATAACGACGATGGCGCCGATGAGCGTAATCGCTGGGACGCTGATCTTCGACGCCCGGTCGGTAGAGATAGCGCGGGAGTCGTCTGGATATCGTTTTAAAATTTTAGGCGAACCGCGGTTCCGTATTTCACCGCGATTTAAGACGTCGTGCGTGCAGACGGATATCGTGCTGGCTTCACCACCGACCAGTATTAATCCGATCTCGTGGATACATAACGCGATTCGAGACATCCACGCGCATTTTATTTCGGGACGCTCGTAGAATGACACGATAGGCGTGGGGTTTATGGCCGAGGAGATGACCGACGGTATCGCGGGGCAGTCGTTGAGGCCCATATGGCGATTCGAATCTCCGCAATTGTGGGAACTCTTGTGCAGCATCAACCAGAGCGCTCGAATCCTGTCGGTGTACGATACGTTGGTTTTCACCGTAACGTATGTCGACCCGATCACGGGTGCGGGTGGCTTGGCTGAGAAGATCGTCAGTAATCGTTCGGTAGTGGCTATCGACAACGCCGACAATTTATGTTTGCCTCGCTCAGTCGTGGTGGCTCTTGCAAATTCATGATGCAAACGTGAGCGCATGGCCGAAGCTAAGAATTTTTATGACCGAATACATCATAAAAAATCGAAGCTTCAGAGGTGCGAGGCAAACAAACTTGTCAGCGATGCGGGCGTCACGGTGCCAGCGACGGGGTGCGGGCTACCTGAGATCGAGTCGCTCCAGCAGCACTTTGTGGCTTCGAAAGTCGCTATAGTGGTGTACGACTGGGCCTCTCTAGGTAGCGGGGCTGAGCCGATTTTCGACGGTCAAACGAGATTTCAGTGCACGCAGGCGCAATCAATTTTAAATATTGCATATTTTCAAGAACAAAACCATTACAGCCCGATAACCAATGTATTAGTTGCAGGCGGTGCTAGGAATTATTGCATACCGTGTAATTCCTCGTACCGCCATTTACACCAGTACAAGTGCACGAGCACTTGCCCGCGCTGTTACTCCTCGCTGCCGTGCGCGGTCAGATCTCCGGATGTCGACGGCGACGACGGCGAGAAGTGGGAGTGAGAGTGCAACCGGTTTTTTCATAGCGCCGTGTGTTTTGAAAATCATCTGGAGCCTCGCGAAAGTCGGCTCAAAATGTCGCACGACGAACGCAAAACCGTGTGTCAAACGGTTCGCTTCTGTCGGCAATGCGCGAAGCTCGTTGACACGGCAAAGAGCGCTCACGATTGCGGTAAATCGTTTTGCCAGCTGTGTCGTAGCGTGCACGGGTACAATGACAGTAGGTAACTCGGTGTTTATGTCAATCCAAGATGGCCGCCTGGCACATAAGTCCGAGCCGCCATCTTGCTTTCGCGCGACAGTGGGTGTTTGTGCGGATCCCAGATGGCCGCCTGGCACGAAAGTTCCGGAGCGGCTGGCTTGGTTTTCACTTCGCGCGACAGTGGGTGTTTGTGCCAAACTCTGGATTTTGGCCATCTGGCGGAGCTGGTGTCTCTTTTTTTTGTGATGGTCCGCGCGGAAAAAAACGCGAATATGAAAAAACCCCTCACCCACCCACCGACCGTCCACCCGCCCTCACCGTGTATCCACCCACCACCCGCTCACCCTCACCGTTTACGCACCCACAAGGACCCACCCATAGCCCATCTACCCCATCACCCATGAGCTTAGCATGCGCACCTACCCATAGCCATAAGACCACCCACCACCCACCACCCACCCACCGCCCAACGATTACTAGCGTTTCAAGTTAAGCGTGGAAAAAGTATCAGGCGACTAGGCCCCCGCGTGGTGACCCTTCCGCAGCGCCCGTGCGTTGACGCGCCGGTGGAGCTAAACAGGTAAACGCACGGTCGCGAAAAAAAAGTGTCAGCGCTCCGGTAGTACGCGCGGCGTAGCAAGCGCTGACCTTTTTTTCTACCTCTACCTCAACGGGCGTCGCGCGCTACGCTAATTATAATGTAGGCAGGGAAATAATATAAAAACGTTTCACAAATATTTGCATAAAAAAAAATTTAATTTTATTCTTAAATCTATGCATACATTTTTCTTAACGTTTAAAAATATTCTAACATCGCAGCATCGAATTTTTCTTAAGGCGTGCAGGATTTTCTCTTTATATATTGAAAGTGTTGACAGACGAGCTTGGTGATGAACAGCTGTTTTCTGCGGTGAATCATATTTTGCAGGTCGATATAATATTGCCAGTCTCCACCTTCAGCGTTGTCGAAGAATTCGTTTCTCTGTGCGTATTCAAAACAAGCATTGCGAATTTTGTCATCGTTGTCCTTTGAAGAGTCCCACCCTTCTTCTGTAGCCACCCCGCATACAGCCTGTAGAAGCGCTTCTACGCAGCCTGTGAGTAGTGACGCCTCCCCGTGTGGAAATCTGTTAGGGATAAACTGGTTTGAAGCTAGGGTCTAGCTAGTTCATTTAGTTAAGTTTTTCTGTAGAGGATCTAGATATAGTCTAGATAAAATACACCTAGGATCTAGATATAGTCTAGATAAAATACACCCTACACAATACAGCTATCTAGAATCTATCTAGTTTTCTTGTCGCAGATCACCTAGAGAGAAACTAGACATAATCTATTTAGCATAAACGTATAAATGCTGAGGTCATCTAGAATCTGGCCAGATTTCTTGTCGTAGATCACCTAGCGAGAGGCTAGACCTAATCTATTCAGCATAAACGTATAGATGTTGAGGTCATCTAGAATGGATTCAATTTTATTGGATTAAAACTATTTGGCACCAATGACACAGAATTACAAGCAGTTCTCGATGAGATAAAAATCTGAAAAAAATCAAGGATATGGAAGATGCTGAAGATATTATCTTGGCACAATAATAATTAAAAAATATTCTTAACAAATCACTTAAATATATAACTGTGCAACAAATTACCCGGTAACCTCATTTTTTTTGTTATAAAAATTATTTATTTATTTTTTTGAATACGTTTGAATTTTTTCAGAATTTTGTGTGGTGTTTGAAAATGGTGTTTTTTTAAGTATAAAATTGAAAATCAGACAAAATTCATACAACTTCAGAAAAATACTAACTGTGCAACAAATTACCCGGTAACCTCATTTTTTGTTGTTATAAAAATAGTTTGTATATTTTTCTGAATACCTATGAATTTTATCAGAATTTTGTATGCTGTTTGAAAATGATGTTTTTTTAACTATAGATTTGAAAATCAGCAAGAATTCATACATCTTCAGAAAAATAAACAAATGTTTTTTTTTTATAAAAAAAGATATAGGTTGCCGGGTAATTTGTTGCACTATTATTTATTGAAGTAATTTATTAAAAACATTTTTCAATTATTATTGCGCCAAAATAATATTTACAGCATCTTCCATATGTTAGATTTTTTTCAAATTTTTATCTCATCGAGAACTGTTTCTAAATTCTGTCTAATTCTCCGTCGAGCTCATCCGGCATCAAACAAGACAGGAGGACTACCATGCTTTCGCTGCACTAGTTGAACTACCCACAATTTTATTACGCAACTTATATATGAGATTTTTATATCCTAAATCGTCAAGTCGTCGGTGGCACAGTCGGTAGCGTAAGCGGTTAGGAAGTTAGGTAGGTAGGGTCGTAGGTTCGAATCCCCGGTTAGGCAGACAAATTTTCTTCGACAGAAACCACTTTCCTTGTCCCGCAAACTAATTCTCAAGACGAAAAATATATTTTTAATAATTATTTTTAATGTTTTATATTAATAAAAGGTCTGTAATCATTTAATATAAAAGTGTAAGTGTACTAGACGATTCGTCTAGTACACTTACAACGCTGGTTTACAGTGCAAACTGTTGCAACGTTCTTGTCAGAATAAACTCACCAGATTTACCGGAAGTAGTTATATTGTGGTAAGTGTGGGTGTTATTTTGGATAAAGAAGTAGAAGGGATGATCTTGTCGTAGCACGTACCAACGAGAGGTTAAAGGAGCATTTAAAAAATATATTCCAAGAAATAGGGATGAACAGGCGTTGCCACTTAGTGCGAGGGTCAAAAGAGAAAGTCAAAGTCGGCGGACGATGCGCATTTTACAACCCCGCAGCCACCGAAAAGGTTTTTTTTGTACGAAGCGGGGGTGACGATTGTGTTGCACGTGTCATGTAAATGTGTCAAAGGACATTCTCACCGGAAGAGAGAAAAAAAGGCCACAGGTTATAAATCAGTAAAATAAAAGAAAAAGGTACTGCGTTGTACACAAGTTGCAAGAATTTCCGAGAAAAGGAAAAGTGTAGCGGCACCACTTTTTTTCCTCTAAAGGTTTTGCAGCTGTAGACTTGTCTCGACTTGTCTCGACCTGTCTTGACGTGTCCATCTCGCAGCTGCATCTCGCCATTACTCATTGGGGAAAGCGAAAAAAAAGGGTCACTGTAATAAAAAAAATCCCGCTGTCTAGTACACACCCCGTTAGAATTTCCGAAAAAATAAAAGTATGTTCCGAAAACGCTCGCTTTTTGTTTTCGATAACCTCCATGTACGTAGTGAATATTTTTATGGCTGCGTATGAAGCGCACGGCTGCGTAGTTGTATTACTCTTAATTATATACCCGAGCTATCGAGAGTGCGACGCCAAAGGATTAAGCGCGTCGCGCTCGGACGCTAAGGGTTGGGTAATGAAATAAGGCCAACGCGGCAATTTTTTTCTTTTTCCCCGTAAACGAGCGATGACCCATTGTCACCAACAGCGTCTTAGCGTGAATTTTCTCCAAAATAAATGGCGCCAGGGAAAAACGTGATTGGTCAAGAAAGGGAAGTAAGGGGTTGGTCGAAGACTTGGGGTAAGTATAATACGTCGTCGATTTTCCGAAACAATTTTATTTCGTGTCAGCTTCTACACCGTGAAAGATCTCGTTGCGAAGATCTCTGTATTTTTACGTGTCTGGTGTTTCGTGTTCGTGTTCGAAGTATACAAATGAATTGTGTCGATGACGCATCTATCAGCAATGCCATCCAGGCTCTACTTTTCGTCGGTGTTACCGAGCATGGGTGGCAACTCGGTACTGATGAGCGGTTGGTGCGGTATAATCGCACTGTGATCCAGCAGCTACCCATGAAGGGGCTGCTAAAGTGTTTACGTTACGTGTTGCGGGCCTTCTCATCGGAGACCATCATCCATTTTGTGGAAGATGGTTTACATCTTGCAGCGGTGGAGTTTTTGGAAGCTGCATGGGAAGTGGTGAAAGCCAAAGCGGAGGACCGAGCCCTGGCTGATTTCAGCGATGACGACGGGTTATCGCATACAGCCGGAGAGATAAATCTGTCGCAGCGATACGTCGCTGCTACTCCTAAGTACAATTTTCGGTAAAAACAACAACAAAAAATCTAGTAATAAAAATAATAATTCTATTTTAATTATATTTTTTAGTAAGTGAATTCGTCGCTCCTCTCAGGAGTGTGGAAGAGCAGCGCAGCGGAGGGCTGACGGTAGGGGTGTGCAGAAGCTCGACTGAACTCGAACAGCTCGCCGTTCGACTCGGCTCGTCGCTGATCGAGCCTGCTCGAGTCAGCTCGATGTGGCTCGGTACTATGTCGAGCTTCGACGTAAACTCGAGTCATTTGGATGCTCGAGCCGCTCGAGCCTCTCGAGCCTCACGGGCCGCTCGAGCTTCGACGTAAGCTCGAGCCGCTCGAGCCTCTCGAGCCTCGCGGGCCTCTCGAGCTTCGACGTAAGCTCGAGCATCTCGGGCGGCTCGAGCCTCGCGGGCGGCTCGAGCATCTCGGGCGGCTCGAGCCTCGCGGGAGGCTCGAGCCGCGTAGGTTGCGCAGACAGCTGCTCGGATCGCTCGAGTCGCGCAAGTTGCGCCCAGCGTTGTGAAATTTTTAATGTCAAAATAATGCATTATTTAATTTGAAAAAAATCGATAATGGAATTGGAATCCTCTACACGTTATTTTTTTAATGAGTAATGGAGTCATCACCCATTATTAAATTTTTTTTTATTGGAACAGAGTTCCAGCAACCATGACTTTTTAATGGATAATGGAGCAGAGATCCAGCACACATTATTTTTTTAATGGAGCAGGAATTCATCACACATTACTTTTTAAATATGTATATATTTCGATCTCCAGATTGGTTTCCATAGTTTTCGATGTCCAGGTTTGTTTCCCCATAGTTTTTGAGGTCCAGGTTGGTTTCCCCATAGTTTTCGATGTCCAGATTAATGTTTCCATTGTTTTCGATGTCCAGATTCATTTCTCCATAGTTTTCGATGCCCAGGTTGATTTCTCCATAGTTTTCGATGTCCCGGTTGATTTTTCCATAGTTTTCGATGTCCAGGTTGGTTTCTCCATAGTTTTCGATGTCCAGGTTGATTTTCCCATACTTTTCGATGTCCAGGTTGATTTCTCCATAGTTTTCGATGTCCAGGTTGATGTTTCCATTGTTTTCGATGTCCTGGTTGATTTTGGCCATCGACAGAATGGAGAAATCAACCTGGACCTCGAAAACTATGGAGAAATCAACCTGGATATCGAAAACTCTGGAGAAATCAACCTGGACATCGAAAACAATGGAAACATCAATTTTGACATCGAAAACAATGGAAACATCAACCTGGATATCGAAAACTATCGGGAAATCAACCTGGACATCGAAAACTATGGGGAAATCAAACTGGACATCGAAAACTATGGAGAAGTCAACCTGGACATCGAAAAGTATGGGAAAATCAACTTGGACATCGAAAACTATGGAGAAACCAACCTGGACATCGAAAACTATGGAAAAATCAACCGGGACATCGAAAACTATGGAGAAATCAACCTGGACATCGAAAACTATGGAGAAATGAATCTGGACATCGAAAACAATGGAAACATTAATCTGGACATCGAAAACTATGGGGAAACCAACCTGGACCTCGACAACTATGGGGAAACCAACCTGGACATCGAAAACAATGGAAAGATCAACCTGGACATCGAAAACTATGGAGAAATCAACCTGGATATCGAAAACTATGGGGATACCAACCTGGACATCGAAAACTATGGGGAAACCAACCTGGACATCGAAATATATACATATTTAGATAGTAATGGGTAATGAATTCCTGCTCCATTAAAAAAATAATGTGTGCTGGATCTCTGCTCCATTACTCATTAAAAAAGTAATGTGTGGTGGATTCGAATTCCATTATCCATTTTTTAAATAATGGGTTAAAGAACGGTGATGCATAATAAAAATTATGGATTGTCCCCAACTCTGGTTGCGCCGACAACTACTCGGTACTGTACTCGGAAAGGTACTGAAATAATGAATTTAGCATAATAATAATTGTAACTCATCGAACCTGCTCGAGTCATTTGGATGCTCGAGCTGCGTCGGCCGCTCGAGCCGCTTCGAGCTGCGTCGGCCGCTCGAGCCGCTCGATCCTCTCGGGCGGCTCGAGCCTCGGTGGGCTCGAGCAGCTGAAACGGTCCGAGTAGCTCGAGCAGCTCGAACGGCCCGAGTAGCTCGAGCGGCCGCCGGGCTCGAGCAGCTCGAGCGGCCGCCGGGCTCGAGTAGCCCGAGCGGCTCGAGTAGGTCGAGCGGCTCGGATTGTTCGATGCAACCGCCTTGCTCGATGCAAAGCTCGATCAGGTGCCGAGCTTCATGGGCATGCATCGAGCGTGTTCGAACGAGCTCGTGCACACCCCTAGCTGACGGCGAAACGCTCGCGGGACGCTGACACCGTAGTCAGCGCTACTCAGCAGGCGTGTCGGGTTCACCTCACCGGTTGATGCTACGCAGAGACCACCCCGCGAAGAGGCAACCGGCCAAGGGGAAGCCGTGGTGGAACCGACGACGACGACGACGACGAGCGAATCAAATGGTTCGTATAAATATATATAAACTAGGGAGCTGCGCCCCCTGCGCGCCTCGCGCGCTAACCCCAGGGGGGGCGGCTTCGCCCCCCCCCCCCCCCTCAGCGCCTTAAACCTATCTAACCTAACCCAGATTAACATAACCCCATCTAACTGAACCCTACTTAACTAAACACTACTTGACTTAACCCTACTAAATTTAATTCGACCTAACTCGGGACCCCATCCCTCAGAACCTCTATCCCTCGGGACATCCCTCCCATCCCTCAGAATCCATATCCCTCGGGTCCCCCCATCTCTCAAAACCCTTATCCCTTGGGACTCCCATACTTGAAATACATATTGTGACGCCGCGGAGGGAGAAACAGCGGGATTTTTAGGTAGGGATGGCCAACTCGGCTACGAAGCGCGGTATTTGGAAGGGCGAAACGAGGTAGACACTACGGGTGATCCACAAAGACTTTATTTTCGTGTACAAAATCTGGCAGCGTTACAGTGTCGCGCAGAGTTTCGATGATTACTGACTAAAGAGGTAACGCGGGAGGCGCTTATATGGGAGTGAACTGTGGGAAAATGATGATAGTGGGGAGGGATTTTGGGGAAGCTTCTGGAAAGTTCGGCGGGAAAACAGGCACACATGTGACCGGATTCCGCGGAGGGCAATGAACTAGCCAATTGCGCCTTAAGAAGTTATCTGTGGGAGAGCGGTAATAAAAAGGGCCGTAGAAGAGGAATTTTGGTAAATAGTCACGTAGGTTGCGCAAGTGACCGGATGGAATGCAGCTATGGATACCTGCGTTTTGGGAAACGGCGGTGATTAGATATGCGCGGCGGGCTGAGCCGTGAGTTAGGGAACATTGAACTCTGGAGTGCGTAAGTGGGTCGGCGGTATAGAGTCAGCGGAAAAATACGGAGAGGACAGGGACTCGTTACAATATCCCTCGGGACCTCCATCCCTCAGAACCCCTATCCCTCGGGACATCCCTCCCATCCCTCAGAATCCATATCCCTCGGGACCCCTCATCTCTCAAAACCCCTATCCCTCGGGACTCCTATACTTGAAACACATATCCCTCGGGACCCCCATACTCGGAACCCCTATCCCTCGGGAACCCTCATGGGGCTTAGAAAAATTCTACCTCCAGTGTGTCATTTGACCCCGGCCTTCACGAAAAACTCGCTGGAAATTCCATGGCCTACTTGATACCACTCTTCAAAAATACCATGACCAACTTGATACCACTCGCCCAAAATGTCATGGCCAACTGGATGCAACTCGTTGAAAATTACATGGCCAACTTGATACCACTCGCTGAAAATTCCATGGCCAACTTGATACCACTCGCTGAAAATTCCATGGCCAACTTGATACCACTCACTGGAAATTCCATGGCCTACTTGATACCACTCGCTGAAAAGTCCATGTCCAACTTGATACCACTCGCTGAAAATTCCATGGCCAACTTGATACCACTCACTGGAAATTCCATGGCCTACTTGATACCACTCGCTGAAAAGTCCATGTCCAACTTGATACCACTCGCTGAAAATTCCATGGCCAACTTGATACCACTCGTTGAAAATGCAATGGAATCGGTACCATGGCAATGGTTGCCATGGTAACGGTTGCTAAGGCAATGGTTGCCATGGTAACGGTTACTATGGCAATGGTTGCCATGAAAACGGTTACTATGGCAATGGTTGCCATGAAAACGGTTACTATGGACCACCCCGGAGGGGGGGGGGGGGGGCAGGAACCGGGGCATGCTGACCCCCCCTCCCCCCCGGTTGCTGACCCCCCTCGATTCTTGACACGGCGACGAGATCTGTTTATAATATAGAGATAATATATCTGGGTATTTTATAATACCCAGAATAGGGGGCCTTAAGGGACTTAGAAAAATTCAGGCCCTAGGGCCCCTTGGAGGACTTAGAAAAAATCATCCGAAGTCCCTTTCCAGGTCACCTTCACCGTGCCGTTTGGTGAAGCTGACCCCTCCCCCCTCGATTATCCTACACGGCGGCGGCGGCGGCGGCGGCGGCGGCGGCGGCGGCGGCGGCGGCGGCGATGGCGGCGAGATATTTTTATTATATAGAGAGATAACAATTTTTTAAAATATATTTTTATAATGTAGTATAATTTTATTGATCTATTTCTCTTTTTTCTTCTCCAGATTCGTTTTATATGCCACCGTTGGGAGTACTCGCGTCCGCGACCAGCACGCAAGAAGATTCGTCCAGAGAATTCAATCTGGGCCCATTAGACAGTGAGTATTTTCGTTATTATACATATTTAACGCTTTTTATTTTTTTTGTTTTTAGTCTCCGGGTTTTTTAAAGTCGACGACGAAGACCTGTTCACACGACCGTTGAATCCTTATTGAACCTATCGGTCCAGGAGACAGCGCCAGCCGACGAATAGGAACCCGCAGAAGTGGAGGTGATGGACGAGGACGTGGGGCCTGCCGCCTCACTGATCGCAAGTACAAGCAAGGCGCTTGTACCCGCACGATGCTGTGTAACGCAGCCTGAAAGTGACAAAAAGTGCTGTGTGTTGTGTGTGTGTGGTTTTGCTACACAGTCATCCGATTGCCTGTGTAATTCACCAAGGCGTGCATCACCGCAACCACCAGCGCCAGCGCCAACGCAGCACGGAGGCTCGCGTAAGCGCCCAGCGACGGAGCCAGCAGCGGGAGACGTCGATTGTGCGGTACGAAACGGTAAGCCGAAACTTTTAATTTTATGCGTGAATCGTCGGTACATCGCGCGTTTCCGTACATCAGGGGTAGAGCTCACGTTGAAAATCCGCGAGCCTGAAGAGGGTGCGAATTAAGTGCAATGGCTCGAGGAAGCTCTCAAAGAGCTCTTCATTATGATTGTAAGTGCTTGCCAACCAACCGACAAAATAGGCGTCGAATTTGAATCGGACGCATTTAGTAAAGGCCCCGCCGGCTTGTCCTTTCATTATGTCCATCAATTTACGCTACAGGATCTCTGTAGCTTAATCACATCGGTCTCGCAAAGCGCAACAGGTTTCCGTATCGATAGCTCTTTTAACATCACAGCAACGGTCGTAGAGATGCCAATCGGTGGCAAAGGCGCGAAGGCTTTAGAAAAAGATGATTTTTCTAAAAAATCGATCTGTTTCATCAATAACAGCGACAATCGGTGTCTTCCGCGGGCAATAGAGATAGGGATTGCGTACTCGGCGCGCGGAGAACTACGAAAAGGCGAGCTTCAGAAGTGCTGGAGAAACATCTCCCGTATCAACTCAGCCCCGCAGTTAGAGGCAGCCCGAAAACTCATCACTGCTAGCGGTGTGAGAATTCCGTAGGAGGGTTGCGGTATCGAGGTTCAGAAATTTCAGGAGTTCCTTGCGCCGTCCGGAGTATGTCTTAGGGTCTACGAATTCGAGTCACTTGGCACCGGTGTGCCGCCTATTTTTGACGGGTCGAGTGTCGTCGCGAATGCTGTTGCTCAAATTGTTCACCGTGTAAATTTATTACACTATCACGAAACGCGGCACTTCAATATGATTAAGGAACTCAGCGCCGCTGAAGGGTTCAAATTCTTTTGCGCACCGTTTGGCAAGGCGTACAATTACACCGTTGCACATAACTGCACGGCGATTTGTCCCCACTGTACAAAATTACCGCCGTGCGACGAGACCATCGCAAAAGTCAAGTGTGACGATTGCGGGCGTTATTTCCGAGGTCTCGATTGTTTTCGGCGACACAAGAGTCTCGGCTCTCACGGACCGAAATCAGCATTGTGCGGTAGTTTGAAAGTTTGCAGCAAATGCCTAAAACTGGTGTATAGGCAATATGAGCGCGAGCACGTCTGCGGCACTTTTTACTGCAGAATCTGCAAGAAGCGCCCAGATAATCACCAGTGCTTCATGGCATCGGCGAAGGTGCGGCCCGTAACGAAAAAGCGTGAAATATTTATATTTTACGATTTCGAAACGCGGCAGGAAACGAAGCGCGCTGAAATTGCGGGTGAATTTTTGCACGAGGTAAACTTGTGCGTGAGCCAGCAGCGGTGTTCAGCTTGTTTAGGTAGCGAAAAAGATAGCGAGGCGTGCGCACTCTGCGGAGGTGCTCAGAGCGAAAAAAAATTGGACACCAACCCTGTTGCGGCATTTGTAGATCACGTGATGTGTCTGGAGAGTAACGCAGTCGGGCAGATCATATGTATAGCACATAATGCTAAGAGTTTCGATGCTTAGTTTATACTTCGATATCTTGTCGAAGAAAAATGTAGAACACCGCCGAGTCTCATCATGAACGGCACAAGTATCATGTCGATGCAGACAGACAGTGTTACATTCATAGATAGCTTGAATTATTTCCACATGCCGCTCAGCGCTCTCCCACAAGCCTTTGGCTTAGGATTGAGAGTATTCAAAGGCACTTTTCCGCATCTCTTTAATAAAACTGAGAATCGAGATTACGCTGGGGTGTTACCCGAAAAGGCTGTTTACGACCCAGAAGCAATGAGCTGTAAAAATCGTGCCGAATTTTTACAGTGGTACGACGCTGCTACAGCCGCTGGTCGAACCTTCCACTTTGCAACGGAGTTGGTCGAATATTGCAAAAGCGATGTCACCATTCTCCGCAGAGCCTGCGCCGCGTTTCGACAGATTTTTCTAGAGTCGGGCGAGGTAAGTCCTTGCACGGAGGCGACGACAATAGCGTCTGCGTGCAACAAGGTCTACCGCAGAAAGTTTCTGGAGGCCGACACCATAAGTGTGATTCCGAGGAACAAGTATCGACGAGCCGATAGACAGTCCGAGGTAGGGATTGGGTGGTTGCTGTGGTGTGAGAAAACATTCAACACCGAGATTATTCATGCAGGACGCGGCAGAAAACATCGCACGGTAGATGGGACGCGAGTCGACGGGTATTTTGAACCGGCAGAGCAGGGCAAAGTAGCGCTACAATTTCACGGGTGCTTCTTCCACGGTTGCGACAGGTGTTACACCGACGCCACTACGCGCGCTAAAGAGTGACACGGTGTGACAATGAACGACCGATTAATTCAGACTCTCACAATTTCTGAGCGCATCAGGGAGCGCGGGTACACACTACACGAAATGTGGGAGTGTGATTTTAAAAAATTGAAGAACGCAGACCCTGCGGTTGCAGCGTATTGGCAGAGTCATCCGATTCTCACAACGGCCCCGCTAGATCCGCACGACGCGTTTTTCGGTGGTCGCACGGGTAATACGTGAACGTTTTGTGAGGCAGAGGGTAGCGAGAAAATTCACTAGGTCGATGTATGCTCGCTCTATCCATACATCTCGAAGACGGGTAAATTTCCGATAGGCCACCCTCGCGTGTACACCGAGGATACGTGTAGCGCGCTGACAGGCTCCACGAACGATTTGAGTAGACTCGAAGAGATCGTCCGTCGTCGCGTTCTACCCCCTCGAAATCTTTACCATCCCGTGCTCCCCGTACGCATGCATAACCGATTAATTTTCGCGTTATGTCGTGCATGCTGCGAGGAGATTTGTCAGACCAAGGGCTGTCACGAAAACGAGGATGAGCGAGCCTTCGGGGGGGCTTGGGTCTCGTGTGAACTGCAGAAAGCCGTAGAAATGGGCTATACGGTGCTCAAAATTTACGAAATTTGGCAGTACAACGCAGAGCAGTACGACCAAACGACGAAAACGGGTGGTCTCATCGGAGGCTACATAAATCTGTGGTTGAAAATGAAGCAGGAGGCTAGCGGATGGCCCACAAAAGACCCGTCGCCCGCAGAACAGGATGCATATATTGCGCGTTATTTCGAAAACGAGGGTATCGCGCTATATAAAGAGAACATTGTCTCTAATCCGGATTTGCGGTCCGTTGCAAAATTGTGTTTGAACTCCTTCTGGGGTAAGTTCGGTCAACTTGAAAATCTTTCGAGAACAGAGATCGTGAAGACACGGCAGCGGGTCTTGGAACTTTTGATCGATGAATCGTGCGAAGTGCAGAAGATTGTTCACGTTAACGATGGCATAATGTACGTCTGTTATAACAGCACGTCTGAAAGCGTCAGCGTTAACGCAAACACAAATGTAGTAATCGCCGCTTACATCACAGCACAAGCGAGGTTAAAACTTTATTCCTATCTCGAAAAACTTGACAGGCGCGTTTTGTATTACGATACGGACTCCTGTATTTACATCAGCAGCGGTAGCGAGGCCGAGTAAGGTAAACGTACCAATGGCGGGACACTTAAGAGTGAGGTCCTAGTCCGTGGACATACATTGAAAATCGTAGCTTCGTCTCTCTCACACTCATGGTGTGTCCCGCCACTGGGACACGTCCCGCCATTGGTACGTTTACCTTACCACCCACCGTTGGGGAGTCTTTTGGGCGAGATGACGGACGAACTCACAAAGTACGGCGAGGGTAGCTTTATTAAAACTTTCGCGTCAGGTGGACCGAAATTCTACGGCTATTTGGTCAAGCGCCTCGGAGGCCCCGATACCTCCGAGTGTAAGGTAAAAGGTATTACGTTGAATTGGACAAACACTCAAATCATAAACTTTGAGTCAATTTGTCAGCTGATTAAAATAAAACTTGCAAACCGGTGCTCGTTAAGAGGCGTAGACGCGGCGAGCACGATTCACTACCGTAGGGTTATAGGGTTTAAGAAAAAAATGTTAATCTTAAATATTTTAAGATGTTTTATAGTAATCTTTGTTTTAGGAGGCGATTCGAAGGGGAAGAAGAGGAAACCTCGAGTCCTCAACAAAAAAAAATAAATAAGGAGGCTTTCTTCATTTAGTCTGTATTTATTTTGTATTTTAGCGAATAAAAATGTATTTGTATGTTGTTACCGCGCTCGCGAGTTACGAGCCTCAGAACTCGGGCTGGCGACAAAAATCCCCGTCATCTGGTTTTTTTTCCTTGTGTCCGGGGCGCCATCCACGCTCTCAGCGTGGCCCAGCTGCGAAGTTGTTAAAATCAAAACGGGGACGAGTTGGTTGGCCGGCTAGCCACAGCCTGCACAATGGTAGAGGTGGCGGTTCGGGAACTCGGGGACGAAATATTCGGTCTGGCTCGATTTCACAAAAAAAAACAATTCGCGACTCAAAAATATTCAACAGTTCGGGCACAAAAAAAAACAATTTATTGTCCAAGATACTCTTCTAAATTTGTCGCGATACAAAAAGACGGCGCCCTACTAAAATCGGGGAACGGTTACTTAATTCGCCGTTCCCGATTTCCTCCCCGGCACGAGCAAATAAAAATATTACACAACAAAAAAAAGATTTTACACCCGACCGCGAACTAAATTCCGTGACCGGCGACGAAGCCCCGCGCGACAAAGGCCCTACTACGGTCGACCGCTCGACCGACGCAATTCACAATAAAAAAAACAACACGAAACGCAACAAAAATTCAAACGAAAATCGCACGCTGCAATTCGCACGCACCCGGGATGGCCGCGCACAGGCCGGCAGCCTCGTGCGCGTGCGACCGATCGTCGGTCGTCTCACGAGGCGGCGACAGAAGGTCGCCCGCGAAACTCTCCAACGCCCCCGCAATCGCTCGCACGCCCACTTTTCCCGGGGATTGTTCCGCCCCGGTACGCTTACCAAAACGGCGACGATCGTCCGCCCTTGAGACCGACCGCTCGCGAGCCGAGGGCACTCTCACCGCGATCTCGAGAATAATATTACGCGCACTATACGGGTCCTACCGCGATTATTCCAGCACGCGACGGATACCCCGCGGTCGTCGGGCGGTCGCGACGAACCAACACCCGCACACCCGGAAACTGTCACCAAAACCAAGAGGAAACCTCCGAGAGGGACCCTACCTCCAAATTCCTCGTTCCGTAATCCCAAAGTCCCGGAAAAGTGTTGGCCTCTGTCCCGGCGACGTCGACGCCAACCTCGCGTTACACCGGCCAGACGAACAATGACAAGTCTCGACGCGCTCGTCTCCCCGTCCCCTCCCCTCGTCACCCGAAATTCCGCAAATTCGCGCGAACTACCGGTCGCGTAGCACGACACGCGGAACGACGACGCTGTTGACGCGCGGGCGGGGGGGGCGGTTTCGCGCGCGAATCTCGAATCGGCAACGCGAGGCGGCGGCGCCGCTGACCCTCGAAAGAGAATAAGGCGCTCGCCCGCAATCGCCGGAAATCCCCGGAAAACGAACGGAACCCGCGAATAATTCGGCGACGCACGGATTAATTGATTCCACGCAAAGCGCCAAACTAGCACGCGGCCGAGCAGCAGTAGCCCCTACGCGGTGGGGGAAACGACGACGGCGGCGAGGCGCGAAGTCTCGCGCGACAGCAGCTGACCGGCGGCTGTTCGCAGGCGGCCGTAGGGCTCTCCGCTCCCCGACTCCCTCCCAGCAGTGACTCGTCGCTGGCTCTTCGCGGGCGGCAGGGTCTCTCCGTCCTTCTCTCTCGCGTAGCAACGGCGGAACCCGGGAATTACCAACTCCCGGGGAATCGGTGACCGTAGCCGACGGCGCTCTCCCTCTCGTCGCGGCGCATCTCGTCCGTCGGGGTACTTTAAAAAAAAACAATAAAAAAACAGTCGTATCAGGTAGTCTTTCGGACTTCGGTGAGAGTGCCCCGGGGAGGACTGTTCGCCGGGTGACCCGCGAGGTCGGCAATCGACGCAAAGAAGGCCGTAATACCGTGCCCTCTTTGTAACGCCCTCAAAAAGCGCGTTACAATGTATATCTCTCTATATAATAAAAATATATCGCCGCCGCCGCTGTGTAGGATAATCGAGCTGGCCGAGGTCAAATGACACAAGGGAGGCAGAAAGTTAGGTAGGGTTAAGTTAGGTAGGGTTAAGTTAGGTAGGGTTAAGTTAGGTAGGGTCAAGTTAGGTAGGGTTAAGTTAGGTAGGGTTAAGTTAGGTAGGGTTAAGTTAGGTAGGGTTAAGTTAGGTAGGGTTAAGTTAGGTAGGGTTAAGTTAGGTAGGGTTAAATTAGGTAGGGTTAAGTTAGGTGAGGTTAAGTTAGGTAGGGTTAGGTTAGGTAGGTTTAAGGCGTCGAGAAGGGGGGGAGCGCGCGAAGGGCGCAGGGGGCGCAGCCCCCTAGAATATATAAATATGTATGCGTATTAGATTTTAAGTTGACTTTTTTTCAAATTTTAAATAATTTGTTGTATATATTGTAACGAGGCGTTGTCACGCGCTCGTCTGCGCGTTCGCCGAGAAACCCGCCCGGGCCGCGTCACCTCACCGTCGCACAGCCGCTGGGTCGCTCCTTGCCGAGAGAGGATGTTTTCGACTTGCGATACTGCGGGCCAACGGCCCTGTGTGTTCCAGGTAGCGCGCCGCTCTAGGCACCGCACGCGTCCGAAGCAAGCGAGACGGAGGAGGGGGGGGGGGGAGAAGAAGCAATACGTCGCGCGACCGAAGCGCGGGATGGACAAAGGCCCCCCACCAAGGTGTCCAGCGAAGCTACGCGAGCGAGGCAGCGAGGAAGCGGGGAGAGAGGAGCGCGCGCGAGCCGGCTGAGACCGGCAGTTAGGACAAGGACGCGAGATCGAAAAGAGCGAGCGAGAGGAGTATCGTAGAGCGAGCGGACGGTTAGCGCGGGCTGCATACGGAGAGAGACGCATCGAGCGGAGTCGGGCGACGAGTGTTCGCGGTTCGGGGACTCGAGGGAAGAGTGAGAGAGAGGACGAGACCTGCAACGAGCGACGAGAGGCGACCGCGAGCCGCGTCGAGCGATCGGCCACGAGGCGGCCCCGTGCGAGAGAGAGAGGGGACGAAACCGGCGACGAGCGTGGAGGAGCGACCGCGGCCCGCGTCGAGCGATCGGCCACGAGACAGCAAGCGGAGAGGACGGACCTACGAGGAAGCCCGCGGAAATTCGGCCAGGTAGGCGCAGCCGATATAACCCGCGCCCGATAGCGGTTAAATCGCCTTCGGTGGGCGTCGCGCGCCGCGATATTCCTTCCGACCGTCTCGGCTGCGCCGGAGAGGGTCGAACGGCCAGTAGCGGCGAACTGAAACGCGAAATCTGTCGGACTCGAGTCGAACGTTGTATTAGACATCTCGCGAAGCGAATTATCTCGACGATTTGAAGTAATAAATGCGTGTGTGAAAATTTTCCTGGCCCCGCCTTGGTCTTTCGGGAATTTTTATTCGTTAAATGTCACTGCGTCCACGAACTGCACCCCCCTTTTCAGCTAGCCGGCAGATACGAGAGGTAAGAGAGCGACGACGGGTATCTCCCTGGCGATCGGGAGTGGAATAGATCGCCTGGCGCCCAGCGAATATCGAGCGAGCGAATTGGGATAGGTACCGGGCGTCACATAAATTGGACGGGTGGCTCGACGCCGAGTCACCGAAATTCTCGGTCGGACGAGCTCGTCACAATATATATGAGGCATTCCACAGTACTTTCGCCACCCAGAAAAAAAAATTCTGAAATTTTTTCTAAATATCAAGTTCAGTTATCTCTATAGATGGACCAAATTTCAAAAATAAAAAAAAATATTTGGCCGATATATGCAAATTTTTTCGTTTTTCATTTAATCTGTAATATCTCAGTAACTATTAATCGTATCGAAATCATTAAAAAAACAAAAATGTGCGGTTTTTCACGGCCAACAAGAAAAAAATATATTCAGAATTAATTGTGTAATTTCAGGCCACATTTTAAGGATAAAACTGTTAAAATATATTTTTTTATGGTTGGACTTCGGATTTTTTCATCGGACAAATTGTTTCGAAATCTTTGTGTGGTCGCCGAATTTTGAGTATTTTTTTTAATGGAATGGCCCAATGCTTTGACGTTACAGCAATTTGAATTTTTTTTAATATCCTTTTTTTTACTTCGCACGTAGATTTAAACATTTTTTATTGGCTTTCTTTATGTATTTGATTGAAAAAAGAAAAATTTAGTAAACAAAATTGTTACAAAAAAAACAAATTTACAATAAAAAAAAAAAAATTAGATTTTTCGACACGACGTTGTGTTGGATAAAAATTACATACGTTAATTAAAGTTTTTGTGGAAATTTTTCATTCCCGGAATAGCTTTCGTTATGTTTATGCGCCGGAACCGGGTGTACTCTCGTCGCTCTTTTCGGTTGCGGGCGTAGCTGTATCAAGCGTTGAAAAAGTGTTGACACTCGACAAACATATAAAACTGGTCTGCCGCAGATATATTGTATTTATTGGAAAAAATAACAAATAAGTAGAACAGTTCTGTATAAATCTTAGATACATGACAGAAAAAAGTAAAAAAAATTACAATCACAATCACTCGACATGCCTTACAGGTGTTCGAACCCTTTTCGAAATGCCGGTATGAAGGGTCACAATGGAAAGAAAGTACGTCTGCTTTCTGCGACGCTTCGAGAAAAATATCCCTTTTTACCACAAGGTGCAATGATTCGCGACATGTGCAGGATGAAAGCAAATGTTTCACAGGAAATTGCTGATCCCGCACCCGTAAAGCATGATGAAACACTTGGTCAGTCTCTTGACCCATGCGAATTGGGGGAGCCAGAAGTAAAACGCTTTCGATCATCGTCTCCTTCTACATCGCGGGAAAACATTTTTCCCAGTGTTTCAACTGATATGACAGTTAGGCTGCGGGATGAAAATGAAGCGCATCGTTACAAGGAGTCATGTTTACCCTCAAGCTCGCTCAAGGATATCTGCTCGGAATTAAGGAATGATGCTTCTGACGAATCAACCGAATTAAAAGAGGACAAAATAGAATGTCATGAAGAGTCTCTGACGTTATCAACTTTGACCCGCAGTCTATCTATGGAGGACATTTCCGATAGTTCTTCTGAATCGTGGATACTAAGCGCTTCCGGGAATGGTTCTTCGCAATGCAGTAACGTGCCTATTTCGACGAGGAATGAAGATTTAGAGGGCATGCTAGATGCATTGAAGAAAAAGTTCAAGGATCCGTTAACAACTGATATCTTGGAGTGCCCGCAAGATCGCCAGAGAATTCGGCACTACGAGATACATCGCCGAAAAGGCGCAGAGATTACGAGCTACACAAGGAGAACTAGCATCGCCGGTTCAATGATCAAGAAAGAAATTGCCGGATGACACCATACAAAAGGTTATTGACTTCTACGAAAATGACATGAACAGTCGACTTCTACCCGGCATCAAAGACGTTATTTCCGTAAAGGTCGATGGAAAAAGGCAGCTGGTTCAAAAACGCCTTGTACTCTGCAATTTGAACGAACTCTATCACGCTTTCAAAACTACACATCCAGAGACAACTGTCGGGTTCAGTAAGTTTGCAGAACTACGTCCTAAGCACTGTGTTTTGGCAGGTGCAAGTGGAACCCATACTGTATGCGTATGCACGTACCATCAAAATTGCAAATTAATGCTGGATGCATTAAACATTGGAAGTTTGACAAAAAACTGGGAAAACCCACTGTGGAATTATAAGGACTGTCTCAACGTAATGATGTGTCAATCACCAACTCCTGCGTGTCACCTTAATGAGTGCAAGCGTTGTCCAGGAATTCGAACCCTCAGTGATGATTTGTTGAAACTTCTGAATAATGAGATGATAGATGAAGTAGAGTTTCGAGTGTGGCAATCGACGGACAGGTCGACTTTACAGACCATTAAAATGGCTACTTTAGACTTTATCAATGACCTCGGCAATCGACTAATTGTACTGAAGCCTCATGAGTTCATTACTAGGCAACAATCAGAATTTTATGCTCGTGTAAAAAGTCATTTGGCGGAGGGAGAGTTTTTAGTGTTATTCGACTTTTCCGAGAACTACTCTTACGTAGTCCAAGATGCAGTACAGTCGTTTCATTATAACAACGACCAGTGCACTGTACACCCGATCGTGTACTAGGTACTATCGAGATGGTGAAGAAATTTGTCATCGCAGTATGGTCGTTTTATCTGATAGTCTGCTTCATGACACATCAGCTGTTTACGTTATACAAGAAATTTTGATCGAAAATATAAAACAGGCACATAGCAACGTCAAAAAGATTATTTATTTTACGGACGGAGCCGCACAACATTACAAGAATCGGTACCAGATGGCAAACCTGTTGTGTCATGAAGAAGACTTTGGCGTAAAGGCTGAATGGCACTTCCATACCACTGCTCACGGAAAAACAGCAAGCGATGGGATAGGTGCTTTCCTCAAGAGAGGCGCTGCGCGTGCGCGTCTCCAGATTACATCGGGTGAACCTATTCTTATACCGGAAGCTCTCTTTCAGTGGGCAAAACAGAACTTGCATTCGACAGAAGTATTTTTTATGATAAGAAAAGACACAACGATACCAAACAAATGCTTCAAAAACGATTCGCGGCTGCGAAAGCTATTCCGGGGATACAAAAATGCCACAGCTTCATACCCGTGTCGAAAAAAACGTTAAGTTTAAAGCGATATTCCGCATCGACCGAGGAAATTGTCTTTCCGAAACAAAAAAAGATTGTTGGAAAAGTGACGCAGTGAACTATATAATTGATCAATCCATTTTAATTACTGTATCTCATTTCTCCACAACACAACGTCGTCGAAACATTTAGAACAATTATAAATAAATAAATAACAAATCATATAAAAAAACGAAAAAAAGAAAAAAAAATCATAAAAAAGCAAAAAAATAAGAAAAAAAAATCATAAAAAAGCAAAAAAATAAGACTAAAAATCATAAAAAAGCAAAAAAATAAGAAAAAAAAACGTAGAAAAGGCAAAAACGAAAAAATACATTTTTTAAATCAAATACATAAAGAAAGCCAATAAAAAATGTTTTAATCTACGTGCGAAGTAAAAAAAAGGATATAAAAAAAAATTCAAATTGCTGTAATGTCAAAGCTTTGGGCCATTCCATGAAAACAAAAATACTAAAAATTCGGCGATCAGTCAAATATTTCCAAACAATTTGTCCGATGAAAAAATCCGAAGTCCAACCATTTAAAAAAATATATTTTAGTAGTTCTATCCTTAAAATGTGGCCTGAAATTACACAATTAATTCTGAATATATTTTTTTCTTTTTGGCCGTGAAAAGCCGCACATTTTTGTTTTTTTAATGATTTCGATACGATTAACAGTTACTGAGATATTACAGATTAAATGGAAAACGAAAAATTGGCATATATCGGCCAAATATTTTTTTTAATTTTGAAATTTGGTCCATCTATAGACATAACTGAACTCGATATTTAGAAAAAATGTCAGAATTTTTTTTTGGGTGGCGAAAGTACTGTGGAATGCATCATATATATATTGCGGTGTATTTTTATGTATACCTAGATTTAGTAATAAATATGTCTCAAAATTTAAATTGAATTTCAAACTCTTAGCCTTTTATTTCAATCCTACATCCTCGATCCCTACACGCTGCATTATTATCTCGACTGCAGTGCGTATAACCGCGGTTATTAGCTTTTTATTCACAGTGTAGACCCGCAGTATATACGGACAAGCTTATTGGTATGTACAACAGCGGCGGCGGCGGCGGCGGCGGCGGAGGGGACGAGCAAGCCCAACAAGAAAAACTAGCGATAGAGTAGGTCTTCTCTTGAAATGTATACATTGTAGTGGCTTTTCCCAATAAAGTCAAAATCGCCTCCACAAATCGCCAAGGCCCGGCGAGCTCTTCCCTTTTTTTCTCGGACGCCAGGCGCTTTCGCGTCGGGAAGAACTCGCGTTCCAATCGGACCCGGCTGCTTTTGCCTGTCCAGCCGCAGCTGTCAAATATATAGAGTGGCGGGATTGTTTAAGTCGACGATCTCGGAGAGGTTAATAAATAATGTAATAACCAGATAACGATCAAATTGCGGGAGCGAACAAAATTATTTATTAAATTATACGTGACAACAATAACGAAAATAATGAACTGAAAATCTCCCGCAATTCTCCGTTTCACACGTATTTATAGATCCTTTGCTCGATAACGAAATCTGACCTCGCAAGGTCGCGAGTCACCGCGCGCGCCGCGGCCCTCGCCACACACACACACGCACGCTCTCTTACTCGCGGCGGGAGGGAAAACGGTCGCACAATTCCCCGGTCGAAAATACAAAATTATAATAGAAAAAGACTCGAAAATATATTAAGGGGAATTCGTAAATATAACACAAAAAAGTAGCAAACTAAAATACAAGACGCGCACCGTTTCCCTCCTCGCTTACGGACTCTAATTTAACGTCACGGGATGCAAAGAAAAAGAACAATAAATATTTATCCGACGATCCTCGGCGTGACGGCCAACTTCCCGCGACCGAACGACCATCCGCTAGGACGAACTCGCGCTCGAGTTTTCCACAGGACCGCCCGGACGATCGGGCTTGTCCCGCTGCAGCCGGCGCTGCCCTTGTTTTTCTAATAATCTCGGCGCGGAGGCCTCGCGGGCGCGTCGCCGAGATCTAACGCTCGTGCGCGAGGGTCACAGCGTCGCGGGATGCTCGCAAGAGCCCCGTCGACACGGCCGTCTAGCGCAAAGGCGGCGAGTGCGCGATGTTGCGCAGAAAAAGACAAAGAAAAGAACAATCGGAACGGACAAAATACAATAATTGATACTGACGCCGCGCGGCGAGGCTCACCCTATGTCCTCGTCAATTATCCTCTCGGAAAACTACGCTCGCGGGAGGCGTGTTGCAGCGGATTGATTCTCGTCCTTGTCGTTCCGGCTGTCTCGGTCTCCCGTATTCTCTCGCCGATCTCGCTCGCTCGCTCTGCTGTTCGCTCTTCTGTTTGGCAGGCGTGGCGCGAGAAACGGACGGCAGAAGTCTCTCCGGAGGCGGCGGTGGCGGGAGGCTCAAACAGCCGAGCGACCAGCGGCGTAGCGACGAGGCGACAGCGAAATCCCAGCGTTGTCGCTATCTCCCTCTCCCGCGCAGTTTCGTCGGTCCGGGCTCGCCCCGGCGACGGCGTCAGCGTCGAAAAATCGCGCGAAGCAGAATAAAATAAATACACATAAATGAATAAAATAAAATTAATAATAATATTAACAAGCAACCCGGGTTGCTTGTTAATATTATTCCTTATTATAGCCCCCGATTGGGGGGCTCTGCCCCCCAAGCCCCCCGTAAAATGACCCTGCGGAAAAAATGTCCCTTCGGAACACTTTTTCCCTGGTGTCATTTTATGGCACTCACTTGGACGTCGCGCTTCGCGCTCCGTATGGTTTGAACGTCGCGCTTCGCGCTCCGTACGGTTTGGACGTCGTGCTCCGCGCTCCGTATGGTTTGAACGTCGCGCTCCGAACGGTTTATATATGATTTAAAAAATAATCCTAACAAAATACCGATGCCATATAATCATTTAATAGTACGCAGCAACTTTCAGAAAAATGGTTTTATTGACTGCGAAGATTGAGACATATACATATATTTCGACCTGAAAAACTGTATTATGATAGGTTAACTCTATTTAAAAATAGTCTAAAAAAGTTGCAAAGTAGAACTTTGCACATTGTGTTACGGGGGGAAACCGGTTTAGGAGGCCGAAATTTTGGTGTTTTTCGTGAATTTTTTAAATAGGGAAGAAATAATCTGAAATTGTTTAAACTTGGAGGGTATTTTATTTATGGTTTGAAGTACACTTTAGAATTTTTGCAAGTAATTTCCCCCGGAAATAGTGGCGTTAGAACGTGCTGTCCATGGACGATTGCCACCCAAGTATTTTGCTGGCGGGAACTCCTGAAATCGAAATTTTTATCTGTAATCATCCAAATTTTTTTTCTCGTTAACAACATATTTTCTAAGAATATGAACCTAAATCTGGTAAAAAAAAAATTCATGTTTTTGATGGGTTTGAACACGATATCATTTTTTACACCATATTTTTCACCTTTTTTGCATAAAAAAAAATGTAATAACAATATAATCTCAGATTTAGGTTCATATAGATTGGAATCGAATAAAGAATATTCACAAAAAAATTCAGAACGATTGGTCAATAACTTTTTTAGCTAGAACGCCCACCAGTTGAAAAAAA
This sequence comes from Pimpla rufipes, assembly GCA_963932165.1. NCBI lineage: Eukaryota > Metazoa > Arthropoda > Insecta > Hymenoptera > Ichneumonidae > Pimpla > Pimpla rufipes. Next base: position 4,419,228 of record OZ010635.1, read on the forward strand.
GTTGTTTCGAGAAAAACGCGTTTGAAATAAAATGAAGCGAAAATAAGGCATTCATGGCAGAGAATCTAAAGGGTATTTTTTCAAATTTTTTACCAAAAAAGAATGAAAATGTTAAAATTTTGAAAACAAAAATAGAAATAAGTGGAAAAGAAAAAATAAGGCCGGTAAAGTTCAACGAACGGGGATGCCAACTAAAACATAAGAGCGACTTACTGATTAAAACGATGTATGAGCTAATGTAATGAAAAATAAAAGATATTTACAAACGAAACGAAAAACATTCATGGCAGTAATTAATTATATAAAATGATCAGCGGTTAATCGACTATGCCAGCACCATATAGCAGTCCCTCTTCTTGTTCGTACGCGTCATTAGGTTGAGATTTCAAGGAAATTTTATTGAATCAAGGAAACTTTTTCTCTCGGTGTACCGCGCGCTTCGGCGCCGAACCGACGGGCGGTCACTCAAGTGCTCATAACATCGGAAATAATGCGAATTTTGGTTTCAAATTTTTACCACATATTCTTGAGGAGTTATACTAACAATTTCTGCAATAAAAAAGTCGATTCTTTGATCGGTCTAAACTGGTTTCCCCCCTTAAGTCAAAAGTGTCGTGGATTTTACTCGAGCGACAATTTTACACGTATTAGTGCGGTTCAGCGTGATTTACCCGTGCTCTGGTCAAGAAGGAAGGCTCCTCCCTATACCACATCTGACGAAGTACACTAAACGCGCAAGCTCTGTTTCGAGTCTAACCTTTTGGAAAATTACTCGGGGACGAGCTGCGAATGCTTCTCTAAAGGGAATTTGACTGAGGTCTGAGATGATGATGATGTGATGATGGCTCGAGACAATGCGCGTACTAAATTTCACCGATATAATTAAAAATTTCGGGGCGCTTCGGTGCACGTTAAGCGTAAACACTGCTACATTTTGCCTCTGGGTGAGTGAGAGAATTCTTCTGAGTATAAAAGGCTAGAGGCTGTAAAATCAGGTTTGGATATTTTCTGAACCCACTCTGATTCCAAAAAATAATAAAGTTGACCGGAGCCCGGCTGTCTGCGGCTGTGCTTTGCTTATTTTGTCGGTTGTTCCGTGATGGAGGTTAAAGCCGGGGACGTCGTCAGGCTGGACAATAGCGCCGTCACTAGAGCGCGGACTGCCGCAACAACTTTGGAGCGACCGCATGACTCGGAGGGCACGGAAGTTATCTGAGGTACCGACCGAGTCGCAGAGACTCAACCGATAAACAGCACACCTGTCAAATCAACGCGCGGAAGACCGACGACAAATGCAATTTTGCGGCGGGAGAGAAGCAATTCCGAGTGTTCGCTAAAGGAGTTTATGTTCACCAAACGTAAAAGAGATTTAGAGGAAATTTCGGGTGAGACGTCTCTAACTGATTCGCCTAACGCATTCAAAAAATATAACATGACATCCCGTTCACCCGAAAAACAGATTGGAAGCGCGCGTGCAAACCAGGAGAACAATACAAAAAACGCTACTGATTCTCCTGGCCTCGATGTTTACTGCACTCCTGGTAACGCTTCGTCACGCAACGCAGAACAGACGATTGAATGCCTGACCAAGGAAGACGAAGCAAAAGACTTCGAAAGTGAGGAAATTCCCCTAGTTAATGAGCAAAACGACTCGATTTTTGTCCACCCCGCACAACAATTTCAGTGGCTGGCCAAACAAATCCTGGACATGAAGCAGGACAACAGAGACCAATTTCAACTCCTCAATGCCAATCTCTCCTCTTCAAGCAAGGAATTCAACAAAAAAATCGAAAATCTGCAGCTGGAAATAAAACTCGACAGAGCAGATAGCAAGAAACGGGAAGCAGCGCTAGAATCTCGACTCACTACGAGAATGGACGGCTTAGAGGCCGAAGTTCGTGAGATGAATGCCGAACTACAGGAACGCCGGGGCTTCAACACAGTGAACACTGGAGAAGAACAAAACATCCGCGCCACGATCGAAAAGCTGCACCAAAAAGTCGAATGGCAAGACAAAACGTTGAGAAGAAATAATATCATTATTAAAGGCTTGTCGTTGAACAGCGGCGATTTTAAAGAGAAGACAACGCAGTTTCTGGTCGCGAACTTCAACCTCGAAAACCCAGAGGTGAAAATCCGGTCAATCAAGCTCCTTGGGAAGGGCAAGAAAGTTGCCCTGGTGACGCTGGACTCTGAGTCAACTAAATCGGCTATAATGAAGACGAAAAAAGAAAACTCCGGGAATGGTATTTTTATTGAAAGCGATCTTACACAGAAGGAACGAGATACGGCGTACAAAATTCGCTCGCGTGCCAAGATCGAGAGAGGACTCGGCAAGCAAGTCAAATTCAACCAGCACTCATTGCAGATTGACGGGACCGAGTTTTACTGGAGCCCTGAAGTGCAAGATTTCGTCGCTAAGGACAAAAACAGGAACAACACCAAGAAGAAAACTCCACAATCGAATACACAACCGGCAACCCGTGGTGATCCTCAGTCAGTGCCAAAAAATGACGCTGCTACTCCCCCGACTTCGTGTTCTGGAACGTGCATGGTCGCTGAGGTCAAAAACTGGAACAACACCAAGAAGAAAACTCCACAATCGAATATACAACCGGCAACCCGTGGTGATCCTCAGTCAGAGCCAAAAAACTACGCTGCAACTCCCTCGACATCGCGTTCTGGAGCGTGCATGGTTTCAGAAACTTAGAACATTCGTCAATTACCAAGACAGCGCACGTATTATGTTTGTCTGAGACCTGGCTCGACTACGATCCTGAACGTTTACCGGCGCATCTATCTGAGTTTAAGGGTAGTTGGGCAAATGCACTGAGGGAGCACAGTGTCGGACGCGCAAGTGGCGGACTCGCTGTTCTAGTTAAAAACAATCTTCATTGGACACTTATTGAAAAATGCAACTGGTGGATTTTCGGTCTCGTGAGCTACGGAAACTTTAAGATCATCGTTGGAACAGTTTATTTCAAGCCCAGTCTCGACTTTGACCCGATGTTGGAGGTGCTGCAAATGACGATCACGGACATTCAGGACAAATACGGGACAGAAATGTTCGTCATTGGCGGCGATTTTAACGCGAGGATGGGAGAAACCGACGATGAGCTTCCTGAAGAACTCGGGGACGGCACAGTGCTATCACGACGAAGGGAATCGTCCGACAAAATCCCGAACGCCCGAGGACCAGCGCTTTTGGACTTCAAGAAGCTGAACGGCTTCATTCTAATCAACGGGAGAGCGCCGAGCGATACCCCGGGACAATTCACGTACAGTAGTAAAGTCGGGCAGAGATTCATCGATCTGGTATGGGTGAATTTTCAGGGCCTTGATTCGATCGCCGATTTGTACGTGGTGAGCGAGATCTCCGTCCGACCATTTTCCGATCTCTCTTAAGATCAATTTGCCTTGGTGCGATATCAATGTACGCACAAATAAGAAGTCGTCTCCACCTATCGCGGTATATAAAGCGAAATGGATTCCGGAATCTGCTGTTGCCTTTCGTGCTGCCTTACAAGCTTCTAGTCGCGTCAGTCTCGTTCACGCCAGTACCTCCTGCGAGGAACAGTATTCAAATTTTTTGGAGGCTATCTGTGACGCTGCGAAGCAGGCTAATATGGTTTTCACAACTTCGTGTAGTCCGATGACGGGAGTAACCCCGCGTAACAAACCGTGGTATGACACGGAGGTTCAAGAATCGAAAAAGGCGGCGAAGAGCGCGTTGAAAATCTGTAAACAGCGTAAATTTAGTGATACATCTGATTATTTCGCCTCCAAATCCAAGTACGTGACGTTGATTAGAAACAAAAAAAATAACTACAAAAGAGATATTAGAAATAAGCTTGCCAACGTTAAGAACTCCGCAGAATTTTGGAAGACTGTTAGAGAATGCACGTTCAAAAAAAGAAACAGCGCCGGCGTTACTGTTGAACAATGGGAAGACTTCTATTCGAATATATACCCGCCGAGAATAGTAATAGACGATTCATCGTTAGTCGACGTGGCCAATCCAGCCCTTGATGCGGAGATCACACTCGACGAATTAAATCGGTGCATGAACAGATGCAAAAATGGTAAGGCTCCGGGGCTTAACCAGGTTTCGAACGAATTCCTGAAAAATCTCACACCAAACTGGATTGGCTACACGCTGTCTATGTTCAATTGCATATTAAATTCCGGTACGGTCCCGGACTTGTGGGCAAAAGTTGCTTTGACAATGTTGCACAAAAAGGGGCTCAAGAGCGACCCCGCTAATTATCGCGGCATCGCTCTTGTGAGTAACACAACGAAACTGTTCACACAAATTATTTGCGATCGGCTCTCTTCTTGGGTTGAACAATCCCAACGTCTACCAGAGTGTCAAACTGGTTTTAGAGAGGGTCGGGGGTGCCTTGACAACATTTTTTCACTCACAACATGCATTCAAATGCAGCTTAGACACGAAGGTAACTCGGTGTATGCGCTATTCGTCGAATTCAAGCGTGCCTTTGACACAGTTCCACATGGCAGACTATGGAGAAAACTTGGTGAGCTCGGTGTTAGCACGAAAATTGTTAGGGTCATAAAAAACCTTTACGATAAAGCGGCAGTGCAAATCAAAATTTTCAACAAGTTCTCGACCAGTTTTGAGGCCACAGAAGGAGTTCTCCAAGGTGAGGTGCTCAGCCCCTTACTTTTTATCTTATACATTGCTGACATGGAGCTCAGCCTTAGGAGGAGCGGGCTAAGGGGACTCAATATAGACGGCCGAAATGACCTCCTTTTACTTCTCTACGCCGATGACGCGGTCATATTTTCGCACTCCCCAGTAGACTTGAAAAAGAAAATTCGCGCGCTAGAAGAATACTGCAAAGAAAATGAATTGACGGTAAATATCTCGAAGACGAAGGTTCTAACCTTCCAACGCGGAGGTAGAATTGCACAAAATACATTTTTGTATAAAGGCGAGAAACTAGAGGTGGCCTCTTCGTACAATTACTTGGGCATCCCCATCTCCAGCACCACATGTGGTCCACAAGCGGCAAACGCAGCAAGTGAAAAGGCAAAATTAGCTACTGGTGCTGTGCTCTCCATTCTAACTAGAGGTCAATCTGACTCTTGGGAAACAAGATTAAATTGTTTGACAGTATGGTAACTGCGACCCTCCTTTACGGCGTGCCTGTGTGGGGTTTAAATTATTTCGATCTAATTGAACGTGCGCAACTAAACTTCGTCAAAAAGCTACTGATGTTACCGAAAAACACCCCGGGATTTGCTCTGAGAACTGAATTGGGCCTCGTGAGAATCTCTTATCACGCCATGCGCCTGACCTGGGGCTGGGTTGAGAAAGTGCTCAAAATGAACGACGATAGATTGCCAAAAATAATCTTTCTCAGACTAGTCGAGCTATCAAACAATAACGTTGGACCGCGGAAGTACAATTGGGTTTCGCAGCTGAAAGATATAATCTCTGAAGTCGGTTTTGCTGGACTTTTGTCGAGTCCAAATGCGAGTGACTGGGTGGGTGCCAAAACCAGCTTCTTTTCTGCATACAAAGAACTACTGGCTAGTAAAGACCTCGAGGACTACTTTAGAACGTCATCCCTCCAGATTTTGATTCCCAGAAGTTTAGAAGACTTTGGTCCAGCGTTTTATCTTAGGGCTCGTTGTTCTCTGGCCATGAAGGGCGTAGTGGCACAGGTCCGTCTCGCGAATTTCATTGTAAACACCTTTGTCTTTAATAAAGTATTATATAAGATTGACCCCAACCAGCTGTGTCAAGTGTGTAACAGGAACGAATTTGAGACGTTAGAGCATATTTTTCTGTTCTGCCCAATTTATGAGCCGTACCGCAGCTGTTACATTGGTAGCCTTATTGAACTCGAGTACGTTAACTTTCTATTTTCCGCGCAAAGTATCGAAGCGATTAAGAAAATGTTTTATTTTACAACACGAGCTTTAAGGCTGCGTTCATTCGCGCTAAACGAATAAGTTTTACTCAGGAATTGTCAATCTGCGTGCCCTGAAGGGTACATTCCCTGTAAGAATCTTTTGTATTCTACGAAAGCAATAAACATTATTATTATATTATTATTATAATTAAAAATTTCACTTACCCTTTTTGTGTTAAACTGGATGCTGATGTTGCAGATGGGAAGGACACGATCGTAAAGAAACTGTGACACTGAATTAAAGAACGCAACCGTCGAATTTTATTCGTAAAACGAGGAAATTAAATAAACCGATTTTTCTCAACAAAGGATGGTAACATGTAATTAATCGTGATGATGTTCACAAATATCGGCACCTCGTGGTGTAACAAAATTCAGAGTTCGGATGTACAAGTTTCTCAAAATACGAAGCGTGCGAAATTATAAAATAAAATACAAAATTAGTCGAAGCCCGAAAATACAAAAACTGTAGAGTCTTATTCAATTCTATAAACTCCTAAGTCCCCGTTTAGGACAAAGGTTCGAATTACAAAAAATGAAAATCTTAGCGAAGAGCGGAATGGATCTAAGTCCGCAGACGGATTAAAAGTCGATGATGATTGGAACTCGAAATTTTCTAAGTCCGTGATACGATTTAAATTCGGAGGTGATTTTTTTTAATTCCGCGGTACGATTTAAATGATTTTTTCTAAGTCCGCGGTCGATTTAAATGATTTTGCTTCCTCATAGAGGAAGCTTTGTTTTCGTGAAAATTTTTTTTTTCGAGATTTTCATGTTAACATACTTAGAATCACCTAAAACGTCGAGAAAAGTGGTCTAGAAAATATGTCTGTATGTGTGTATGTGTGTGTGTGTGTGTGTGTGTGTGTGTGTGTGTGTGTGTGTGTGTGTGTGTGTGTGTGTGTGTGTGTGTGTGTATGTATGTATGGTCCAGGCACCGAACATTCAATTGTTCATAACTCAGGAATGGCATGGTGGATCGAGCTAAAAATTGACACGGAAGTAGAGTATTAAATCCTCTGTAATTCACATTTTTTTTAAATTAAATATATCCATGTATACAAATTTTATCGAATTTTTAATTTTTCAAAAAAATGGCGTGAACGCTCTAACTTTCGTAAAAGTTCGACGACTCAGCTATATACTTCATCATAAATAAAGACACGTTCAATGTTGTTTGGTATTGAATTTCAGCGAAATCGGTAAAGCGGTTCCGGTTTTATAGAATTTTGAATTTTTCGAAAAAAATAAATTTTGCTCTATATCACGTCGAATCTCATCAACTGAACCAAAATATTAAACAGTCAAAAAATAACATACAGCGTTGCCACGTATAAAATTTGGTGACGATTGGTAAAGTCGTTCGGATTTTACGCTGTTATGCATTTTTGAAAAAATTAAGATTTTCGCTGTAACTTATAGAAAAGTTATTAAAGTAAGTCAAAACTTTGTATCTAATCAAAATTAGATGTAACGGTGTTTGTAACGGAGTTTTTTTGTTCAAATTTAAAAAAAAGTGCAAAGATTTGTTCAAATTAAAAAAAAGTTGCAAAGTAGAACTTTGCACACTGCTTCCTCATTAATTCCCCTTTTTCACAAAGCTTCCTCTATGAGGAAGCCAAAGTTAATAAATAAGCTTCTTCATAGAGGTGGCTTTGTGAAAAAGGGGAATTAATGAGGAAGCAGTGTGCAAAGTTCTACTTTGCAACTTTTTTTCTAAGTCCGCGGTCGATTTAAATGATTTTTTCTAAGTCCGCGGTCGATTTAAATGATTTTTCCTAAGTCCGCGGTCGATTTAAATGATTTTTTTCTAAGTCCGCGGTCGGACAGAAATTCGTCGTTAATTCGATTTTAAAGTTTCAGTCTATGCTCGGGCAGAGATTCGATATGGGCAGATCTAATTTTCGGGGCGCACTGTGTCTTGTCGATACCTTTTTGTCTTTTTATATGATTGGGTCCTTTGTCTATCGTTTGATTGAGCGATGGTAGGGGTAGTGTCTACGTGATTTTCAACTCCCTATCTCATGAGTTAGAGGAGGACACCGCGCCTTGCAGGTCGCGCGTGGCTCGCGCGTGGCTCGCGGACCCCGCGCCTGTCCCTTGCCCTGGCTCCACATTTACGACTTCCTCTTTCGTCAATGTCTTCTCGATGTTTCGACCAGGTGTTCACGCTCTTCGTTGGTACAATTTAGTTTCTGCCTTATTTGGACCTCTTCGCTTATAAGTTTTGTAGGTTTGTTTTAGAATACATTATCTGATTCCCTGCCGTGTTTTTTAAGTGGTTTAGCCGGGCGACAAGAATAACTTCTTAACAAGATCGCTTTGACCAAGATTTTTAATTTACATAGGAGATCGTACAGACTGTAATTCTCGAATTTGTTGTTGAAAGTTCATCCTCGCTTGTTGTTGCTAATACGCGTTGTTATAAATTTTGTATAAAATTGCAGCTCCATATTCTCGCGGGGACGTATCTTAACTTTCTTAATTATCAAAGATTATGCAACGTCATTTGTATCTTAACTGTGTGAATCCCAATTTTATAAACTGTTAAATCGTTCACCATTTTGTTTATATTAACAAGTATCCTACCGAATGTTATAATTTTCAAAAGTTATTCATATCTAGGTGTACGAATCCCGATTTTATAAGCTATTAATCCTTTTACCATTTTCTTATGTTAACAAATTATCCTACCGAATGTTATAACTTTTAAAAGTTATCCGTATTTAAATGTATGAATCCCGATTTTATAAACTATTAATCCTTTTACCATTTTCTTATGTTAACAAATTATCATGGTGAGTTATATAATTCTTAACAGTTGTTCATGGACAATTTAGTCGTTTTTGCCTCCTTATCTTACGGGGCCCCGTCTTTTGAGTTCCAAAGGTTCCTTGAGACATTGATTATTTCGTCTTGTTGCATTCTCCTATTCTTTACTCTGTGCATTTACAGGGGTCTTCAAGGAAAGCGGAAGAATGGGTTTAGTTATCTGGCCAGACTATAACTCCATCACGTACAAATCATGATTTCCGAGACGAAAAATGAAACGACGATTTTGGTGGAACGTAGGGCATTCACCCGGTGTTCTCGTAATCTTCTAGCTCTCAGGGCTAAGTAGATTTCTTTTATTTCCCTTTTTTGTGACCACAGGCGGGTTCGGCTGCAACGAGTGATCGAGGATCGTTAAGAGGCGTGGTAACGTAAGGCCCGTGGCTGACGGTCGATAACCGACCCGCCCGGTTGCCTCTAGTTTCGTCTATCGCCGCTCGCTCGAGTGGCGTAGGTGACATTTTCTAGAGAGCTTAGTGTTTTGAAAAATCGGGCTCTGTTGTACCATCATCCGCACTCCTTTACCTCGACTGACCCATCGGTATCTGTTAACAGATATTGTAGTTTCCGGGGCCTGCAGGGACCGTTGCTCGTATAATTGTTTACCGAATGCCCCCTTTCGCCAGAAGTCTCGAAACCCATGACTGAACTAAGAGTTCGTTTGTGCGAATAGCGCGAAGTTACGGCCTGACGTAACACCTCCCCCCTTAAAACGATTATTAGGATGAAAGACTAATAATCGAACGTACGCCTATAGGGGTGATGGTGTGTTTCTGCCCTTCTTGAATTTACTGAAAAAAACGTTGTTGTTGTAATCATTTCATACCTGCAAATGATCGGTTCGCGTGAGCTCTTCTCTCTTTTTGCAATTTTCTTTGATGTTATTATTTTTGATTAAGAGAATCAATTTCTTGTTCGCCTTTGGATTTCATAAGTAGGTAACCTCTACGAGGGCACGTGTCAGTTCCCCTTTTTTCATTTTCGCTTATTCAAGAGTATTCGATTATCCCTGGACTTTCCGTGATCTATCATTGTGTATCTCGTTGTACGTGTTCATATCGTTCCGATTGTCGTGTTTGTGTATTCCCTCGTAAATATTTGCAATTATATTTTAATTAGTATATTCAAAACGCATTATTACTAGTTTTTCCCTACCTATAAGCGTACTGCAAGTAGATTCCCCTTTTCTTATCTTCTTCTCTCTCCCTTTTTTCTGGAGTTTATTTTTTCCTCTCTTTTTTTTTATTTGTTTGTTAATTCAATTAACGTGTTATCGTTCAAAATGTAACCTAGGTGAGTTTTTTTCTCCTTATAACAATTAGCCTCTTTTCTTTGTGTTTTTTTTTTTTACTATGCGGTCCTATGTCAAATTAATCAGAATTAGGTGTGAAATCGCACCTGACCATATACTTACCTAAGGCCCTAATTAATCCGATGTTCTTAAAATTAAACCTTCCTAATGCAACATATCTACGCTATGTAGTAACCTAAAGAGGGTGTTTCCTACGGTCTTGAAGTTGCACGGGTGATGATGGTGGCTTCTGGTCACGGGGCGTCTTCTTTGGATTCTCGTCGTAGATGTCGGCAGGTCAATGACTTGTTGGAGATGTCTACCTCATTTCTTCGTCTAGTCTGCGTCGTCGATAGTAGATTGAAACTCTCGACGTCAGCAGCGAGCGTTTTTTCCTTTGGGCGCGACACTGGGTGTCACGGCGGTTTTGATGAGTCGCGACGAGAAAGTGAAACTTCCGTCTCTCTTTTTCCCATTGGGTTGCCTTTACCAGATGTGTCCGAGAGCGCGACGACCGCTTCTCCGTTGTCAGGTATGAATGGCTTCCGGACTTCGGGCCACTTGCGTTCGTGTTGCCCGTGCCTTGCGCGTGCCTGGGATAGCCCTCTTAGCCTCAGGTGACTAGGTGACTCATCTTGTAATCCCATTATTCAATCGGCATAATGTGGCTTAATCTGGACTATCTAGTGGTAACAAACGAATTAATAGGTGAATTTACACGTACGTCTTATTCGTTTTTTTTCGGTTATTACTATTTATTTTTTTCTTTTCGTCTCCTTCCTCTTTTTTATGGTTTTTTTTTTTTCATTGATATGTCTATTTGCTCTGTGTCGGTATATTATTATTATCGATTATTATTAATATATATATGTATGTATTTTTTTTCTTTTTCCATTGACAAACAAAAAATAATAACAACAAAATTTTTTTTTTTTAAATAATGCCCTAGTGTAAATCATTCGTAGTCATCCCAAGATGTTGCTTTTAAGATCATTTTAGATCTAACCCCAGGAAATCGGTTAACTTTGGTTATAACAAGAATAATTTTTACTCACGAGATTGTTGGTGATACGTACGGTCTTAACCACCTGGGGTGGAAATATTGTTCAGTACCTTTTTTCGTCGTAGACGGAGTTAATGTAGGTTATGAGTAGATGTGCAAGTTCGAAATCATCATTCGTCACGAAGGTGGCGGTTTTGTTTAGGGTACTTGGTCCTTCGTTTGGTGAGGTGTAACCTGAACCTTGGTTGGTGACATTCGTTGCGGCCCGTACGTCTCCGAGTGCACACAATATTTCCTCCGTTTTTGAATAAAGATTATTCAATATTTCGGCGACTTCCTCTCCGCTCAGGCAAGGCAGTGGTGGTGCGTCTATAGTGGGTTTAATGGGAGACTGCGAGGCCTCTTCCGGTGCTGGAACCTCGCATGATTCCTTCGTAGAGGGTTGAGGGTCCGGGATTTTCTCCGGGTTTTCGTGATCGTGGTGACTTGATGACGCCTTTACAGTGGCCATTAAACCCGTTCCTTTGTGACTTCGGAGTACTCTATTTGATGGGGGAACATCTGATCGTGATCTTTTCGTAGGTTTATTACGGTGACTCTCGGTGGGTGAGGGGCGCCTCCTTCCTTCGAGCGGGGACATGTTGCAGGCCTAAGATTGTATAGATTCATTTATTATTTGTTATTCTACTATTGGTGCATCGTTCTCCACAATTTTCCGTGTGCACCATGAAGATCATCGCTCTGTAATTAAAATTCTTGAATTAATTCTACAATTACAGGTAAAATGAAGCAGCAAGCGTTTTTAGTGAACTAATCTTATCTATGACATTAACATAACCGATTGTAAGCATACATTTTTTTTGTATTTTCATTGTTAAATCCAATATAATTATTTGTTATACCGAGTATCGTTTTTTTTCATTTTTTTTTCTTTTCGGATTAATTGTGACTTAAAACACATTTTTTTTCTTTTGAATCTTTTTTTTTCCTTTTAAAATTTTTTTTTTCTAATAATTTTTTTCTTCTGGCTCAGTGATCGTTTCCCTCTTTTTCTTCAAGGAATGTTAGGTTGTTTTCTGTCTCTGTTAAGGTCGGGTGGGGTGGGTGAGTCATGTCTCAAATCTGGGTACATTTTACTGCTTTCTCCCGTGTTAGCTGCAGTACTGGGGTCCGTGATTTTCGTGTTCTTTGTCTTGCGTTTTTCGGTTGACGGCGCGGTGGTGATAGTGTGTGGAACCGCATTGGGCATTCCCGTTGCCCAGACGAAGGATAATGGTTCTGTCAATTGGTTTTTCATAAAGTAAGGGTTATACTGTGGAGGCAAACAATTTTCAGAAAAAGTTTGAAACGTTGGGGGAGTATAGCCGGGAGCGGCCTCGGGCTGATTTGCCTCTCTATTTTCGGGTTCACGTACATTGTACATAACGGCCACGTCATTTAATGGATTCTCGTTAGAGTCGTCTCCCTTAGATTTTTTTCGTACTACTTTTTCGCTTTTTCTACCTGGAGCTGACGGTTCTCCGTTGGGTTTCTCGGGCTTTCCAGAATTACTTGGTCGTCGACTCAAATGTAAAAGCAGATTAGTGACCGAGTCCCAAACTGCTCCTTAAAGATATATAGACCAACCGTATACGGTATGTAATGTATATCCGTGGATAATAGTATCAAAAATGAGTTTAATCATGCGGCAAATGAATAGAAGTCCAATTAGTCCGGCGCTGATATTTCCGAAAATGGATAGATATCCCCACGTTTTTTCCCAAGTGGACTGAATAATTTTTGTGACAGATGCATCATCGAGTAAATTAGAGATTTACCCTCCTTGCATGATAGTGGGTTGACCAGATATTCCTCGAGCTACTGAATTTAATATAGCCGGGCGTTCGGCGGGGAACATTATATGGTCCCTTAGCTCGTCGAGATCTTTCTGTGTGTATATGCCACTCTTGGCGAGACTGTGTGGGTTTCTGTATTGCCAGGTAGGCGCCGTGAGCGGTTTTACGACTGCGGGCGGCATGGCACGCACGGGGTCCGGGCCCATGCTATACCAAACGCCGTCTAGCATATACATAGGCGATACCAAGCGGTTGCACGTGACTTGCAGTCCCATTTTTGTCAAAATATGCGTTCTAGGTGAAAAATAGTATGTATTATTTCCAATGTAAACTGGTAATTGATCATAACACTCTTTAGTCTGATGGATTTTTACGTCGATTGGAATGCATTTAATTATGTGTACGACCTCTCCGGCCGGAAGAGCCATATAACCGCGTCTTTTCATTATATTGTAAGCGAATTCGTCGGGCGAGCGCCTAGCGATGGTAAGGGCATTTTGGAGGACCTGACGCTCGAGATTTCATTTTTGCGTTAATATATCGTGGTACATATGTTTGAGTTCCGTACGAATGTGTTTTTCGACATATACGAATTTGGAATTCATGTATGCGAACAAATCTAAATTGTTTACAGAGATCAATTCCTTTTTTGTAAACGGATTTCCTCTTTCCGTGGGTACAATAATTAATTTGGGGTGTTCAGTGCGAATTAAAGTGTATCCACAGACGTGCGTCGCGCCCTTGGCGGTAAGTGCGAATACAATTTCCCCTTCGGTCATGGAATATACTATTTGTTTAAAATTGGTGTGTATGGCTGTTGTTTGATCTGCATTTCCTTCGTATAGCAAGCCGTATCTGTCTGTTTTACATGCGTTTTCCGGGAGCGGATCCCAATACGTGTTTCCTCCGTCCACGTCGTCGCATTGTCCTTCGTTTAAATTACACCGTGTGCCCGAACGTAGATGTACTTTGTTGGCGTCAACGTTTACTTCGGCCGTATAATCTCTCAAAGATATTTTTACCGTACCTTTTACTATTACATTATCCCAATTACCGTAAGGATCGGAGTAATAAACTCCTTGACACTTGCCGTCTGAATCTAGACTATCGCTAATTGACACGGGCCTGGAGGTAGTGTGGTTCGCTTTTATTCCAACGATTTCGGTATTTCCGATTTTTATATTTCCCTGGCGATGCATTTGTCGGCAGCGATCTAGTGATATGTCGTCGACATAGGCATATTCACCGTTAGGTACGTCCATGGTGTGTGAAAACATTCCGCATTTTTTTATCGTGCGCAGAATTTCGACTTTGCATTGTATTACGTGTATTGACCCGTATTGGTTGATTTGCACTAATTGTATGTAAGTTTTAGTAACATTAACCTCGGGTCGAGGAATATTGCATTCCCCTACTTCCAATAAAGATAAGGTGGTGATGTTGCTTGAGGCTCCTCCGCAGTCGTAGCCAATCAGGGCGTCCGCGGGGAGTAGGAGGCGGAACAGAAGTAGTATTGCTACGCTCCATAGCTCCCTCCTTGTCGGACTCATCTGTAATATGCCGTTAAAACACACCTTTACCCTTTTCCTCTTTGGCTACCTGGGATCCGAATATTTTTGTCGCGCGCGTTAGCTTTTCTCGCCGTCTATCCCTTCTCTCCATTTTTTCCTGGTTCTACCTGTCCAGTGAGTCGTGGCGTGTGGGAGTTTAGTGGGGGAAGAATCGTGATGAGTGGGGAAAAAGGCTGTCGTGAAGTTTTCTTCGTTAAGAAAGTTTCGAATCAAAATCACTCTCGTTTTTTTTGTCAACAAGGAACAATTCCCAAAAATGGCATCTTCATCTGTTTCGTCCGCTGCGTCCGGAGCTAGCTCCGAATACGACGGTAAGTTGTAGTTTGTGGCATTAATACCCATGTCCTTGTATATTTTATTAATGTTTGTATATGTCTTTCTTTTTTTTCAGTTGGTTTCGTCGTCTCCGCGGAAGACAAAAAGTGGATTGAGGAGAAGAGGGCGGCCTTGGCTGACTACATCAAGCCGAAGCAGCCGCTCCCCACGCATCCGGGGGCCAGAGTGCCGGCTATCATTGGTAAGTGTCGTTGACAGATAACTGTCTTATTGCTTTTTATTTATTTTTAACTTTTAAATTAATAATTTTTTCGTGTTGTTTTATTTTTCCAGATCTCGACCGGCGTCCTCGCTACCCTGGGCTTTGCCGGTACCACTGCTGGCATCACGTCGATGAAATAACCGTGGAGGTTAATACATACACTGGGGTACGCACATTTCACGACAACTGGGACGAGATAGCGTCCCCGCTCCCGCTGACCGGCCGCTGCGTCCGCTGCGAACTGGGCGAGCCCGCCCAAGTGCGTCGCCAGCCCGGATTCGTGGACCGGGACGGCAACGTGCGGTTGGTGTATGATACCCGGGGGCATCGGGACCAACACTACCTTGCCCTCGAATAGTTTAAGGAGTAATTTTTATTATTAATTTTTTTCCCTTTTTTTATCTTTTCGTTCGTTTTATTTTTATTATTAAGTCCTCTTCTTTTTTATGTATTAGTTTTAAGAATAAAAAGAAAAATTCAATTTAATTTTCGGTGAGTTCGTGTCAATTTTCTTTGCGAACTTCGATCCCTTGTCCTTTATTTTTAAGTATGGCAAGATGGTTCTGCCCACTTGCCGATGCGGTTTTTCCTTTGGTTGGCTCCCGGAGATCTGGGTCGGATTTCGTCGGTCGGGTTGGTCGGTCGGTTGGTCGGGGTCCTGTCGGTCTTTCCTCGCGAGGTGATGCCGCAACAACGTTCTGCGGGGTGTCCACGCGGGTAAATGTTACTGCCTCTGAGTGCTCCTGCACTCATTGCTTTGTTGGTGGTTTTTTTTCTCTCTCTCTTTTTTTAGTTCTCCGAACAGTAATAGTTCATTGAGAACAAAAGAACATGCAATGAACTCCCTATTCCTTCCTTCCTTCCTCCTTTTTTTTTTTAGGTAGGAGTTAGCGGCGGTCCGTGACCCGGTCCTTGAGCGGATGACCCGTGAGATGCTCATCTCAACGATGAGGGATGTCCTCCCCCCCCTTTTTTTCAGTCTCTCTCTCTTTTCCTTTTTTTTCTATTTTCTTTTCTTTTTCTCCTTTTTCCTTGTACCGAAAAAAAAATTTTGAAAAATACGACCTTCGTGGGTGACTATCACTATCCACAGTATAGTAAATTTAGTAATTTTCTTTATTATTTTATCGTTTCTATCCTTGCATATGAAAGGTAATTTATAGATTCGGAAAAAATCCAAATTCAAATTAAAATTCAATATATTACTTTACCTTAAAAGTGTTGCCCAAGTTTAAAAAAACTGAGTTCAGACACTTGTAAATTAATACAACGAAATCTGGGAAACATCGCCAAATCAATTAAACAAATTTACCAGCCAAGTGCACATTAAATGTACGAGCTCCGTGGGTGAAAATTGACTTTATATTTTTTTTTTCTTAATTTTTTTGTTTTTGTAATTTATGAGGAATGAATTATATGAGGACTTACAATGACCCAAATGCCCGAGCGGTAAAGGACCTGACTCGCAACCATGGGGTTGTGGGTTCGAATCCCAGAGTCAGTTTTTTCCTACTTTTTTTCTCTCTTTTTTTTAATACAATACATGCATAAAAACTTCCGACACCGGTATATTAATTTTAACACAAAATTTTTTTTTTTTTTTTTTTTTTTTACAGTGCGAGCATACTTTCTCCCTTTTTCTTTTTTGTCTCCTTAATTTTGTTTTCATTGAGAGTCTGGGAGAGGTGGAGGTAACATCGGCGGGGGTTGAGTCATACAGTCGGATAAAACTACGTGGTTCATGGCCATGTAGATCGGTTCGTCTGGGTTTAACATTGGCGTGAGCTCGCCCTCCCTTTAACTATAGGGAATTGCATTTGCGGGTTCGGTCGCCGATGTGCGTCGGGTTAATCGCATCAGGGTTTCGGAGTCAACGGGCCTGGGTGTAC